>CM039519.1:22505742-22569201 GCA_022433055.1 Begonia peltatifolia | reverse complement strand
TATATATATATATATATATATATATATATATATATATATATATATATGTAGTCATTAGAGGAGAGGAAATTCGTGAAATAACCCTCTCCTCTTCCTCTGTTTCTCCCTACCCGTGCAAGCCCTTCGATTCTTTCCTTCCCGCGATGATTTCTGCTGGTGGTTGTTGTGGTTTATCCTCCATTTCAACAGTTCAAGTGGCTTATGGTTCAATGTTAATTTAATGTTAGAGTTGGGGAGAAATTTGATGGATAGGAGATTTGGGGTTTTAGGGTTAGAGTGTTTATTGAGTGTAATGTTGATTGTGTGGGTTATTGAGGATAAATGTGACAGATGGTTGAGGGAGTTAGCAAATGTGAGTGAGGAATCGAGAAAGGAGGATTTTAAACACTAATGCGGTATTGGCTGTGAATTTACGGCCTAGCTAGGGGCCCTCGTTTTAGAAACCTTTATGGTAAACTAGGTTACAAGTGGAGCGTTTAGCCGCTGGAATTGTGTGATACCGATAACCGAAGCAAAAGTTATGCGCGTCGAAAGTTAGGTTGATGTTGGAACCGGAATAGGTTAGTGAGCGATTTTAAGGATGCGTTTTGACGAGAAGATGATTTTGTTGTAGGTTGAGCAGGTTGTGGGTGGGACGAGCACCACGGAAAGTTAGGACACCAGGTAAATAGTGTATGCATGTGTTTTTCCCAGGTGGGCCTACATCGAGGAACGATTGATTTGAGTTGGTTGATTGTGATGTGCGTGTGTTTTGTTTGACATGCATCATATTTTTGAATCGAGAACGAAAATGAAATTGTGCATGGATTTATGTGCGAGTGTGAAATACGAAGTGTGGCGAGGACGACGGGTGTGTGGGTAGCTAGGCCCCGTTGCTAGAGAAACTGAGACTGTGGCGACATGCTAGGGTGCGGTGTGGCGAGTGCATCCAGCCTCACCCTGGGATGGCTGCCCCGAGGTGTGCATGTGGTGGGGGTGTGCAACTATGGCCTCGTTTCTGGAGGAACTGGGACGATGGGGATGTGCCAGGGGGTGGTGGGGCGAGTGCGTCCAGCCTCACCCTAGATGGTTGCGATTTGTAAAGTGACGTGCGGGTACGGATTGAGGGCTTCGTTGTTGGAGAAACCAGGACGATGGCGACGAGCTAGGATGTGAGGTGGCGAGAGAGTCCAGCCTCACCATGGTACGTCCATACCACGCGGCACGGGTTGTGACAACATGAGCGGGAATGTAGAAATTTCATGTGATAGGATTGTATTGCTGTTTTACGTTTCATATTGCACTGCTTACGGAGCGTTAGGCTTATGTTGTGTGTTCCGTGGTGTAGGTACAGAGAACCCTGAAGGTGAGTTACCAGAGCCTAGACAGGACGAGTAATCGGTTGGCGGCGTACTACCGTGTGCCGGCAGGTGGAGTCTGTTAAGGCGATCCGACCCGTGGGGCAAGGTGAGACGGGGTCCTTGATAGTGAGTTTTATGGAGTCTATGACGAGCATATAAGTTTTGATGCATAGACGGGTTTGGGTGTTTGTAATCGGGATTGATGTATAGATGTATTTTTGAACTATTTGAAAGAGTTCAAATGTATGAATCAGGTTCCAATCGGTAGTTTTAATTCGAGGAAGTTTTCGAGTCCGTTTTCTTTTGAAACAGCTATTATTTTTGGGTTGCTGGTGTGAAGTGTCGACCGAAGTCCATAGGTGTCGACCGGTCAGTGTAAATGGGAGAGTGAGTGTCAACCGAAAGGTTAGATCGACACGGACACAGAGGAACTAGGTGTCAACCGGTGACCACGGGTGTCGACCGGTTACTGCAAATTCAGCGAGGGTGTCTACCGCGGGGGGTCAACCTGCGCGGGCAGAGAGGGTCAAAGTGTCGACCTGCGTAAGCAAGTGTCGGCCACTCGCTAAGCTGAACGTAGAAGTGTCGACCGGTGATTCCTAGTGTCGACCGACGTGAGGAACCGAGGGGAACGCGGTGTTGACCTGCGTTCGCCAGTGTTGACCGATGGAAACTCGAGACGACTCAAGTGTCGACCAGTGTTTACAAGTGTCGACCGGTCTTTGTATTTCTATGTTAAAAAGTGAAGTTTATTTAAATCAATTTTAAACGCGTTTTCCGCTGCGGTTTTTCATAAATGAGTTTCGAAGCCGTTGTTTTGAGTCGAAGAACCGAAAGTTTTAAATTTTTATACGAATTTTTTCAGGGTGAGGAGCTAGTGTTTGGTTGGTGACCTGGGTCCGGGGATGACTCGGGGGCGTCAAACGGGTAGGTTTTCGGGGCATTACAGCTATGGTATCAGAGCCTTTACCCAACCGGAAGTGTGGCCCACGAGGATGTCGGACCCCTCAGAGGAGGGGTGAGATTGTGAAGGCAAGATGGTCTATCATAATTCCTACACTGCTTGGGAGAAAGGTAGAATGGACGGTTAATAGGTGGAGAAAATGGTATGTTACCAGTGTAGGAGCCACGGGGTCGACGTCGTTCAATGGACCTCCTAATACCACCAGCCGATGCATGGAAGTGCTCCACCAACTGTAAGTATTTCTTAGAGCCCTAGTAGTTTCGTTTTAGACTCATTAGATGTTGTGATGTACAGGCTTCATGATATGGTTAGAGAGACGTGTAGAGCTGTAGGCGATATGGATGACGCCGTTAAACAGCTTACTGAGTTGGTCAACTGCCAGTCGCAGCAGCTGGAGCGTTTTATGAGTAGGGAGGACCAGGGCCAGTCTAGTGCCCAGACTTCGACTGATCGTGGGGGTGATAGGTTGCACAAATTTATACCCCCAGTGTTCGACGAATTATCTTCGGAGCCACTCAGTGCTGAGGAGTGGATTCGAAGTATGGAGGACATGATGGATTACACCAAGGTAGAGGAGCAGGACAGGGTATTTATTGCGGCATTCCACCTTGCCAAGGATGCCAAATTTTGGTGGGATTCGGTGAAGGCGACCACCGATGTGAAGTCCATGACATGGGAGGAATTTAAGACGAAGTTCTACGGCAAGTATTTTATCCACTCAGTCAGAACCCAGAAAATGGTGGAGTTTGCCAAGCTGAGGCAGATAGGTACAGTGGCCGATTATGTGAGGCAGTTCGAGGTGCTATTTTGGTTCGCTAGTCATCTGATGAGCTTGAACGAGAACAAAGTGCACCAATTTGTACAGGGCCTGAAGCCAGACATATATATGGGTATGCAGATAGCTGGGACTCGAGGGATACCTTATGAGGAGGTTGTGGCAAAGGCGCTGGACATTGAGGAGGCTAGGACGAAGCTTCCCAGCTACAGAGAACTGCGTAGGGATCAGCCTATGAGGTATTTCAAGGAAGTGTTGACACAGTCGAGCGCAGAGGAGTCGTCTCAGCGAAAGGGCCTGAAGAGGCCAAGTGACAGCTCCAGCAGTCAGGGGAGTAACAAGCGGTCTCAAGGACCTGGGCAGTTTCCGTTGTGCCCAAAATGCCAAATGAGTCATCCCGGTGAGTGTAGTGGAGGTGTAGTATGATGCTACAACAGTGGCGAGGCGGGCCACATGTCCAGAGATTGTCAAAAGCCGCGACAGAATCGGTGTTTCAACTGCAACGAAGTGGGGCATTTTGCTAGGAGTTGCCCAAGTTTGAGCAAGGCTCCAACGAGAGTGGCGCCAAGGGTTTTCGCCCTCATTGAGCCGGATGATGCCGCCCAGCCATCGGTGATCTCAAGTAGCATTTTTATTTCAGCCATGGCAGCTTATACCCTTGTTGATACGGGTGCTACTCACTCATTTGTATCCACTGCCTTCGTGGTCAAGGCAAATCTAGTGCCCAGCTACTCTGGGCAGTTCTATGATGTATTGTTGCCGTCGGGGGAGCGCCTATACTCAGATCAGGCATTACAAGGTGATATTGTGACAGTGGGAGAAAAATGGTTGTGCGCGGATTTGATCATATTCGACATGAAGGGGTATGAGGCTATTTTGGGGATGGATTAGCTGTCTAAACATTCTGCCACGATAGATTGCAGGACCAGAGAGATCCACTTTCGGCTCCCTAGTGGAGAGGATTGCTCCTTCAGGGCAGGAAAGAGTTTGAGCAGAATCCCGGCAGTGTCGTTAATAAGAGCCCAACAGATGTTACGAGGTGGGTGCATAGGCTTCTTGACTAGTGTCATGGACGTGCAACTTCAAGGTAGGGCTCAACTATAGGACATCCCCATCATTCAGGATTTTCCGGGGGTGTTTCTTGAGGATCTGCAAGGTCTACCCCCTGATAAGGAAATTGAGTTTGTTATCGACGTGTACCCTGGAGCTGAGCCAGTGTGCAAGAACCCGTACAGGCTTGCGCCTATCGAGTTGAAAGAGTTAAGAATACAATTAGAGGAGTTGATGGATAAGGGCGTTATACGCCCTTTCGCCGTGTGGAGCACCAGTGCTATTTGTTAAAAAGAAGAACGGATCTCTACGCATATGTATTGACTATAGGGAACTGAACAAGTTAACGGTGAAGAATAAATACCCGTTGTCAAGGATAGATTACCTGGTTGATCAACTTCAAGGGGCACGAGTGTTCTCCAAAATTGATTTGAGCTCCAGTTATTATCAGTTGAAGGTCAAGAAGGAAGATGTTCTGAAGACAGCATTCTGGACGCGGTACGGACACTATGAGTTCTTGGTGATGTCGTTTAGACTAACTAATGCCCCAGTTGCCTTTATGGACCTGATGAACCGAGTATTCAGGGAGCAACTGGATAGATTCGTGATAGTTTTCATTGATGATATCCTGATATATACTCTCGGAGTTAAAAGTAGCATAGAGAGCATTTGAGGATCGTGCTGACGACCATGGGGCAGCACCAACTGTACGCCAAGTTCTCTAAATGCGAATTTTGGCTAGATAGGATAAAGTTTTTGGGGCATGTTATCTCCCGTGATGGTATTTCCGTGGACCCGGCGAAGGTTCAGTCTATGAGGGAGTGGCCGCGACTGACCAGTGCCAGTGAGATACGCAGTTTCCTGGGACTGGCAAGATATTACCAAAGGTTTATTGAAGGATTTTCCAAGATCGCAGCCCATTTGGCTCGATTGACTAGGAAGAACACGGGGTATAGCTGGTCTGATGCATGTGAAGACAACTTTCAGATGTTGAAGCAGCGGTTGACTACAGCCCCTTTGCTGGTACTGCTAATGGAGGGGGAGAAGTTCATCATTTATTACGACGCCTCCAAGGTAGGCTTGGGATGCGTGCTGATGCAAAATGGAAGAGTGATTGCCTATGCTTGAAGGCAACTGAAGCCCTACGAGCAAAATTATCCCATGAATGACTTGGAGTTAGCAGCGGTGGTCTTCGCACTTAAGATCTGGAGGCATTACTTATATGGACAACAATGCAAAATCTTCTTGGACCATCAGAGTCTGAAATACATCTTCACGCAAAAGAAGCTAAACTTGAGACAAAGAAGGTGGCTTGAGCTGGTTAAAGATTACGACCTGAAAATCAAGTACCATCTAGGAAAAGCAAACGAGTAGCGGACGCCTTGAGCTGAGTGTCGACTTCGATGTCAGCTATGGTTTTAGCACTGCCTGCCGAGCTAAGGACTGAGGTACAAGAGTTCGGCCTAGAAGTGGTCTCGAACTTGGCAGCCACACTGTTGGCGATATCGTTGAGGCTGACTATCCTGGACAGAATTAAGCGGGCCCAAGAGAATGACCCCGAGTGCAGCGGACTGAAGGCGGGAATGGAAGCCAGTGCTAACACTGAGCTCAGCTATTCGGTTGATGGGATCCTGACGTTTCGAGATAGGTGGTACGTCCCAAAGATTGAGGAGCTGAAGAAAGAAATATTGTCCGAGGCTCACTCGTCTCCTTTCTCTGTGCACCCTAGAAGCACTAAGATGTACAGAGATTTGAAACAACATTATTAGTGGCCCAATATGAAGCGACAGATAGCCAAACACGTTGAGGCTTGTGTGGTATGCTAGCAGGTAAAGGCAGAACATCAGAGACCGTCGGGGACGCTTCAACCATTACCTATACCCGAGTGGAAGTGGGAGCGGGTCGCTATGGATTTTGTCATCGGACTGCCAAAGACTACTAAGGGCCACGATGCAATTTGGGTGATTGTGGATAGACTAACAAAGTCATCTCACTTCTTACCGGTGAGGATGAACTACTCGATGGTTCAGTTCGCTCAATTGTACGTGCAGGAGATAGTCAGACTCCATGGGGTCCCGGTGTCGATAGTGTCAGACCGAGATACCAGATTTACGTCTAAGTTCTGGAGGAGTCTGCATAAGGCCATGGGTACTAAGTTGAAATTCAGTACGGCCTTCCACGCTCAGACCAACGGACAATCGGACCGAACCATACAAATACTGGAAGATATGCTCAGAGCCTGTGTTGGAGTTCCAGGCGGCTTGAAGCAGGTTCTTGTCATTGGTAGAATTTTCATATAATGGCAGCTACCAGTCTACTATCGGCATGGCACCATACGAAGCTTTTTATGGGAGAAAGTGCAGGTCGTCGTTGTACTGAGACGAGGTTGGAGAGGCAAGACTTGTGGGCTTAGAGATACTGCAGCAAACGGTCGACAAGATTGCTATCATAAAGAAGAGGGTTGAGGTAGCTCAAAGTCTGCAGAAAAGCTAAGCCGATCTAAGGAGGCGGGAACTAGAATTCGGCATGGGTGATGAGGTATTCCTAAAGATATCCCCGTTCAAAGGAGTGGTCAGGTTTGGGAAACGAGGAAAGCTCAACCCTCGTTTTGTTGGGTCGTTCTCTGTAGTAGAATTGATTGGGAGAACCGCCTACAAGCTTCAACTGCCTTCCTTGATGGACGCCATACATGATGTCTTCCATGTCTCCATGCTGAGAAAGTGCATATGTGATCCTTCTCAGGTGGTTACGCAGCCGGATATAGAGGTGCAGCTGACGCTATCGTACGAGGAAAAGTCGGTGGCCATATTGGGGTCAGCTGTGAAAGCGTTGCGGAACAAGGAGATTCCCTTGGTCAAAGTCTTGTGGCGCAATCACGATGTGGAGGAGACCACTTGGTAAAGACGGCAGGATATGTAGCAACAATACCCACAGTTATTCGGTACGTAAATTTTTGGGAGAAAATTCTTTTAAGGAGGGGAGGATGTAACACCACGTATTTTTGCGGTACCAATTTTGGGTTGTCGGGATTATAAACGGCAAGATTCTGGTCAGAACGGAGAGTGGAGAATTTGTAAGGTTAGGTGGGAATTATTTCGAGGCTAATGGTGGGAAGAAAATTTCAAGAATCTTACCGGAAGTGAATTTAGTGGTCGTTTGATTAAAAGATTAAAATGTGAGTATGAAATGGTAATTAGTTATAATTATTATTATTATTTTATTAAACAAATATATATAGTCATCAGAGGAGGGGGAATTCGTGAAATAACCCTCTCTTCCTCCACTGTTTCTCTCTACCCGCGCGAGCCCTTCGGTTCTCTCCTTCCCGTGACGATTTTTGCCGGCGGTTGCTGTGGTTTCTCCTCCATTTCAACTGTTCAAGATAAGTTTAAGTAGTTTATGGTTCAATGTTGATTTAATGTTGGAGTTGGGGAGAAATTTGATGGATAGGAAATTTGGGGTTTTAGGGTTAGAGTGTTTATTGAGTGTAATGTTGATTGTGTTGGTTATTGAGGATAAATGTGGCGGATGGGTGAGGGAGTTAGCAAATGTGAGTGAGGAATCTAGAAAGGAGGATTTTAAACGCTAATGTGGTATTGGCTGTGAATTTACGACCTAGCTAGGGGCTCTTATTTTAGAAACCTTTTGGGGGTGGTAAACTAGGTTACGAGTGGAGCGTTTAGCTGCTAGAATCGTGCGATTCCGATAACCGACGCAAAAGTTATGCGCGTCGGAAGTCCGGTTGATGTTGGAACCGGAATAGATTAGTGGGCAATTTTAGGGATGAGTTTTGACAGAAAGATGATTTTGTCGTAGGTTGAGCAGGTTGTGGGTGGGACGAGCACCACGGAAAGCTAGGAAGTCATGCAAGTAGTGTATGCATGTGTTTTTCCCAGGTGGGCCTACGCCGAGGAACGATTGATTTGAGTTGGTTGATTGTGATGTGCGTGTGTTTTGTGTGACATGCATCATGTTTTTGAAACGAGAATGAAAATGAATTTGTTCATGGATTTATGTGCGAGTGGGAAATGCGAGGTATGGCAAGGACGATGGGTGTGTGGGTAGCTAGGCCCCGTTGCTAGAGAAACCGGGACGGTGGCGATGTGCTAGGGTGCGGTGTGGCGAGTGCGTCCAGCCTCACCCAGGGATGACTGCCGCGGTGTGCGTGTGGTGGTGTTGTGCAACTATGGCCTCGTTGCTGGAGGAACCAGAACGATGGCGACGTATCAGGGGGTGGTGTGGTGAATGCGTCCAGCCTCACCCTGGATGGTTGCGATGCGTAGAGTGACGTGCAGATATGGATTGAGGGCCTCGTTGCTGGAGAAACCGGGACGATGGCGACGAGCTAGGGTGAGAGGTGGCAAGAGAGTCCAGTCTTACCATGGTACAGCTGCTCCACGCGGCACGGGTTGTGACAACATGAGCGGGAATGTAGAAATTTCATATGATAGGATTGCATTGTTGTTTTACGTTTCATATTGCACTGCTTACTGAGCGTTAGGCTTATGTTGTGTGTTCCGTGGTGTAGGTGTAGAGATCCCTGAAGGTGAGTTACTGGAGCCTAGACAGGACGAGTAGGTGGTTGGCGGCATACTATCGTGTGCCGACAGGTGGAGTCCGTTAAGGCGATTCGACCAGTGGGGCAAGGTGTGACGGGGTCCTTGATAGTCTGTTTTGTGGAGTCTATGACGAGCGTATGGGTTTTGATGCATAGACGGGTTTGGGTGTCCGTAATCGGGATTGATGTATAGATGTATTTTTGAACTATTTGAAAGAGTTTAAATGTATGAATCAGCTTCCAATCGGTAGTTTTAATTTGAGGAAGTTTTCGAGTCCGTTTTCTTTTGAAACAACTGTTATTTTTGGGTTGCTGGTGTGAAGTGTCGACCGAAGTCCATAGGTGTCGATCGGTCAGTGTAAATGAGAGAGAAAGTGTTGACCGCAATGTTTGACCGACGCAGGCAGAGAGGAACTAGGTGTCGACCGGCGACCGCGGATGTCGACCAGTTATTGCAAATTCAGCGAGGGTGTCAAAGTGTCGACCTGTGTAAGCAAGTGTCGACCACTCGCCGAGCTGAACATAGAAGTGTCGACCGGTGATTCTTAGTGTTGAACGACGTGAGGACCCAAGGGGAACGCGGTGTCGATCTCCGTTAGTCAGTGTCGACCGATGGAAACCCGAGACGACTCAGGTGTCGACCAGCGTTTACAAGTGTCGACCGATTCTTGTATTTCTATGTTAAAAAGGTGAAGTTTATTTAAATCAATTTTAAACGAGTTTTCCGCTACGGTTTTTCATAAATGAGTTTCGAAGGCGTCGTTTTGAGTCGAATAACCGAAAGTTTTAAATTTTTTATACGAATTTTGTCGGGGTGAATAGCGAGCGTACGGTTGGCGACCCAGGTCTGGGGATGACTCGGGGGCGTCAAAGATGTTGTATCGAAGCAGTGAACGTACTAGAAACGGGTAGGTTTTCAAGGCGTTACATAAACTACGACGGCAACACTAACTACTATTCCTTTAAGTTTGAAGGAAAGACCTTTAAGTTTGCTTCCATCACCCCCGAACAAATTTCTAAAGATGACGCTGCAAGAAAGGAAGCCAAGTACAAGACTACTTTACTCATAACTAAGAAGGAGATAGAAACATCCATGCGTAGAGGAGGTCCCCTAATTTTGGTATTTTTTCGAGATAGAGTTATGGAACTAGGAGTTATTTCTCAAACCGTTAAATTTTTACTTAACCAATTCCAAGATGTGTTCCCAGAAGACTTACCTCAAGGTCTACCGCCATTGTGTGGCATTGAACACCAAATTGATCTCCTACCCAGAGCCATGCTGCCTAATAGACCAGCCTACTGAATGAACCCCGAAGAAACCATGAAACTACAAAACCAAGTACAAGAACTTTTGGATAAAGGTTACATAAGAGTGTCCATGAGCCCCTATGCAATACCTTATTAGTTCCCAAGAAAGACTGCACCATGAGAATGTGTGTTGATAGCCAAGCCGTGAACCAAATTACTGTCAAGTATAGATTTCCCATCCCCAGGCTCGAAGACAGGTTGGATGAGCTCAGTGGAGCCTCCATTTTCTCTAAAATAGATCTTAAAAGCGACTACCATCAGATCAGGATGAGGGAAGACGACGAATGGAAGACAGTCTTTAAGACAAAATATGAATTATTCGAATAGATGGTAATGCCTTTTGGTTTATCTAACACCCCAAGTACGTTCATGAGACTCATGCACCATGTGTGTAAAGAGTACTTAGGAAACTTTATCGTGGTATAAATTTATCGTGGTATATTTCGATAACATTTTAGTGTATAGCGTGGATCTCACTCAACACATCTCCCACCTTAACTCACTTTTCCAGACCCTTAGAAATGCTAAACTATTTGGTAACTTAGGAAAGTGCTCTTTCGCATAAAACAAGGTATACTTTTTGGGATTTGTCATCTCAAAAGAGGGGATGGAAGTGGACGAAGAAAAGATAAACGCCATCAAGGATTGGCCTATACCAATTTCTATCATAGAAATACGCAGCTTTCACGGCCTAGCCTCATTTTATAGAAGATTCATCAAAGACTTCAGTTTGATAGTTGCTTCGCTTACCGATTGCACTAAGAAAGGGAAAGAGTTCTCTTGGACCCCGGCGTTTTAAAAGAGCTTTGACCTCATCAAAGAAAGATTATGTCATTCTCCTGTACTTGCCTTACCGGATTTCAACAAGGCCTTTGAGGTCAAAAGCGATGCATCTGAAGTTGGCATAGGAGCAGTGCTTATGCAAGATGGCAAACCCGTGACATATTTTAGCGAAAAGTTGAAAGGACCCATACTAAATTATTCCACCTATGACAAATAATTCTACGCAGTTATACGTGCTTTAGAACATTAGTAGCATTACCTACTACCTCAAAAATTTGTTATCAACACTGATCACCAGGCCCTAAGACATATCAAGAGTCAGCACAAGCTGAATAAGAGACATGCCAAATAGGTGGAGTTTTTAGAAAGGTTTCCATACACCCTTAAGTATTTGAAAGGGGAGAATAATGTCATGGCCAATATACTCTCTAGAAAGCGCATTTTACTCACCAAACTAGGGGTTAGGTTCTTTGGCTTTGAATGGATTAATGAGATTTATGTAACCGACCCTGATTTTGGACCTTATTACATCAAGTGCATGGACAAGGCCGTAGGCGAATATCGCCTCATGGGTGGCTATTTACTTAAAGCGGGAAAGTTGTGCATTCCTTAATGAAGCTTAAGATGATACCTAGCAAAAGAAGCTCATTGTGGCGGCCTAGCAAGTCACTTTGGAGAGAAAAAACCCTAAAATCGCTTAAGCAACACTTCTATTGGCCTCGCATGATGAAAGACGGGCACTGCATGGTGGAGACATGCGTGATTTGCAAGAAGGCTAAGAGTAAAGTTCTACCTCAAAGCTTATACATGCCCTTACACGTCCCATCACACCCTTGGGTAGAGGTTAGTATGGACTTCATTTTAGGACTACCATGGACCGCCCGGAATAAAGACTCTATAATGGTGGTCGTGGATCAGTTCTCCAAGATGACAAATTTCCTTCCTTGGGCCGCGACCAATGACTCTGTCTTAATAGCTAACCTATATTTTAAAGAGATCGTTCGCCTGCATGGTATACCGCGTTCTATAGTGTCGGACAGAGACACTAAATTTCTGAGTGCCTTTTGGACCATTTTCTGAAAAAAGTTGGGGACTAGGTTGTGTTTCAGCACATCCTTTCATCCCCAAACCGATAGTCAAACGAAAGTTGTTAATAGAACCGTAGGTACCCTCTTACGCACTGTTGTAGGTAAGAAACTGTCTAACTAAGATATAGTACTCCCAGGCTTAGAGTTTGCTTACAACCGTACCCTTCATTCTACTACTTAGCAATCGCCCTTTGAAGTTGTCTATGGGTTTAATTCATATACACCGTTAGATCTTGTTCCCTTACCTTTTACAGACTTAGCTAATCTATTAGGAGCGGACAAGGCTGAACAAATTAAGGAATTGCACGAGACTGTACGCAAAGCCATCGAGAAGAGCAACGAAAAGGATGCCAAACACGCTAATAAAGGACGACGAGAAGTTATCTTGAATGAAGGAGATTTAGTTTGGTTGCACCTAAGGAAAGAACCGCTAAAAGGAAATCCAAATTAATGCCTAGAGCAGAAGGGTCATTCAAGGTGTTAGAAATAATCAATAATAACGCCTATAAGATAGAGCTACCCAACGACTGCGGAATTTCCTCCACCTTTAATGTCCAAGATCTCTCTTCATACAAAGGAGACGATGATGACATCGAAGCGACCCCATTAACGGATTTGAGGTCAAATCCTCAATCACCTGGGGAGGATGATGTGCCCTATAGGGCCATCACTCGATCACAAACCAAAGCACGAGCTTTATCAAATCTGTTCACTAACAAATTCAATTCTTTTGCATGAATTATGAGTGTCGAATGCTTCTTCGCGGACTTGGAATGGGACCCGAGCACAAAGGACAAAGATCAACCCTTGCACTTGCTATCGTGGGAGCTAAAGTTGGAAGCACATGAAGAAGGGATTTGTCTCCCTCAGAATTAATTTGTAATTGAATTTTATTTGGCAAACTTTCGTCCTTATGTTTTTGTTGGTAAACATTCGCCTTCCTGTAATGTTTTATAATTGCATGCATCCTTAGGCATTAGGATTAGATGTATGTTAAGTTAGATGGTGATTAAAAGCAACAATTGGGTCGGAGTTTAGCAGCACATTGATAAAACAAATGGGACAAAGTTTGAAGAGTGATTTGGTATGCAAGTGGACCAAGAATGACCAAAATTGTCTCCCATTTTGAAACCCAATCTCATTCTAACCTTCAGCCACCCTAGGTTTATAAATACATGGCTATTGGTATTTGTAAAGGTTGTTGAATATATGAGAATAGCTCCTTTTGTGCTCAGCCGAAGTAGCCCAAAGCTTGGTGAACGGTAAGACTTGATTCTGTCAAGAACCGAGAAGGCGTGCATCTTCTTCGAGCTTTCAAGCCCGAGATTGCCTGAATAACCATTGTTCCACTCTTCTTCCCTCTCTTTTCCAGAGAAGGATACACGAAAAGAGTGGCCAGTAACCGGTTCCATTTGCTGCCATCTTCCTTTAGAAGATAGTTATGTCAAGAGCCTAAACGGTTGCTTATCGGACAACATTCGATTTTTCTGCTCATTTTGTTTTTTGTTTCGTTTGTGGGTAAAACACGACTAATTTGAGGTGGAATTGTGTCATGTCCGTATGTTTTAAGCAACGTCTATAGTTCTTAATCAAACAACACAAAGCACTTAGCACTTCTACCATTTAAATCAGTCACCAACTATAACTCCGTACATAATTTCCTTAATCTTAGCCTCGAACGACTATTTAAAATAGTTTACATCTCCAAGTCTTACGTAACCAAATGACCGCTACAATATGGCCTTCAAACTTCCAAACAACGTCATATGTCATACTCTAGTATCCTCTATTTCCTCAACTTTTCATTGATTGACTTTATTCTCACGTATGGCTCTTGGGTTTAACTTAGACTTCTAACCACCCAACCGATACTCTATGCAACCTTTCTAGTAGCATACGTCCTGTGGGCAATTGCTATCACGTACCTGAATTCCTTTATTTGCAATAAACTTGGCTATGCATCCGAAATAACTAGGGTAAATATTTCGTATCTGAAAGCTAGCCGCTCGTCCCTTTAATCCTCGTACTCGTGTTTTCTTTTATTCATAATAGCCCTAGTAACCTCAATACTTTGCTAAAAATCTAGTTTCATATTCTCGCTTGGCTGTCAACTATTCCGTTAACCCTTCGAATACTAGTTTCACCTCGAGGTTCCTCAATGCCCAAATATCCTTAACATTCCGGTAACTCCTTATTCAAGGTCGGTTACTTGTTTTCGTCAGACTACGCTTGTCTAAAGTTATATATTTAAGTCTAGTTCTATACTTACTTCCGTCAACTTAACTGGCGTAAGTTCTCAAAATTTGTAAACTAAGTCTCTCAATTACTACTCATCCTTATTGTTCCACAATAAAGATTACCCTATGTACCACCTTGAATATGAGCTTTGCGCTTACATCACAACCTTAGTTAGATCAATCTTAACTCCATATTCTAACCTTCCGTTCTCAAGTCAAACGAAATCCTTCCACTATCCTAATTCGTTCCATTTCCTACAGTCATTACACTGGCTATAGGTTCGATATAACTCGAACGTAAGGTCCTTAATATTTCACCAGTTGTCTATACCCCTCGAGATACACCGGTCTCCATAGGAAGACTAACCTCCACCTCTCCTCAATTAATGATTGATCTAAATAATCCTACGTTGACCCTTTTCAATATTGTCCTTAGTATAAGGTAATTAACTTTGAGGAAATTCACCAACTAAAATATGACTCTAATCATTTCTGACTTATATCTCATAAATTATATCCTTAATAGTAAAATAAAACTTTAATGTTCACATTTCCTCCCGGTGGTTTTGGGGTATACTTCCCAACGTATAAACTCTTTATTTCAAGACCTTATGACTCTAAAAGGAAGTCGTGAAGGAGATCCTTAAATCGTGTTCACGGAAACAACTTTAGGTTTTAACTTTGACCTCATAATTCTACCTTACGTTTTCCCCCATCAACTTCTATCATCGTAATCACTATTTTGGTCTACAATGGCTTAACCTCCAATAATGTATAACCTAAGATTCGATCAAAACGTTTACTCAGTAATGGATCTTCTATCTTAGATTTCGTAGCTAGAACTATGCACTTTAGTCTTCTAACTTCTATCATCTAGAATTTAAACTCTTAACAAATGATGAATATAACCATTGTCTTTCTTATAGGAACTCACGTATCAGCCACTTAACCCTATAGGGTGCTCATCCTTAACGTTAATCTGGCACATAGTACTATTTTCAATTTCCTCTCCACTTTAATCAACTAGAGTACTCGAACCCGAATTTCCATGATTCAATCTACGCCTAACTTATCTCCACTTTGACAGTTAATCGGGCTGGGACTTGAATTTTCATGCCCTTCTCTATTCATAGTATTCCTAGCTGTCGGGACTATCTGTTCCTTAACTCCATTAACTATCTAATCGTCAACGAATCATCCTTCCTCCTTGAGTCAGCTACCTCTCTCGACACTCGTGGGCATCCTGGTTGTCAAGACACTCTAGCTAATTTCCTGGACAAAACCAATTACTCACATAAATATCTAATAACTACAGTTAAATTTAAACACTTACAGATGTCGAAGTACGTCGTGCGGCGATCTGCACTATTAGGCAATCGTTTGAACAGTTTGACTTACTGACTTTAATCCTCGTAACATCCTCTCCTACTACAGATTGACTGTCCCCTCTATTTTCCCTCAAGCGCTGTGGCAATTGCGACAGGCGCTCATGCCTTCACAATCCACCCCTCCTCATAGGGGCCCAACGTTCTCGTCGACCACACTTCCAGTTGGGTAAAAGCTCTGATACCATCATTGTTATGACCCTAAAACTTACTCGTTTCCAGTTCATTCACTGCTCTGATACCATCTCTGTCACGCCCCGGAAACCCTACACGGTTCCCGGTTTACACTCTTCTACTACTCACTCACTACACTCAAAAAAATTTATTCGAATAAAATTTAAAACTTTTGTTCCTCAACTTAAAACGATATTTTTTAAAATATTTTAAACAGCATCACACCGGAAAACTCGATTAAAATCAGTTTAAATAAAACTTCATTTTATAAAAACATAAAACAGAGAAACCGGTCGACACATGTAACCATTGGTCGACACTTGGATTGTCTCGAGTTTTTCATCGGTAGACGCTGGCAAACGCCGGTCGACACTACGTTTCTCTCAGGTCTTTTCGTCGGTCGACACTAAGAACACCGGTCGATACTTCTACGCTCATCTCAGAGAGTGGTCGACACCTGCTTTCACAGGTCGACACCTGCTTTCACAGGTCGACACCTTGATCTTCTCTGTCCGCACAGGTTGACCCTCACAGTCGACACTGCTGCCATTCTTACACTACCGGTCGACACCTACAACCATACGTCAACACTTAATTCAGCTCTGCCTGCGCGGGTCGACCCTTGTGGTCAACACTTGCAGGGTCTGGTCAACCACTAAGCCTATCGGTCGACACTTCCTCCTCCGAAGTATGTTTAAAAACCTTAAAAACTTTACAAAATCAATCAGATTTCGACTCAACGTTAATAATAACCCAATGCACATTTTTCCATCAACGCAAAATCATAATTTAAGTAAAGAAAATGACTAATAAAGTTTGAAATCCATCTATACATTCAATCGACTTAAAACAACTAAAATCATTTTGATTACACACCCAAAACCCGTACCTATTCTCACCATAGTCAAAACGCCCTAACAGCTGGCCAAATCATCCACATGCGTACTTCTTCAACCGCCTCTTAATCTTGGGCATGCTCTGAGTACTCACCGGCTATGTCGTCGTCACCTACATCATAAAACGCAACTATTAGCCTAATACTAAGCAAGTAATGCATAAAATATAATGCTGAAACAACACATCCTAACATATGCAGTCTCTACAGTTTCGTCTTTACATTTGTTTTCGTCTTTTTCTTACATTTTCTTTATCTTCTTGTTATTGGTTCTTCTTTATGCACTGGACTAAGGTGACCCATCTCGCGGTCCCCCTCATAGGACGGAGTCAACCTCAGTCAAGTAAAGTGACGCACCTCGCGTTCTCCCTTATAGGACGCGGTCCCGCCCATAGGACAATGTCACCACATAAAGCGGGGGAATAGTGACACACCTCGTGGTCCCACTCATCGGACGCGGTCCCCCTCATAGGACAATGTCACTCAACCCCACCTTCATTGTTTTCTTACGTATATTCTCATTTCGTTCGTCTTATTACATCCTACTGTTTCACTTCGTAAAAACATGGAAATTCATTTTCGTTTTGTTTTCCTAATTTGAAACAATGATGCACAAACCATGAAAGCATAACATAAAGTAAACGTGCAATGCATCATACTAAACTGTGATGTAGGCCCGAAGGCATTACTTACCTGGCGTCCTACCTCTTGTCGTGCTCGTTTCTATCACTGCCTCGGCTCAACCTATCACATGACTAATTCACATTAAAAATTCATCTAACCACTCACACTATGTATTAAAGTTATGGCTACTAACTCACTCCACTGAAGCTAAACTAAAATGGCACACTAACCCAAATTTTCGACCAAAATCAACCTAACTTCCAACGCTCATAACTTTTGTGTTGGCTGTTGGAATCACTCGATTCCAATATACTAAATGATCCACTCATAACCTACTTTAACACTTCAAAAAAGAATTCAAAACAATGGACGGTAGCTAGGTTAAAACTCCCAAAACAGAACTGGGTTTCACACTAACACGCCTAAAATTTCCATTCTCGATTTCTCAACAAAACTCACTCAATTCTTCACCAATCTACCACACTCTAACCTATTAAGCATAATCTAACTGCCGCTGGAGATTTCGAATTCAGAAAACTCCAAGTTACAGCCTAATCTCTCAGTCCTTCTCAAAATTCGGAGCTTATCACTCTCAGCCAGCACACCATTACTTCTACCTCCTAATCACCCCCAGAAACCGAGCTCAATCAATCGAAAATTCGAAAACCACCAAGCACTCACACTCAATTGATATAAACGAAAACAAGAGTTTACCGTCGGTTCCCAGCACAGAAAGGGCCGAACTGGCTCCTCCTCCCAACTCGTCAGAGTTCCTTGTACGTCGGCGTCCCCCCTCTCTTGTCGATCGTCGGCGAGTCTCAGCTCGTTGCTCAGCCGTCCCTCACTCCTTCCCTCGGTAAGGAAAGGAAGCAGAATGGCTTCCTTCGTGAAGCCATTCTGTTTTGTATTTTTTTTTATTAAATTACCATTACGCCCTTACACTTTAATGTTTTACTCTAATGGCTAATCAGTCCATTTCCGGTCGGATTCCTGAAATTTTTCTCTTCTCCATTAGTCTCGAAATAATTTTTTATCTAATAGTACAAATTTTTCGCTCTCGGTTCCGACCAAAATTCCGCCATTTACCTCTCCGAAAATCCAAAAACTATTTAACGGAAAATTTGGGCGTTACAATGTACAAGTGTTGAAACTTGACAAAATTTTCAAGATTATCTTCACATGATATGCGCATATGTCACGCCCTGAAAATCCACCACGATTCTCGGTTCGCTGACCACTACTACTCACTCCTTTTACTCATGATTCACTGATGAAATTCATTTAAAAAATTTGAAACTTGTTTTTCGACTTGAAATAACACTTTTAAAATCGACTGAAAACCTCGCAGCAGAAGACTTTTGGTTAAAAATCATTTTAAATAGAATATCAAATCTTTGAAACATTAAAAGACATTTTCGGTCGACCCCTATCGTCACCGGTGGACACTTCGTTCATCTCTGCCGGCACAGATCGACCCTCACAGTTGACCTCCTTCTACTCACCCTCAAATCAGTTGACATTTTTCTTTAGTAGTCGACATTTCAATCCTCTCTGTTTCCATCAGTCGACCCTCGCGATCGACATTTCCACCATCTGCTTCATTTTCGATCGACACCTACAGCCATAGGTTGACACCTTAATCCTCTCTGTCCGCGCAGGTCGACCATTGCGGTCGACACCGTTGCCATTTTTCACACTATCGGTCGACACCTACAACCATAGGTCGACATTTAGTTCAGCTCTGCCGGCACAGGTCGACCCTCGTCGACACATGCAGGGTCTAGTTGACCACTAAGCCTACCGGTCGGCACTTCTCACATAGAACCTCAATAAACCCTCAATTTTTTCCAATACGATCAATTTCGACTCGACATTAAAAACAAAAAAAACCATTATTTTTGCAATCAACTAAAAATCGTTAAATACATCCAGTCTACTACTGAACCTTTGAAATCTATTTTCTTTATAAAATGACTCAAAACGACTCCAATTCGACCTCTACACCCGTACCTATGAATACCGCATTAAAAATTGCCGTAACAGTCTGCCGGATCATCCATGAGCGTACTCCTCCAACTACCTCCTAGTCCTGGGCTCGCTCTGAGTACTCACCAGCTATCACTTCGTTATCTACATCACAAAACTCAACTATTAGCCTAATGCTAAGTAAGTAATGCATATAGACACACACTAAATCAAACACCCCTTAACACATGCAGTTTCTACAGTTTTGTCTCTACTTTTGTTTTCGTCTCTTTCTTACATCTTCTTTATCTTCTTACTACTGGGTTCTTTTTTACACGCTAAACCAAGGTAACCAATCTCACGGTCCCCCGCATAGGACAAAGCCAACCTTACCCTAGTAAAGTGGTACTTCTCGCAATTTCCCTCATAGGACTAGTGACACCACATAAAGCGGGGGAAGAAATGACATACCTCACAGCCCCCCTCACAGGACCATGTCACAACCCCACCTTTGTTATCTATTTACGTGTCTTCTCATTTTCGCTCTGCACTACTCACATCCTACTGTTTTCGTCTCATAAATGCATGAAAATTGATTTTCGTCTCGTTCTTCTACTTTAAAATAATGATGCACAACCATGAAAGCATAACATAAGATAAACGTGCAATGCATCCTATTGAACTGTGATGTAGGCCCGAAAGCAAAACCCCTACTATATTACTTATCTGACGTCCTTAGCAATTCGTATGCCGAAACTCGTAGTTAGCTCGCTAACTGGAATACCTATAAAATCACATATTCATCAATTCTACTTGTTCAACTCATAAATTCCTAGCTCGAAAGTTATAACTCATACAAAAACTAAACTCTCTACTAAACCCGAAATCCCACTCAATTTCCGACCAACTTTGGAAATCCATGACTTCTCCACTACTTGTCCGATTTGGACGATTCGAAATGTTACGGGCTTCTGAGCACGTCTAATTTCTAATGGTTTAAACAAACTCTTAATCCAACACCTATAGTTTGGCCGAATGTGGCCGAATGAAAACCGTGTCACCATTCGAGCACTCGGCTATCCAAATGCTCATTCTTTCCCATAAAATCTCGTAACCTACTCCTACTTCTAGTTTAAACACCAATATACTAATAGAAATCAACTCTAACTTCAATTTCTCACAGCTCCCTCCTAGGTTTTCACCAAACCACCCAATATCATTTCTAACTTCATTTTTAACACTTAAAACAACTAAAATACTGACTATCTATTAAGAACTAACTGAAGACTTACCTTGAATCAGAAGATCGAAGGAGAATGGAGGACAATAGTCGTTGAACGTCACTGGAACGAAGGAAAACGCCAAAGAAAAGAGGTTTCACGCGGGGAAGGAAAGAAGAGAAGAGGGTTTTATGCTTCTACTTTTCCTTTTTTTAATAATTAAATCAAATTACCTTTTTGCCCTCTACCTTTAACCGTTTAATGAATCTATTATTCGGTTCGATTCCAGTTTAATTCTTAAAATTTTCTCTTCTCCATTAACCTTAAAATAATCTTATAGTTAATGATAGAGATTCTCCGCTCTCAAGTCTGATCACAACCTCGCCGATTACAATTACGTAAAACTGAAAAATTTGTTCTAGTGGAAAGTTTCGGGTGTTACAGAATATGTGGTAAAATTTTCAAAAAAATTCAATATCTATTGGTATGTTATTATCTTTATTTTCTTTGTGAATATTCTGTAAATATTCTTTCCTAACTTAGCTTAT
The DNA here is from genome assembly GCA_022433055.1 of Begonia peltatifolia. Classification (NCBI taxonomy): domain Eukaryota; kingdom Viridiplantae; phylum Streptophyta; class Magnoliopsida; order Cucurbitales; family Begoniaceae; genus Begonia; species Begonia peltatifolia. The sequence goes on along the minus strand of CM039519.1, from coordinate 22,548,287 downwards.
TTGTTCCTTAGATTAATTTTGCTATTGATGTCATTATTCTTGTTGTACAAGTAAAGATAGAATTAACTTTGTATAAATCCAAGACTACAGCCAACTTCAATGATAAGAAAAATCCATTCCATAAAACTCTTTATGGTATCAGAGCCTCTCAAGAGATAGAAGATTTAGTACCAACTGACGACCATTTTTCAATCGTTCTCCATCGATTGAAACCCTCAATCTTCTAACATGAAAAGCGACTATCGACATCTTGACATAGGTGACAACAAGATCACCAAACCCCTCGACTACACATCACCCTACTACCTTCATTCCTCCGACGGACCACAAATCACAATCTGTTTTATTGTGTTACGTGGTGAGAACTACAATGAATAGCTTCGTTTAATGCACAATAATTTTCGTGCAAAGAACAAGTTAGGCTTCCTTGATGGAACCGTAACCTTGCCTAAGGAAGGAACTCCAAAAGCATCATTCTGGATGACAGTTAATTCCACACTCGTGAGATAGATTCATAATACCCTTGATCGAATCTTATGCTCATTCGTTCCCTAACCCGACGATGTGAAAGACATGTGGGATGATATTCAACAATGTTTCTCGATAGGAAACGGTCCGAGAATCCATGAGTTAAAGACACTTTTGGGTGCTTGCAAGCAGCGCAGTCACTCGGTGGTGAATTACACAACGAACTGCGGAAGATATGAGATGAACTTGCAGGATATTCTACTGTTCTGACGTGTACTTGTGTTGCCGCTACTACATTTGCTCAAGAGAAGGAGAATGAAAAGCTACATGGTTTTCTTGTTGGTTTGGATTCCACTCTTTATGGCAATGTTGTTTAACATATCTTGATGATGGTCCCTTTGATGAGCTTAAACACGGTTTTTGCTAAAATCGTGATTGAAGAACGTCGCCAAACTATTGCTTAAGACTGTGAAACCAGTTCTGATGTTGTTGGTTTCACGGTGCACGGGGCTGCTAGGAGGCGAAATGAACGGCCTTGGACCAATGGCGTCTGCTCTCATTGTGCCAAACCTGTATATGAACAAGAAAATTGTTTTCAATGGATTAGCGGTATTCAGAGAACCGCACCAATGGAGCGCAACGTGGAGATGTAACGCCCCGAAAACTAACTCGTTTCCAGTTCGCTCTCTGCTCTGACACCACCTTTGTAGCGCCCAAGTCATCTCCAGAACCGAGTCGCCAACCGTACACTTACTCATTCCCTCGATAAATTTCGTGTAAAATTTAGAACTTTCATTCCTTGACTTAGAAAATGACATCTTTGAAAACATTAAAAACGTTGCAGCGAAAGACTCGTTTTAAAATTAGTTTACATAAAACTTCACTTTTCAAAACGTAAAAAAAGAAGAACTGGTCGACAACTATAAACACTGGTCGACACTTTATTTCTCTCTGTCCGCACAAGTTCAACCCTGCGGTCGACACTCTCACCATTTTTACACTAATCGGTCGACACTTGCATGCACTGGTTGGCACTTTATTTCTCTCTGTCCCGCACAGGTAGAACTCTATTGTCGACACTCACCATTTTTACACTAATCGGTCCACACTTGCATGCACCGGTCGACACTTTATTTCTCTCTGTCCGCATCGGTCGACGGTCGACGCCTATAGAGTTTAGCCGACCCTCTTATGTGCAGGTCGACACTCTGTACGCATTTTTTCACTAAGCGGTCAACATCTTCTAAATACTGCTTGACACTTGCTATGTTTGGTCGACCACTCAGCCTATAGGTCGACACTTCCTTCACAGGATTTCATGAAAATTAAGCAATAAAACGACTGAAACGTGTCTAACCCAAAATTCAGTAGTTTAAAGAAACCTACTACATAGATATATATACATATCAAAATACCAATTCTTATATCACCCAAATACTACGTCTCCTAGAACATATATACAACTCAAGTTTTATCGCCAAAGGGCCTACTAAATCACAGTATCTCCACACCATGGTCGAGTCGCCCCAACAAAACTGCCTACACCGTCATACCAGCACGGGTCACCAACTGCAATCCTAATCGCGCCCATGGTCATAGAGCTCACCTAATAGCTCGTCGTCACCAACACCACGGAACACAAAACGTAACCCTAATTCTTAGCAAGTAGGGAACAATGAACAAGAAAACAATGCATAAGCTCAAGCCCTAACACATGCAGTTTCTACACTCTATTTCGTTCTCGTTTCGTTGTCATTTTTATTAATCTTCCACTTTCTCACGTTGATCAAGTACGCATCCATCATATCACCACTCAGGACGGCCACACCTTGACCCAGCAAAGAGAGATCAGAGGTACACGTCAGATCAACACACAGGATGGCCATACAACAATCTCCTCCCAACATCGATCGCAGAACCCTTTAATGCCTTCTCACTAGCACGTTAATGATAAAGTGTTCCCACTCACGACATATTTTCATCTGTGCATCTCTCATAGAGACCCTCTCGAAGTGCTACCACACAAGCACCATCACACGACGAGGCATCCCTATTCAAGACCACGTTACATCTGTTCTCATTTTTTTACATTTCATACTCGCGTCTCAAAACATGCCCAAAACTCGATTTTTTCGTAGTTCAAAGAAAACATGATGCATGTCAATACATATGATCAACCAACGAACAAACAATCAAACCCTACCATTCCACAGTGTAGGCCTGAAGGTAAAACACAAGCAATCCACTACTTACCTGGATCTCCGTAAAATTCTCAATCTCTTCCATCATCTCAGATGCTCAACTCATGAACCTAATATATTCGTGGAATTAATTCAGCAACCATCAAAATAAACCTAAATGATACCTATTTTTACTCTAGCACAAACCAAAATTCACTCTTCAAATTCTACAATCATTCACAAAATTTTCCCTTTTTGTTGCCTTACTTTCAATCGACTATAACTCTCTCATTTCTTATTGGATTTAAACGATCCCATATGTTCCGTAAACCTCTAAATGCCTACTATCTAATGCCTCACTCTATTTTACAAAGACAGAACCGGTTACAAACTTTCGGTTTTCATTAAAACTCGACTAAACCTCAAATCTTTCTACGTAATCAACCTATATCACACTATATCATGTCTAAGCTTTCAAATAACAAGAAAACATAGCAAGGAAAAGGAATTTTTGAAACTCTAACCTAGGGTTTCATCAACTTCTCCAAAACCCTCCAAAACTTACTTGAAATGCATAAAACTTCTAAAGGTTTTGCATTATATCACAATACATATCTAAAACTAACCTTTAATCTTGATAAAATGGAGAAACGGTGGGGGTAGAGACCTCCTTAGATGCTGATCGTGGAAGGGGAGAAGAGAATGAATGAATTTGTCATTTACCCACCAACGTTACACATTTAAATCCTCCACTCAACTTTAATTCCCAATTCACCACAAAAACTTAGGTTAATTACACAATCACCCCCTACTCCACCAGCCATCATCCTCACAAGTCTCACTTGTTTCCCACTTCATTTTGCTTTCACTTATCATTAAAACAACACTACACTAAACACACTACATGTAGTTTACTCCTAGCTACTTACATCCATTGTTTTCATTCCACCATCCTCTTCCTCAATCAAATTCTTATCATCACTTATGATCGTTGTTATGTCCTCTTAACGGAAAAAAAAAAAAAAAAAAAATTCCACGGGCAACTTATGGTTGAGACGAATTCTGGGTGTTACACTCTACCTCCCTTACAAAAAATTTGTCCTCAAAATTTTTGTACCTGAAAAGTTCAAGATAACGATCCATCATGTCTTGTTGCCTCATCCACATTGTGGTTATGCCATAATACCTTCACTAGCAGGATCTCCTTGATGCACAATGTCTTCACTGTGTAATCTAAAATCTCCACTGGCTTTTCTTCGTACATTAACGTCGGCAGTACCTTAATATCTTGTTGCACCACAACTTGTGACAGATCTCGGATGCATTTCCTCAGTATTTATACGTGAAAAACGTTGTGAACTCCTTCCATAGAAGCTGGCAGCTCCAACTAGTATGTTGTTCTTCCAATTCTCTTCATGATCAGGAATGGTTCAACATACCTCAGGCTTAACTTACCCGTTTTCCCGAACCTCATTACCCCTTTGAATGGGGAAATCTTTAGAAGGACTTTGTCTCCCACCTCAAACTCCAATTCTCTCCTTCTTCTATCGGCATAGCTCTTCTGCTGAATAGATTTGATCTCTTTAGCCCTCTGTTGTACGATCTCTGGTCCAATTAAGCTGGCTTCATCGACTTCATCCCAATAGAGAGGCGATCTGCATTTTCTCCCATATAGAGCTTCATATGGAGCCATACCTATCGTAGGTTGATGGTTGTGGTTGTACGAAAACTTCACCAAGGGTAAACACTTACTCCACGAACCATGATATTCTAGTACACAAGCTCGAAGCATATCTGCTAAGATCTGAATAGTCCTTTCAGATTGCCCTTCTGTCTGAGGATGAAATGCTGTATTGAAATTCAGTCGTGTCCCCATAGCCTTATGTAGACTCTTCCAAAATTTTGAGGTGAATCTCAGGTCCCTATCTGATACAATTAAAGTCGGTACTCCATGTAATCACAATACCTCCTGAATATACAACTCTGTGAATTGGTCCATGTTGAATGTCATCTTCACCGATAGAAAATGGCCGATTTGGTTAAATGGTCCACAATGACCCATATCCTATCATATCCTTTTGTCATCCGGGATAGCTCGGCCACAAAATCCATAGATATTTGGTCTCACTTCTATTCTAGAACCGACAATGGTTACAATTTTCTGACAGGCCTCTGATGTTCAGCCTTAATTTGTTGACAGACCAAGCATGTCTCTACGTACTTTGCTACAGACTTCTTTATGCTAGGCCACCAATAGTGTTGCTTAAGGTCTCTGTACATTTTGGTACTTCTGGGGTGAACGAAAAACCTTGAAGAGTGTGCTGCAAACAAAATTTCATTCCGAAGTTTATCATTGTTTGGAATATACCATCTATTCTGAAACTTCAAAATTCCATCATTTGAATAGCTGAACTCAGTTCTGTCACTGGATACCATACTCAATTTGAATTCATTGCATTCTGGGTCTTCCTGTTGAGCTTATCTAATTTTTTCAAAAATTGTAGGTTTTAGAGATAAGGCTGATAACATTGCTACTGCATTTGAAACCAGCTTCAAATTAAATCTTTGGAATTCTATACTCAATGCCATAGACATCTCAAAACTCATTGCTGAAACTGAGGTTGAAACGCAGGTCAATGCGTCTACTACTACATTAACTTTGCCGGGGTGGTATTTGATTTTCAAGTCGTAGTCCATCACGAACTCTAACCACCGCCACTGTCTCATATTCAGCTCCTTTCAATTGAAAATATATTTCAGACTTTTGTGATCTGAATATATCTCATACTGTTGTCCATAAAGATAATGTCTCTAGATGTTTAGTGCAAACACTACCACCACTAACTCCAAGTCGTGGGTCAGATAATTTTTTTCATAAGGCTTTAATTGCCTTGAAGCATAGGCAATCACCTTTCTGTTCTACATTAATATGTAACCCAATCCGACTCTAGACGCATCACAGTAAATACTGAACTTCTCATTCCGTCACCGGAAATGTCAATACAGGAGCTGTATTCAATTTCTACTTCAACACCTAGAAACTATGCTCACAATCCTCTGACCATACATACTTGACAGCCTTTCTGGTCAACCGAGTCAAGGGTGTTGCAATCTTTGAAAATTCCTCAATAAATTTTCTGTAGTAACCAGCTAACCCCAGAAAATTTTGAATCTCGCTGACATTCTTCGGTTGAGGCCACTCCTTGATTGATTGTATCTTAGCTGGATCTACTGATATCCCTCCACTGGAAATCACATGTACAAGAAAATGGATTCTATCCAGCCATAATTCACACTTGGAGAATTTCTCATAAAGTTGATGCTGCTTCAAAGTCTCCAAAACAATCTTCAAATGCTCCTCATGTTCGTCATCGTTACAGGAATAGACCAAGATTTCAGTCGATAAATACAATGACAAATTTATCGAGATACTCTCGGAATACACGATTCATCAAGTCCAAAAAAGTGGCGGAAGCATTTGTTAGTCCAAACGACATTACCAAAAATTCATAGTGCCTGTATCTCGTCCGAAAAGCTATCTTCGGAATATCCTACGATCTGATTTTCAGCTGATAATACTCTTACATCAAATCTATCTTTGAGGAAATCTGAGCTCCCTGAAGTTGATCGAATAAGTCGTCTATCCTTGGTAGTGGATACTTGTTCTTAATGGTCAGCTTATTCAACTTCCTGTAGTCAATACACATTCGGAGCGACCCATCTTTCTTCTTTACAAACAGGACCGATGTGTCCCATGGTGAAAAACTAGGGTGTATGAATCCCTTATCCACTAGTTCTTCCAATTGCTTTTTCAACTCCTTCAATTCCGGCAGAGCCAACTTATAAGGGTTTTTCGATATTGGTTCCTCTCTAGGATATGTGTCAATCACGAATTCAATTTCCCGGTCTGGGGGTAAACCAGGAAAATCATCCAGAAATATGTCAAAGAAATCACGAACTACTAAAATATCCTGAGGTTTTGTTTCTACTTGAAATTGAGCATTTAAAATTGTTGCAAGAAAGCAAAGATGCTCACCCATATAAGATCTCTGAGTACCGATTGGTGCCATTATAGATAGCTTCTTCATATTTTTCATGGTCTGCAACGAATGCTTCGGACCATCCAGGGGTTGAAAATTAATAGTCTCAACCCTGCAGTCGATTGTTGCATAGCATCAGAATAGCCAGTCTATTCCCAGTATCACATCATACCCCATTATCCCCATCACAATTAAATCGGCAGGCAAGCTCGTAGTCCCTACTGATATTACACTGCCTCGCACCATTTGGTCAGAGTGCATGCGTTCACCAGACGGCAGCCTCACTTCATACACACATCCAGCGGGCTCAGGGCACAAATTTAGTTTTACTACGAAGGCCGTTGCAACAAAGGAATGTGAAGCACCTGAATCTATCAACGTAAAAGCAAGCACAGTGTTAACTAGTATCGTACCTGAAATAATAGCAGGTCAATCTTCACATTCCAACTCAATCATAGCAAAAATCTTGGATGTCACCTTGGTTGGAACCTTCCTTGCTACGGGGCTGTCTTTAGCCATATGAGCGGTCACGTTGCAGTTGAAGAACCGGTTGACCCTCGACTTTAGGCAGTCCCGTAAACGATGACCAGATTCAAAGCAGTTATAGCATTTTCCTGCAAACTGTCTGCATTCTCCTAGATAGTGCTTCAAACATTTCTGACACTGCGAGTACTTCCCCCGTCGTTGCGGTCCCTTTCCTCCTCTTTGATCTTCCAAGTTACCCCTTGATTTTTTAGTTCTTTGTGGTTGTGAAGAAGATCCTCCTCTACACATCTATGGTGTGATATTCTTGAACTTGAAAAGTCTTCTAGAGGCTTCTCCTTGTTTAATACATTTGGCATCCGCCTCTTCCACTTCTAAGGTTTTTGCGACAATTTTTGCATACATTACTCCTTCAGTCCCGAATATTTTCACGCTTTAATATATCTCTGGCTTTAACCGTTGTACAAACTGAAGTACCTTATCTTCCTCCTAGCTTACCAATTGACTTACAAATCGAGATAACGATTCGAACTGTCTGATGTAATCTGCTACTGACCCAGTTTGTTTCAGCTGCAAAAACTCTATCCTCTTCCCAGCTTGAACTGTCCTGTTGTAGTATTTATAATAAAATACTTCTTTGAACTTCTTCCATGTCAAGTCCTGGGTCGCTATGGCGGTCTCTATTGTCTCCCGCCAGCATTGAGCATCTTTACATAAGTGAAATGTCACGCACGTAACCTTGTTTCCCTCTTCCACATTGGCATACTTGAACATATTCTCAATTGTACGGATCCGTCACTATCAATTGGCCTTCAAATGTTGGTGGCTTTAGTCTTCTAATTTTTTCTCCACTAGAACCCGTTCTGAAGTTCCCCTATCTTTCCCGATTCAGTAGCACTCTTAACATTTGGGATTGCCTATTGACTAACTCTGTAAGTTGCCTGATTGACTCATCACGCTCATCTCTCAGCTGTCTTGGGTTTCTTGGCATCTCTTTTCTATTCCTGATCAAGGTTAACGTAATCAAATCTTAGTCATAAACTAACTAAAATTAAAAAAATACTTACAGTCAGTGAAGCACGCTGCGTGGCAGCCGGCATTGTTGGGTATTCCTTTGAACAACTAGACCATTTGGCTCTAATACCAACATTGTAACGCCCCAGAAACCTACTCATTTATGGTTCACTCTCTGCTCTAACACCACCTCTGTAGCGCCCTGAGTCGTCTCCGGACCCGGATCGCCAACCATACACTTACTCATTCCCTCAACAAATTTCGTGTAAAATTTAGAACTTTCATTCCTTGACTTAGAAAATGACATCTTTGAAAACATAAAAAACGTTGCAGTGGAAGACTCGATTTAAAATTAGTTTAAATAAAACTTCACTTTTCAAAACGTAAAAAAAGAAGAATTGGTCGATACTTGTAAACACCGGTCGACACGTTATTTCTCTCTGTCCGCTCACGTCGAACCTTGCGGTCGACACTCTCACCATTTTCGCACTAACCGGTCAACACTTGCATGCACCGATCGAAACTTTATTTCTCTCTATCCGCACAGGTCGAACCGTGCAGTTGCCACTATCACCATTTTTACACTAACCGGTCGATACTTGCATGCACCGATCGACACTTTATTTCTCTTTGTTTGCGTCGGTCGACCGAGGCGGTTGACACCTACAAAGTTTGGTCGACCCTCTTACGTACAGGTCGATATTATATACACATTTTTTCACTAAGCGCTCGACACTTGCTAGGCTTGGCCGACCACTCAGCCTATAGGTCGACACTTTCTTCACAGGATTTCATGAAAATTCAGCAATAAAGCGACCAAAACGTGTCTAACCCAAAATTCAATAGTTTAAAGAAACCTACAATATATATATATATACCAATTCACATATCACCCAAATCCTACGTGTCCTAGAACATCAATACAACCTAAGTTTTACCCCCAAAGGGCCTACTAAATCACAGCATTTCCACACCATGGTCAAATCGCCCCAACAAAACTGCCTGCACCGTCATATCAACACGGGTCACCAACTGCAATCCTAATCGCGCCCATAGTCATAGAGCTCACCTAATAGCTCGTCGTCACCTACACCACGGCACACAAAACGTAAGCCTGATACTTAGAAAGTAGGGAACAATGAACAAGAAAACAATGCATAAGCTGAAGCTCTAACACATGCAGTTTCTACACTCTATTTCGTACTCGTTTCGTTGTCATTTTTATTAATCTTTCACTTTCTCAAGTGAATCAAGTAGGCACTCATCCTATCACCACTTAAGACACCCACACCTAGACCCAGCGAAGCAAGATCGGAGGCACACATCAAATCAACACACGGAATGACCATATAACGATCTCCTCCCAACATCGATCACGAAACCCTCTAATGCCTTCTCACTAGCACGTTCACGACGAGTCGTTCCTACTCACGACATCTTACGTATTTTCATCTGTGCATCTCTCATAAAGACCCTCTCGAAGTGCTACCACACAAGCACCATCACACGACTAGGCGTCCCTATTCGAGACCACGTTACATCTATTCTCATCTTTTTACATTTCATACTCGCGTCTCAAAACATGCTCAAAACTTGATTTTTCCGTAGTTTAAAGAGAACATGATGCATGTCAATACATATGATCAACCAACGATCAAGCAATCAAACTCTACCGTTCTGGGGTGTAGGCCTGAAGGCAAAACACTACTTACCTGGATCTCCGTAAAATTTTTAATCTCTTCCGTCACCTCAGATGCTCAACTCGTGAACCTAATATATTCATGGAATTAATTCAGCAACCATCAAAATAAACCTAAATGATACCTATTTTTACTCTAGCACAAACCCAAATTCACTCTTCAACATTCTACCATCATTCATGAAATTTCTCCTTTTTGTCGCCTTACTTTCAATCAGCCATAATTCTCTCATTTTTTACCGAATTTAAACGATCCAATATGTTTCGTAAACCTCTAAATGCCTACTATCTAATGCCTCACTCTATTTTACAAACTTTGGTTTTCAACAAAACTCGACTAAACCTTAAATCTTTGTATTTAATCAACCTATATCACACCATATCATGTCTAAGCTTCCAAATAACAAGAAAACATAGCAAGGAAAAAGAATTTTCAGAACTCTAACCTAGGGTTTCATCAACTTCTCCAAAACCCTTCAAAACTTACTTAAAATGCATAAAACTTCAAAGGTTTTGCATTACATCACAATACCTATCTAAAACTAACATTTGATCTTGATAAAATGGAGAAATGGTGGGGGTAGAGACCTCCTTGACTGCTGATCAAGGAAGGGGAGAGGAGAAAGAATGAATTTGTCATTTACCGACCAACCTTACACATTTAAATCCTCCACTCAACCTTAATTCCCATTTCACCACAAAACTTGGGCTAATTGCACAATCACCCCCACCCCCACCCCCACCCCACTTTGTTCATCATTGCTCGAGTGACTTTGTACTTAGGCAGATTTGTGTGGCTGAGCTAAGTAGGGAGACTTAGTTGCCATCGCTCGTTGAAAATTTAGGTGAGAGTTTTGATCGTGTGAGAGATACCATGGTGTGAAGGGCGGATGCCAAAGTTACGAAATTGTCTTGAGTTAGGGTGTCTAGAGTTTAGGGCGAACTTCAAGATATATAAATGGAAATATGCCTCGGGAGCAAAAGAGTTGGTAAAAGGGTAGAAGTTTGGAGGAAAAATATGGTTGGGAGTTTAAGAGAAATAAGGAAAATGACCTAATTAATATTAAAATATTCTAATTTATTATCTTTCTCCGACAATAGCAAGAACCAACCAACTAACTTTTAAAGACCATTTTACTTCTCTTTGTTGCCTTTTATTTCTTTATTTTTGTTAAAATATGATGTTGGTTAATGGTTTGCAAAGCAGAATCAGCATTTCTTCCTCTATCTCTCTCCCAACCTCCCTTCTGCATTTTCTGTTTTCTTAAGTCTTTAACTAAGGATTATTAAGATCACTAGAATTCTGGGGTTAGTGGCCTACCTCCCACCAACCGGAGAAACCAGAGAGAGATATCTTATATGTCTGCCTCCATAGGAAGGAGGAATCCATTGCTTATTCCCAATTTCATTCTTATATACAGAGTAGAGGAAGCTGCATTTCTAAATTCTGGTCTTTAAAGAGTGAGCAATTGTGGCGAACATAGATGGGTTAAGAGCCAGATCTTTGCTGAGAGAAGGAGCTGGGATTGAGGACAGACCTGGCTACCACTACGACGAAGAAGTCAAATTGTTGGGGCTTTTTGCCTCCCTCCCCTTTATGGCCCTCCCCTGGTCGCCTTCTGCCTGCATGATCTACCTCTTTCTCCTCCATTGCCATCGCTTGCTTTTTCCTTTCTGTCGACAAGGTATACGTTCGAAATTTGCACCATTTCTAGTTTCCATTTTTTTTCTTTTTTATACTTCATAGTTGTAATGAGCATGTGTCTTTATGTGGGGTCCCTCCTTAAAGATGAGGGACTCGCTACAAAGGAAAGTAACTTCCTTTGCGGCAAAGAAAGTCCTCCTTTGTTGTAAGAAGCAGGCACCACCTTCCTTAAAATAAAGAAGGTGTCACCTTGAAGGCTCTATAAATAGAAGGTTCAAGCAAACACTTTTGGCATCCAAAAACATCCGAAAAGAAGTGAAATCTTCTATCCGAGAGATAACAAGAAAATCACTTCTAAGAAGAGAAAGAAAAATACTAAGGATTATTTTGGAGGGAGAGAAAATAAAGAGTGAGATAAAAATAGGTGTCGTGTTTTTATTCAAATTGAGCGTAATTTCTCTTAATGAATATTTTTTAGATTATTCGATATCTAGAAAAATATTATAAATCTTATTTTTTATAGTAAGACCTTTCTGGACTCGGTTCCCGTGATTTTTTCCTGATTTGGGTTTTCACATAAAATTCTCGGTATTTATTTTCGCTATTATTTCTTACTTCTTGGCCGTTATAATCTAACGATATGGAAAAATATTCTGAATATTTTTCGGATCGCATCTACTATCGTTTCTCGTACCGCTTAAGGTGATATTGTTGTCATCGTTCCCGATGATTTCATTTTTTTTTCGCAACAAGTGGTATCAGAGCACAGGTTAATCTCTTTAAATCTAGTATGCTCTGTGGTTGCAGTTTTTAACTGATCTTTCATATCAGAAAAAATTTTAAAGGTTATTATAAAAGAAAAGATTGAAATAAAAAATTCAACGAAAATAATTTCTCTATGTAGAAATTAAAAATGAAGACGCTATTGCGGGAGAGATGGTTGTGATATGGTCATTGGCGACATGCCTACGAACGTTGAAGACGAGAAATGGAACAAAGCTGATGAGGATGCAATGGCTATTTTGCATCTTACTCTAACAGATGAAATTTTGTCAAATATCTCAAAAATGGTAACAGCAAAACAGATCTTGGATACTCTGACAAAATTGTACGAGAAGAAGTCATACTATAATAAAATTTTCTTGAAAAGAAAATTATATACAATTCGGACGTCAGAATTTACAACAGTGACAGACTACCTCAATATTCTCAATATATTATTTTCTCAAAAACAACATTGATGTTCAATGATATTGAAACTGCCGTTATTGACAAAAAAAGTAGGCAGAAAAACAAGTAGCAGTCCTTTGTGGAGGTTTTATCAGTAACGAGAGGGAGATCAATGGAACATGGGGCCTCTAGAGCTAGCACATTAGGAAGATCCAAATCAAGAAGTAAAAATGGCATTAAGTGCTATCATGGTTGCAATGTGGACCACATGAAAAAAGGATTGCTAGAAATTGAAGAAAGAACAAGGCACATAAGGTGCCAAAAGTGAAATGAAGAGTACGACTGCAGCTGTCTCTGAGAGTGAAGATGTGATTGTATGCGAAGATGTTGTAAACCTCACGATGAATGAATCATGATGGGTGTGTGATTCTGGAGCATCTTACCATGTTACTTCAAAAGTGAAGTATTTTTCATCTTACAACAGCGGTGATTTTGGCATTGTCAAAATGGAGAACAGTCATGTTTCTAAAATAATTAAAAAATAGGACATCTGTATCCAGACCAACACAAGATGTGAGTTGGTATTTAAATATGCCAGACATATTCCAGATATTAGACTAAATCTAATATCAATTGGTGCTATTGATGAGGCTAGTTACAAAAGCAAATTTACTGGCGGAAAATATGAGCTCACAAAGGCTCACTAGTTGTAGCGAGAGAGATCAAATAATCCAGTTTATATGTGACTCAAGTGACCGTGAATGAAGTATCGGTAAATTCTGCAAGATGACTCATCTATTGAGTTATGGCACAAACGAGTAGGTCACATAAGCGAGAAAGGACTTCAATTACTTGGAAAGAAAAAATGTTTGCCAAATGTCAGACATGAATCTTTACCAAGTTGTATTCACTTTTGGCTAGAAAACAACACAAAATTTCCTTTCAGAAGAATTTTGCATCAAGGAAGCCAAATGTGTTAGAAATTGTTTCTTCAGATGTTTGTGGTCCCATGTCAACAAAAATGTTAGGTAGTGTCCAATATATGGTGACATTCATTGATTATCACTCAAGAAAAGTTTGAACTTATGCACTGAAGACCAAAGATGAGGTATTCAACGATTTCAAACAGTTTCATGCTTTCACGGAGCGAGAAACTGAAAAGAAGTTAAAATGCATTCGCATAGATAATGGTGGCAAATATATGAGATCATTCAATGAATACTGCAAGGTGCACAGGATCAGGCTTGAAAGATTTGTTTCAAAGACTCTGCAACAAAATGGCACTACAGAAAGAATGAACAGAACTATCTTGGAAAGATAAGGTGCATGTTATCACATTCAAAACTCCTCAAAACATTCTAGGGAGAAGCAATGAATACTGCAGTAAATATAATCAACTTGTCTCCATCAAAACCTTTGAGTGAAAAAGTGTCAAACAGACTATGGACTAAAAACGACGTCTTCTATAAGCATTTAAAAATGTTTGGATGCAGAGCGTTCGCCCATATTTCAAAAGATGAGAGGTCCAAGCTAGACAGCATAGCTAAGGAATGCGTATTCCTCAGATACGAAAGTGATGCATTCGGATATAGGCTTTGGGATCCGGTTGACAAGAAAATTGTTAGAAGCCGAGATGTTGTCTTCATTGAAAATCAGACCATTGAAAACAAGAAGAAAGATATGGAGATCACTGATGAACATCTAGTAAGAGTTGGTCTGGAGAAATCAAGCTTTGACAGGGGAGATGCTAGAGAATCCAGTGATCAAGCAGCTGATGATATTGACCAAAGAGAAATAGAGATTTCTACTGAATCAATTGTAGAACTAAGGAGGTCAACAAAAGATCATCAACCATCGAAAAGATACTCTATGAACAAGTACGTGATGATCACTTATGGCGATGAACCTGAGTGCTATGACGAAGTCATGGAGCATCAACAAAAGAAGAACTTGATAGATGCGATGTAAGATAAGATGACATCATTACATGAAACCATACTTATAAGTTGGTTCGGCTTCCTAAGGGGGGAAAGATACTCAAGAACAAATAGGTATATAGACTTAAAGAAGAAAATTCACAACTAAAGTATAAGACATGATTAATCGTGAAAGGCTTTAGTCAGAAGAAGGGAGTTGACTTTGAAGAAATTTTTTCACCTGTCGTGAAAATGTCATCCATACGAGTGGCACTTGGATTAGCCTCAAGTCTTAATTTAGAGATCAAGCAACTTGATGTAAAGACAGCCTTCTTGTATAGTGAATTAGAAGAAGAGATCTATATGCAACAACAAGACGAGTTCATTGTCAAGGGAAATGAACATCTGATATGTAGATTGAAAAAAAGTCTGTATAGATTAAAGCAAGCTCACAACAATAGTATAAGAAGTTCGACTCCTTTATGGTAAATCAAGGATACAGGAAAACTTCCTCAGACCATTGTGTGTTCATGAAAAGATTCACGGATAGTACATTCATAATCCTTCTGCTTTATATCAATGATATGCTGATTATGGGTTCAGACAAAGAAAAGATTGTTAAGTTAAAAAATGAGTTTAATAGGTCTTTTGCCATAAAAGACTTAGGACTGGTGAAACAGATACTTAAGATGAGTATCACCTACGATAGGAAGAGCAAAAAGCTATGGCTATCACAGGAGAAATATATCAAGGAAGTTCTCAGCCGATTCAATATAGATAAGGCGAAGCCTGTCAGCACTCCACTTGCTAAACATTTCAAACTTACTTCCGAACAAAGTCCTTCCACTAATGAAGGAAAATCAGAAATGCAGAGAATTTCATATGCTTCAGCAGTTGGCAGTTTGATGTAAGTCATGGTTTGTATGAGACCTGATATTTCACATTCTGTTGGAGTAATCAGCCAATTTCTAACAAATCCAGACAGAGAGCATTGGAATGCAGTGAAATTGATTTTTAGGTATCTTAAAGGTAATTCTGAATTCAGTTTGTGTTTTGGAAGTGAGAAGTCTTCATTGGTAGGCTATACTGACGCAGACATAGCTGGAGACATTGACTCCAGAAAATCAACATCAGGGTACTTGGTTACATTTAAAGAGGGAACAGTTTTATGGCAGTCGAAGCGGCAAAAATCAGTGGCATTGTTTACAACAGAAGCTGAGTTTATGGCGGCTACAGAAGCCTGTAAAGAAATTTTGTAGATGCAAAAATTTTTGACAGAATTAGGTCATAAACAAGATAAGTATATTTTGTATTGCAACAGTCAAAACGCTATTAATTTAAGCAAGAACTCGAACTTTCATTCGAAGTCAAAACACATAGATATCAAGTATCATTAGATACGAGATGTGTTGGACAACATACAAGTGTAACTTAAGAAGATTCACACGGATGACAATGGATTAGACATGATGAAGAAGATCTTGTGGAAGAATAAACATGAATTTTGTAGAGGCTCAGCAAGATTGGAAAGGAAAATAACTTCCTTGTAGCAAAGGAAGTTTTCCTTTGCGGGAAAGGAAATCCTTCTTTGCTGTAGGAAGCAGGCGCCACCTTCCTTAAAATAAGGAAGGTGTCACCTTGAAACCTCTATAAATAGAGGCTTCAAGCAAACACTTCTGATATCCAAAAACATCCGAAGAGAAATGAAATCTTTTATCCAAGAGAGAATAAGAAAATCACTTCTGAGAAGATAAAGAGAAATAGTGAAAATTATTTTAGAGGGAGAGAAAAAAAAGAGTGACAGAAAAATATGTGTGATGTTTTTGTGCACATTGAGAGTTCTAAGAGTAGTGATTTCTTTTAGTGAATATTTTCTATGTTATTCGATATTTAGAAAAATATTGCAAATCTTATTTTTCATAGTGAAATCTTTCTGGATTCGGTGCTCGTGGTTTTTTTCCCGATTTGGGTTTCCACGTAAAATTCTCGGTGTTTATTTTCGCTATTATTTCTCTTATTTCTTGGCCATTATAATCTAACGGTGTAGAAAAATATTCCTGATATTTTTCGAATCGCATCTGCTATCGTTTCTCGTACTACTTGAGGTAATATTATTGTTATTGTTCTTGCCAGATTTCGTTATTTTTCCCAACACTTTAAGCCTATAATTTCTTTATTTATAGTTTGTTTATAAGTTCGTTGTAAAGTTGGAGGGGAATGAGATCTGCAACTTTGGCAATCCGTAGAATTGGTTCCTTAAAATGATGTTACGAGAAGCAAATGAATGTGTCATTACTTGTACTTCTCGATTGAGAAGTTGTGGATGTCTGAACATGTATATTTATGGCTTGAATTTTGACCAATCAAAGATGAAAACTGTTTGCATGACTATAACACCCAAGAATATTACAGGCTAATTTATTATGATACATCATTATTTAAGCTGGTAAATTGATATTCATGTTAAGCGAAGAACATTAATTTGGAAAGAAAACTCAAAGTTTAATTGACAATTTATGTTGTAGTGAATAATTTAAATAGATGATGAAATTTTTAGTTGAAGTTTGATCAAGTCAAACTTTCCTTGTGAGATGAGTGATTATTACATGGGAATTATTAAGTGAAGAAATGAAGTGATGAATATGAAGTAAAGGTTTGACAAGTCAAATTTTGTTAGAAACTCAAGACCCTCACGTGAGGGAATGAAAAAGAAATTGAAAAGAGTAGGAAGGGAAGCCAAAATGTTGACTAAGTCAAACTTGATCATAATTAGGGTATTCACGTGGATGAATTTGAAGAGAGTTGAATTATGATATTTTAATGGAAAAGTGAGAGTGAAGAATGGGTTGTGCATTGTTGGTGCAATTAGATTAAGACACCTTATGCTTTTTATTCAAATTTATCACTTAAGCTTTAAGAGTTGATAGTTTATTGTTTTTAGCAAAAACCTATCTATCTCTTACGAGCTCCTCCCCTCCATGGTTGTCTACAAAAGCTTTCGGCAAGAAAGCTCAACCTTCCTCAAGAATTTCAATTAAGGTAAAATGAAAGTTGAGTAATAGTTACAGGTTAGGTAGTTCATAGTTTTATTAGAAGATTGAAGAACTTTGTAGGGTTTAATAAACTCTAACTTGTTTGTACGAAATTGTTGATCCTTTGCTGGACTTCCTTTTATTTGGATGCTTTGTTTAATCATACAAACATATAGATGGAATTTATGAAAAGAAAGAGAGGATCGGTTGAATTTTTGGATGAAATCTGAAATTTTGGGTTTGAAACAGGGCAATTTTGGATTGGAAGAAATTCGACTGTGATGTTGTTGTTAGTTTATCAAATGTATTTCAATATTAGAAACTAGATATCCTAAGGTTTCTATGGCCTCTTGAATCATTAACTTCGGACCTATATTCAATTTGTTACAACATTCCGAAGTTGGACAATTATACGGTCAATCTGAAAATGTGATTGATAAATTTATTGAGTTATTGTTGGTACAACAATTGAATTAAGTTAATGAATTGAATTTCTTGAATTTGAAAATTGGAGTTTTGTTTGAATTGAAGTTTATGCATCATTATTAAGTATGTTTGGAAAGTTATTAAGCTACATACTTATGATTATGTTAGGTTTACAAGTTGAGCAGTTAGGATAACAAAATAGAATTGAGATTTCTATGGACACCAGGTAACTAGAGTATGTGTGTTGCCTTCGAGTCTACATCATAGAATAGTAGGGTATGTTATATGTTTATTTCATGTTATGTATGTCATGCATCATTATTGGAAAGAATACGAAAATGTCACAAAAACGAATTTACCTGTTTTTACGAAATGAGATGCACGAAACGACAGAAACCTATTGAGTAGTTTCTTTGAGGGAAGTCATTCGCCCTTCAAATAAACATGAGAATGTGATGATTTGGGAAAAGTGATCTGCTTCCCATCTAGTATGAGGATCAGATCAGTTAACGGAAACCTATTGAGTATATTATTTGAGGGAAGTAATTTGCTCTTCAGATGAGCATGAGAATTGATGATTTAGGAAAACTGATCTGCTTCTCATCTAGTATGAGAATCAGATCATGTAACGAAACGATAACAGAAATTAGAACGAATGTGAATGTAGAATATGCATATGTAAGATTCATGTATTATTTTTCTTTCATTTCATTTATTGCTGTAGTTATTTAGTATTAGGCTAATAGATGAATTGTGTGATGTAGGTAACGAGGAGATAACTAGTGAGTTCACAGAGCACGTTCAGGACTAAGAGGTAGTTGGAGGAGTACGCTCATGCGACGATCATGCCATCTGTTAGGGTGATTTAACCATGGAGCGTATGTATAGATTTTGAGACATTATGGTTTATAGCTGGATTTTCAAACATTTTGGTATTCACTTTGATGTATATAGTGCTTTTGGAACTGTATGAGAATTTGTTTTGATAGTATTTTTTAGTTGATTTAAAAATACAAAAGATTTTGGTTTTAAAATATTTAAGTGTTATGCTGTCTAAAATTTTTAAAGAAAGTTGTTTTAGTTTTAACGAAGGAATTTTCACGCGTCGTTAGTTTTTCGCTGCGAGTGTTTAAATTTTTTAAATAATGTTGTTTTGAATCGATGAATAAAATTTTAAGATTTTATACGAATTTTTAAGTATAATTTACGTAATCAAGTATCGATCTGGGTTCAGATAACTCGGGTCGATACAGAATTAGTAATCAGAATAGCGAACTGAGTTTAGATAACTCGAGGCACTACAATGACTTTTCTTGATGATATTATTGACGTTGATTTAGCATCAACTTCTACGAAATGCACCAAACCAAGACACATGGAGCAACCGTGACTGCATTGATAATATATGTACAGAATCTTTCAACTCTGTTTCTATTTTACAGTTAATGAATGTTTCTCAAAAATTGATTCTCATCTACCCACTTTACTGAAGATTGAATAGTTCAAAATTATTATGTAATCAATAATCAAATGGAGTTTCATGAATAAAAAGTACTAACTTTTATTCATAACTTCTTAGTGGAGCAGTATATGCATTTCAAAAGTCAGATTCGTAATTACTTTAGTATGAGGACGCTTAAGCTTCACTGATTTACGTTGTGCGTTGTTGTTACTAGTAGGTTTGATTTTTTGGACTTTTCAGAATATCTGCTTTGTGACGTATGTTTATGTCTCTTCCTGACCTGTGTTGTGTTGTAACATAAATGAATCTGACAGCTACTGCAATCTTTTTTGTTATGGGTGAAGCAGGATGTGGGTCCACGGGGTCCATTTCTTTGTAAGTTATCTGTGCAACTAAAACACTGGTTGAAAATATTCTTTGTTATTATAAATACTCACTATTTTACTTATATCCTACCATCTAATCTCACAGAAAGCTTCTTTATTAATTTCATCTCCACTGACACCTAATGTATAAATCAAAGTTTTTTATTTCTTTTTTAATTGTGCATTTCTTTTAATTCTGCTGCAGTGGTATTAAATTCTTAAGGATAATGTTTTATCATTCCTGGCCTTTTTATTGTTGGTGGTGGTAGTCGGAATATTCCTTTTGTTCAAATGAGGGTCGCTCTAATATTTCTTCAAATTGTTTATAATTTTCAATTCCTCCTACTATCTTGGCAGTTCCAGCTTCAGTGCTTACAGTAAGCTTTCATTACATTTGGTGATTTAAGATTGGCAATTACATCGTATTGAGCTTGCTATGCGTTACATCTAATCTGCTATGCGTTACATCTAATCTACTCTAGATGCGTTAGGAATAGAACATACAGTCCTTTTTCCAATCGAGTGAAATTTTCTAAGGAGTGCCTTTCTTATTGATGCTTATTGTTAATTCTAATGTTTTCATTTTTCAGCTTGGAGGCGGTTATATTTTTGGTCTCCCAATAGGATTTATTGCTGATTCCACTGGCGCTACAATGGGTGCTACAGCTGCATTTGTTCTTGGAAGAACTGTGAGTCCCTTGAAGTATTGCTCTGAATTTTTGTCTATTCTTTCATGAATGTTTATTTCGGTTATCCTGTATCACCTCTTACAACTTTAAAGGCAACAATTTTCTAAAATTTAGAAATGCTCAAGGCTGTGTATCCATTGTCCAACATGTTTAATATCCACTATTTTTATGATTTTGAAGCAGTAAGTTTAGAAAAACTTGTATATTTTTGGTGTCCTTATATTCTTACTTATTTTATGCAGATTGGAAGATCATATGTTTTTGCTAAGCCAAATGATTACCCTAAGTTTCAGTCAGTTGGAATTGCAATTCAGAGATCTGGTTTTAAGGTTAATTTTTTTTTACCATATTGAGAATTAATCAAATTTTATTTGCCTACGGATCGAGGAGGTTTGGATTCTATTATTTTTTTTCTTTTGTCCCGTGAGAATCTGACACGATCCAATTTCTCTTAACGATAATAAGTTATTATCAAGAAATTAATAATAAAACAAAAATTTAATTATTCTCTGCGAAAGCTTCTGAAAAATATTACAAAAATATTTATTTAAATCCTAATCTAAATTTTTTTTCTAAATAATAAATTACCATAACATAAAATAGAAAAAATATTTATTTAAATACTAATTTAAACTTCCCTTCTAAATAAAAAATTATCATAATATAAAATAAAAAATTATCATAACATAAAATAAAAAACAATAACTTATTAAATTATTAAATAATTTTTAATAATTTTTTTATTAAATGTAAGTGTATTTCTTCTTTCATCACTTTTACATCAATTTTGAGCAGCACATTCAAATCTTGATGACCAGTATTCGTACAAGCTTTTCTCGTTCAAGAAACTCTATTATGATGTATTAATTGTATTGATAGTTACAGAATATCTAATTGAGTACACGTGAGTGGTTTTGTACTGAACTTTGTGGTAATATCCTTTTGTCCTAGTTCGTTTGCAGCCAACTCCACCTCATGATGACTTTACTAATAATGAAGAAGTTTCTTTTTGTCCTTTACTGATAACAGATTGTTCTGCTGGTTCGGCTTGTTCCTGTACTTCCATTCAATGTGATGAATTATCTTCTGTCTGTAACTCCTTTTCCTATAGGAGAATATATATTGGCCACGTGGGTGGGAATGATGGTATTTGCTTCTCCCTCCTTTTGTCTGGATTTTCACTGCCAACGACCATTGTTATAGGTTGATAACATTTATATTTCTTTCCTATAAAAAATGAGTTGCCACACACGGACTGTTGGCTTTGACATTGGTTGCTAACCTGATGCGCCAACGGTTGGTGTTGAAATGTTGCAACCTATGGCACAAAGATCACAAGAAAATGCACTATAGTGATAACTTTTGAACTGCTGAATAGATTCTCTTCAAATTTTAAGGACATCTTATCAATATTAGATTTAACTTCTATTAAATTTTCAGCATTGAGGCTTGATTTGTAGAAGTTATTGAATTGATTAAAACATTAAAATATCGTAAGATTTCAAATGTTAAAATTTTACATTATTTTATAAACACTAAATAAATTTTTTATTTTATAAATATTAAATGTAGAATTCGACGATAGATTGATAATCTATGTATGAATAATAGAATATGAGATTTTATGACAGTCTGTCATGTGAAGGCAATGAACGTTCGGTGGGTCCTAACTCATACTAGTGGTCGTGTACAGTCCTATATTGTTTGAGAGAGTAAAAAATATATAATTTATAAATAGAGTTCTTCTTCTTACATAGTACAATGCGTTTTGGGGCTAACTCAAAAAATAAATCCATGCGCGCTTCGATCCAAATCAAACAATATTGTACGGAGAGCACCGAGAGACGTTACAAATGATATCAGAGTCACTGCCCAACCAGAAATGTGGCCAGTGAGGAGGTCAGGTTTTGAAGTCAGGAGATTGTGAAAGTTCGCCATGTGAAAACAATGAAGGTTCAATAAGGCCCAACCCATACTAGTAGGAATGCACAATCAATATTGTGAGTTTCAAAGTGATAGTATGAAAATATGCATGTGTAGAAATGACGTAAATATGATGTCGGAGTATTAAAGTAGTAAATTGACATGATTGGAAGTAAAACTAATTAATTGTGCATAGTTATGACCAGTTTAGATCTTTTAGTATTGTTGAACGAGATTTTATAAAATTTTAGAATATCAAAGTAGACATTCTAATAAAGACAATGACACTAAAATTATTGAATGTGAATCTCTATAGCTAAAGTTACGTATTATTGAGGCTAATTGATGTGCCTACGATCTCGAACTGTTAAGCACAAACCAAAATATGTATTTTTTACTATTTTATCTACTAATTGATCTGTGAGTTTTGTAGAAAAAAATATTTTCTTAAAGCTTGGAATTTTCAAAGAGGGAATTTGTCTTCTCATTTACAAATTGTGTAACCAAGCTATTATTTAATTTTAGTTTATTTTTGATAGACAATGACCTTTCATGTAATTTTTGGCAAAACATTTAGCATTTATATTGATTCATGCATAATTAGGCATTAAGGTTAGATTACGTGGTTAGGATTAATAGTGGCTTAAAAGGCTTGAGGGCAAATTGGGTATAAAATATTTCAGTCCACACTTAATCAATTCAGCCATTTCACAATCGAGCCTCACTTAAGGCTTTGAGGCTCAACGACCCTGCAACTAGTGTAGAACGCTTCAACCAGACCCGAGCGCTCAGCGATGATCCTCATAAGTGTTCGACTAACGCCACATGGATCGCTTACTTGGACGAACACAGCCAGCGAGTCGTGGTCCTCCCTGTGCAATCCTCCAACCACCAGTGACAACATGGAACGTTCCCCTCCAAATAGCCCCGCCAACACAGCCCCAAGCTCCATTCGGTTCCCTCGCCACAACAGTCATCCAAGAGCTAGTAAGTTTGCATTTCCATTTCTTCAGCAAGCCCTAGCCACCTTAGGATATAAATGCATCGCTTTTAGTGTTTGTAGCTACTTTTCTTTTTAGATTAATAGAAACCGAGACTTTTTTTTCTGAAAATCTAGAAGAATTTCTAGTTACTATCAAGGTAAGCCAAGGTTCAGAGCTGTGAGGAGTGTGCCTCCATTGATCACAAACTCAAGGTTGCTTGTTGTCACGACTTGAGAACCCCAGCTCTCCTGGGCGCGACGGCTCACTCGACGCCTCGTACTTTTTTTTTTCTTTAAAACTTTTCAAAAGAACATTTGTAACTCTTAAGAACATTTCATCAAAAATACACAGCGGAATCATTCTCGTTTCATTTGAAAACCATACGATTAAAATCATTTTAAACCCCTTTGAAACGATGGGAAATATTTTTAAAATGTGTTTAAAAATAGACATTCAAAGTTGGAATCAAAAGTTGGAAATCAAAAAAAAAAATTTGGAAAAACTTTGTTGTTGTAGCGCGCCGGCGAGCGTCGCCCATCCGGTGCGCGCACCACCCACCAGAGGCCCACACTGCGCGCGAGCTGGGACGATTAGTGGCGCAATCAGTCGATCAATCAGCACTCTCTCAGGTGTCAATCAACATAAGCGTCGACTTGCCGATCGATTAGCCGCTGAGTGCCGATCGATCGGCACCCTCTCGAGTGTCAACCCACACCAGCATCGACCTGCCCATTGATCGGCCACTGAGCGCCAATCGATGGGCACCCTCTCAGCCCGACTCCAGCGTGCGCCGATCGATCATGCCTGTTAAAGCGATCAATCGGCTAGGCACCTCCAATGCACGTCCATACTCGCTGTGTGTCACTGTCCTACATTCAAGAGAGTTAATAAGACCGTGTGGCACCCACTGTCGCAGTTCAAATGGGTCAGCCTATGAGTGCGCCAACGGCGCTGAGTGCCCATTTCACTATAGCGGGCTTTTTGTCTAGCGAGTAAGCAATGAGTGGACGAGATTATCCGAAAAGAGCATCATTGAGTATTGTGAGCATAAAGAGAGATTGTGTAAAAAGTTTGTTCATTGATTGACAGCAAATTACATTGGTGGGTAAAGAGCAATCTGAACCATCTCTACTATGGCAGGAGTATACATGCTATAGTGGCGAGGAGTCACTTACAATGAAAAAAAAAAAGAAACAGATACAACTGAAGTGCTTACAAAGGAAATAAACCTACCTAATAGCATGGGCGGCCATAGACAACATTCCTTGGACAAGCTCGGACCTTGACATTCTCCTCTATTTGAGCTATTGACGTCCTCATCAACTCTGCTTCTGTTTGAATTCTTTGATCTTCTTTACTGAGTTCTTTAAGTCTTCCGCCTTCTCCCAAGATATTTCGTCATCTTCTAGTCCTTTCCATCTGATGAGATATTCCTGGTACTGTCGTCGGCCTATTCTGATACTTTGATCTGCAATGATTTCTTCAACTTCTTTCTTCTTTTGGTTGTTGATAGAGATATTTGGTCTGGTGATGTCATTTCTTTGCTTGTCTTCGTTGTCTGGGTGGTAGGGTTTTAAGTTGCTGACATGGATCACTGGGTGGATTTTGAGCCACGACGACAGATTAACTCTGTAGGTCGTTCTTCCGATCTTCTCGATGACTTCAATAGGACCTTTATATTTTCTAATAAGTCGCTTGTCTCTTTTCCCCCTAAAGCGAAGTTGTTTAGGTAACAACTTAATTAGCAACAAATCTCCAGCGTTAAACTCCATTGGCCGCCGTTCCTTGTCTGCCCACTTCTTCACATGTTTAGAGGCTTACTCCAGGTAAGCGAGAGCTATCTCCGCATTGTGCTTTCATTCTTTGGAGAAGTTGTATGTCTTTGGGCTATTTCTAGAATAAGGTTGTTCCAAGGTGTGAGACATGATTGTCTGTCTCCCGCAAACCACTTTGAACGGACTCATTCCTGTTAAGGAGCTCTTCTGACAGTTAAAACAAAATTGGGCCACATCAAGTAGACTCGACCAATTCTTCTTATTAGTATTGATGAAGTGCCGCAAATATTCTTCAAGTAAACTGTTGAAGCATTCTGTCTGACCGTCTGTTTGGGGGTGATAGCTGGAAGAGATATTCAAACTAGATCCAAGTAGCTGAAATAGTTCCACCCAAAAGGAACTAGTGAATCAAAGATCTCTATCACTGACAATGCTTTGAGGAATTCTCCATAACTTCACTACATGCTTGAAGAAGAGTTGGGCAGTTGTCTCTACAGGACAGTGTCTCGAAGCAGCAATGAACGTGGCATACTTAGAAAATCGGTCGACAACCACTAATATTGCTTCGAAGTCGTTGGCAGATGGCAAGTTCGTGATGAAATCCAAGGAAACGCTTTCCCACGGCATCTCTGGTATTGGTAGAGGTTCTTGTAGGCCCGCAATCTTGTTTCTTCCCACCTTGTCTGGTTGACACACCAAACATGTTTTGGTGTACTGCATAACATCACCCTTCATTTGAGGCCAATAGTATCCTCTTTTCAATAGGGCATAAGTTTGCTACTATCCTGCATGACCAACCCACAAAGTGTCGTGGCATTCCCGCAGAAGAGTACACCGTAAGTTATTGCTTCGGGGCACATATAAACGGTTTCCTTTTGTGAAGAACAAATCATTTTCAATCCAAATTTCTGAGTCTTTCCTTCTTTCACAAGTTGCATGACCACCCGAGCTGCAGGGTTGTCTTGTAAACTATCTCGAATACAATCTTTCAGAGATCCATTAACTTTGCTTGCTTGAAGTTGAGATAAATAACATAGGCTTGCGCACTCTACCTTCTGACTCAATGCATAGGCTACCTTATTGTTCTTGCCTGACTTGTGTTCGAAGTGGAAATGGAATTCTGAAATTAATTCGTGCCAACGTGGCTGTTTGGCTGAGAGTTTTGGTTGCTCAAAGAAATGACAAATTGAGCTGTTGTCTGTCTTTACGATGAACTTCGACCCAAGCAGATACTGTCTCCACACACGGAGAAATGTGCTACAGCCAACATTTCTTTCTCGGAGGTGATGTATTTTATCTCCACCTCTTTCAACTTGTGACTTTCAAAGGCGATAGGATGGTCGTTCTGCAAGGACCCCTCCTAGAGCAAAATCTGAGGCATCAGTTTCTACTTCAAAAGGCTAAGTGACATCGGTTAGTGCAAGCACAGGCACCTGTATCATAGCTTCTTTCAAATTGGCGAAGAATTTTTGGCATTCAGAAGTCCACGTCCAGGACACTCCTTTCTTTAAGAGTTCTGTTATAGGTGCGGCTCTCTTTGAAAATCCTTCTACAAATCGTCTATAATAATTGGCAAACCCAAGGAAAGAACGCAGTTCAGTGACAGATGTTGGGGTCTTCCAATCTTTGACCGCTCTTATCTTATCAATGTTCATGCGAAGACGACCATGTTCAATATTGTGGCCAATAAATTCCATGCTCTCCTGAGCAAAGGAACATTTCTCTTTCTTCACATATAATTGGTTTTCCTTCAGTTTTTTGAAAACTAGGCGGAGATGAGCTTTGTGTTCTTCTAGGATTTTGCTATAGACAACGATATCATCAAGGTACACGATGACGAACTTATCAAGGTACTCGTGGAATACTTGATTCATGAGGGTGCAGAAGGTTGCAGGGGCGTTTGTGAGCCCCAATGACATTACCAAGAATTCAAATGATGTATACCTTGTTACGCACGTTGTCTTGGGTTCGTCCTCCTCTGCAATTCTTACTTGGTAATAGCCAAATCGCAAATCGAGTTTGGTGAAGTACTTGGCCTTATATAATTGATCGAAAAGATTGGTGATGAGCAGGATGGGATACTTGTTGTGTACCGTGACTTTGTTGAGTGTTCGGTAATCTATACACATCCGTAGACTTCCATCCTTCTTCTTTTGGAATA
The DNA here is from genome assembly GCA_022433055.1 of Begonia peltatifolia. Lineage (NCBI taxonomy): Eukaryota > Viridiplantae > Streptophyta > Magnoliopsida > Cucurbitales > Begoniaceae > Begonia > Begonia peltatifolia. The sequence goes on along the minus strand of CM039519.1, from coordinate 22,520,856 downwards.
GCACTGGTGTTCCAAAAGGTGCTTTAGCAGGTCTGATGAATCCGGCCTCCAATAACTCGTTTAATTGCTTCCTTAATTCTACCAGTTCTAGCGGAGCTAATCTATACGGTGCCTTCGCAAGAGGTTTAGGTCATGGGCTCAGTTCAATCTGATGATCAATGTCCCTTCGTGGAGGTAAAGTCTTAGGTCGGGCATGATACCCCTAAACTCTTCTAAGACTTGCAAGATTTCAAAGTGTATTATTTCTTCCTTTTTCTGGCTTATCTCCAACGACACAATCATATAAGTTGGATCATCATGCTTCAGCCCTTTCTTGAATTGCATAGTAGAGATCGTCTTTATGTTGTTGGCACCTGGTTGTTTAAGAATCGCAGAAACAACACTTGGGTTGTTACTTGTGATAACTAAACATTTTGCTGAGGGCATTGGGATGACTTTATGTTCTATCAAGAATTCCATCCCCAAGATAGTGTCAAAGTCGTCCATCTATGCTACGAAAAAATCAATGAGTCCTGTCCATGAGTCGAGTTTCAACTGGACTCTCTTTACGACCCCGAGCACTGGCATTGCTTTTACATTCACTGTTTTCATCCTGTCATCATTTTTTTCTAACTTCAAACCGAGACAGTGAGCTTCTTTCTCTGTAATGAAGTTATGAGTAGCTCCCGAGTCTATCATCGTACTCTTAGTAGACTTATTATTGATAGATGACTCTACATACAAGAGACCTTTATCTTGGGTCTTCTTGAGCTCTTTTATCTATTGTTGTACGGCTGATAAAAATGTCATAGTCTCAATTTCTGCAAGTTCAGAGGCTTCTTCTTCGACAACTTCTTTAACCTAGTTGTCATCATGAATCGAATCTTGTAAGGCAGTTAGGGTCGATCTATGTGGACACTCAGCTAGTCGATGGGGTCCCTTGCATAGAAAACATGATATAGGCCTATTTGTTGGTCGTTGGTTGCTAGCACTTCTTGGTGCTTCGTAACCTTCTCTTGGGACAAATGGTTTCTTTTCAACAGTTCCTGTGTTCCGTTTCTGGAACTTGAAAGAGTTTGAGCTACTAGAGTGTTCTTCTTTGGCTCAGGGTTCTCAGTGTTATAATCGAATAATCGCTCTACTGTGGCAAATGCGCTTGAAAGGCTTTACACTCTTTGTTCATATAATTTGGTTTTGGCCCAAGGTTTAAGACCTTAAAGTAAAGATCTTATCTTTCTCTGACATATCTCTAATATTCAGCATGAGTCCTGAAAATTGTTTGACATATTCGCAAATACTTGCAGTTTGCTTTAGTTCTCAGAGTAGTTTACGAGCGTTGAATTCAACATTCTCTGGAAAGAATTGATCCTTCAGTTGCCTTTTTAGTTCTTCCCAAGTATCGATCACACATTCACCAAAACTAATATCATGGTATTTTGATCTCCACCAAAGTCTTACAACACCAATAAGATGCATTGTGGCTAAGATTACTTTCGATTCCTCATCTGTTCTGGTGGCCTTGAAATATTGTTCCATATCAAAGATGAAATTCTCTATTTCTTTTGCATCGCGAGCTCCCCCAAAAGGTTTTGGCTCTGAGATTTTCACTCGACTAAATTCAGCAGCAGTAGTAACCTGGGTCTGACTCCCCCTGGCTCTCATAGTAAGATTCAGTTTAATGTTGATCTCGGCAATTTCAGCCCTGAGAGAATCAACAATTGTTTTGAAGTCTTTGCTCATCTGGGAAACAGTTACTGACAGTCGGGTATAAGCTAGCTCAATCTCTTCGACACATTCCATGATCACGAATATATTGTTTGTGGAACTTTCTCCTGTTTCAACTCCCTTTCCCTTTTCTTGTCGGGACTCGAGGGTGGTCTCTACTCGATTCATCAGCTCTGTAATCGGTATGGCGTCTATCCTGTTGTGAACAACTGAAATTTCAGCAGGAAATTCAGATATTTCCTTCATTCGTTCTTCTATGAATCGAATGTTGTCCGGTATGTCTTACAGATACTACATTTCTTCTTCCAACTTGACAAGGCGCTCGAGTTGTTCTGACGGTGAATTCGACCTTTTCATCAAATTTTTCTTCGGCATGCTTTCTCACAATTTTGAGCCAACCTGACTCTGATACCAACTATCACGGTCCTCCTTTCAAGAGGGTTAATAAGATCTTGTGACATCCACTGTCGCAGTTCCAATGAGTCAGTATATGAGCGCACCAACGGCGCCGAGTGCCCACTTCACTAGACTGGGCTTTTCGTCTAGCAAGTAAACAATGAGTGGACGAGATTATCCGAAAAGAGCATCATTGAGTATTGTGAGCATAAAGAGAGAGCGTGGAAAAAGCTTGTTCATTGATTGGTTTACGTGCTATCATGCCTCTCTCTCCTAAAGAGCAATCTGGACCATCTCCACTATGACAATAGTAGACATGTTATAGTGGCGAAGAGTCATTTACAATGAAAAAAAGAAAACAGATACAACTGAAGTGCTTACAAAGGAAATAAACCTACCTAATAGCATGGGTAGCCATAGACAACTTGCATTGGACAAGCCCGGACCTTGACACTGTGCATGTCTTGCGCGCACAAAGTACACGCCCCGCGCGCGCACTGCGCCGTCCTGTGCCCCCAGCTCGCCCAAACCACTCTTTTTCTCCTTTTCCCCTTCCAAACCTCTTTACACCTACAAAAAAAAATCCTCCAAACTTATCCCATAACCCATCACCTTAATCCCTTAAGAAAAATCCTTCCTTCACAACAAGCCAAACCAATTTATCAACATTAACCTTAACTACTCAAATCAAACCTCCCTCTATCAATTTAATCCTCCAAAAGAAAATTTCCAAACAAACTCCAATTGACACAACACTACTCAACCAAATTCATCAACATAAAATCCACATTTCAAAACTAATCTTTCAAAATGTTAAGCTTTCATCAAATATTAATCTCCTAAAAAAATCATTTTGCAATAAAAACTATCATACTGTGCCAACACATCAACATTCGTCAAACCATCTAGCCCACTACTCAAAACACATGTATCCCAACCAAATACTATACATACGCATCCACAGGTCAGAAACGCCCTAACAAAGTCCACCGAATCAGCGTCATAGATGCACCCCTCCAACCGAGCCTCCTAGTCCTGTAAAGGTTCTGGTAACTCACTGGCTTCCTTTTTGTCCCCTAAACAACAGAACTCATTTATAAGCCTAAAGCTTAACAAGTAATGCACAATAATTAAAAACAATTCATATGCATCTTATTACATGCAGTCTCTAAGTAATCATTTCATATCCGTTTTTCGTACTCCCATACGTGACATGGTACAAGTGCGTGTCGTAGTACTCATTCATGTCGAAATACAAATGTGTGTCGTAATACTCAACGTGTTGTAATACAAGTGCGTGCCATAATAGTCATGCGTGTAGTAATACAGGTGCATGTCGTAACACTCATGCGTGTCGTAATACAAGTGCGTGTCGTCATACTCATGCGTGTCGTAATATTCACACGTGTTGTAATACAGGTGTGCGCGTGTCGTAATACAGGTGTGTGTCGTAATACACATGCGTGTCGTAATACTCATGCGTAACGTAATACTTATGCGTTTCGTGCCATTTTCCTTCGTTCATTCATGAAAACTCATGTACAATTCATTTTCGATAACTTTTCAAAACATGATGTATGAATAAACGAAAACATACATAACATACAACGTAATCCCTAACGTTCTGTGATGTAGACAAGGAAGCAGCACGTATACATACACTACTTACCTGGAGTTCTTAGCCAACTTAAATCAACCGTACGCTAAACTGTGAAAACTTGAGAACCTAAAACATAAACAACCCAATTGAGTCAAACTTCCTATTCCATCCATACTCTTAATCAAAGTTCATTAACATAAATACAACCATGCATGACATTCATCATCAAATTTCTGATCCAATTCAAACATCCCAAATAGATCAACAATTATTCATGCCACAAAACAAACCCGAACTTGACCAAAATTTGCCCCAACTTCATCAATGAATAACCAATCGTGTACACATCCGAATTCAATGATTCAAAAGCCTACAAAATCCTCAAGATACCTAGCCTCTCATTGTAAAACCTATTTAACAAATCGACATCAATATCTCAGCCTAAAATCAAATCACACACAGAAGTTAGTCTAAATTTTTTGGATTTTAACCTATACATTGAGCAAACTTTGAAATTTCATAACTTTTTCTACAAATGTCAGAACGATTTGATTCCAAAAGGTAAAAGTTTCCTTAAGGTGTCTACTTTAAGACTTAGAATAGTTTTTAAATTGAACAATACAAGCTTAGGCAGAATTCCTCAAAACCGAACTGCCATGTGCATAGCATTTTTCAGTCAACTTTCAACCAAACTTCAAATCCTTCCATATAGTCACCAACCAAACATTTCCATTCAATTAAACATCCAATTTAGTCATGAAAGAAAGAAAAAAAAAACTCAGCATTTTTGGACCTCCATGTAGTCAAATCCTTAAAATAATCCATCAACTACACCTTTTAAAGCCGTAAACTATAACACTACCTAAGAGAAACTAAAACCATAGATTTTTAGCTTCAAAATTGCCTAAGGAGAGGGGAGGATTTGCTGCTGTTTTTCGTGGAAGCAATAAGAGAGAGAGAGAGAGAGATGAGTTTCTATAGCTTGAGGAGGAAGAGAAGAAATGAGGGAGAAGAGTAGTATGCAACCGAGAATAGGAGAAAGAGTGGGTGGGTGAGAGATATGGGGGCGTTTGGATGTGAGGATTGTAGTGGCTTCATGAAGAAGCTAACTATTTTTCAAACAAAAATTCAAACTCTTCCCCTTTTACCCTCACTCATTAATTTACATTATCTACTTCAAATTGGTAATTCTATCTAAGCTCTCTATTGATTTTATGCACAAGATAAGGCTCTTAGAAAAATTTGGGGTGTTACATCATACCATCCTTATAAAAATTTTGTCTCCAAAATTTGTTTACCAAATAACTCCGGGTATTGTTGCACCATGTCCTGACATCGCTCCCAGGTGATTTCCTCCACGTTGTGGTTACGTCATAGCACTTTGAATAATGAAATCTACTTGTTGCGTAACACTTTTACTGTTGACTTCAACATCCTTACCAGTCTTTCTTCGTAAGTTAAAGTCAGCTGAATTTCGATGTCTCCTTGCTCCACTACCTGAGAAGAGTTACGTATACACTTCCTTAATATTGACAAGTGGAACACATTGTGGATTGCATCCATCGAAGATGGTCATTGTAGCCTGTAGGCTGTTCTTTCAATCCTCTTTACAATAGGAAAGGGCCCAACTAATCGAGAACTGAGCTTCCCTTTCCTTCCGAATCTTACAACTCCTTTGAACGGTGAGATTTTTAAGAACACTTCATCTCTTTTGCTAAATTCCAATTTCCGTCTTCTCTTATCCGCATAGCTCTTTTGCTGACTCAGGGCGGTCTCAATTCTCTTTCTTATAACCGTAAACTTCTCTACCGTTTGCTACGAAATTTTGGGGCCTACCAATCTAGATTCTCCCATCTCATCCTAGTACACAGGTGATCTGCACTTCCTTCTATATAGGGCCTCATACGGTGCCATGCCGATGGTGGATTGATAGTTATTATTATACGAGAATTCCACCAATGGTAGGAACTTACTCCAAGCTGTCCAAAACTCCAACATGCAGGCCCTCAACGTATCCTCCAAAATCTGTAAGGTCTTTTCAGATTGCCCATCGATTTTGGGATGAAATGTTATACTGAAGTTCAGTTGGGTCCCCATAGTTGTATGCAAGTTTTTCCAAAACTTCGACGTGAAACTAAGGTCTTGGTTTGACACTATGGACACTAGTATCCCATGTAGCCTGACAATTTTCTGAATATACTGCTGAGCGAACTGATCCATGGAATACGTCATTTTTACTGGCAGAAAGTGGGACGATTTCATCAATCTGTCGACAATCACCAAAATTACATCGTGGCCCTTGGTTGTCCTTGGTAATCCCACTACAAAATACATGGTTATGCACTCTGATTTCCATTCTAGAATAGGCAGGGGTTGAAGAGTACCTACCGACCTCTAGTGCTCCGCTTTCACCTGCTGGCATATCATGTAGGCTTCAACATACTTGGTAACTTCTCGCTTCATATTGGGCCACTAGAAATGTTGTTTCAAATCCTTGTATATCTTAATGCTTTCGAGATACACAGAGAAAGAAGACAAGTGAGCTTCTGATAATATTTCCTTCTGTAGCTCCCTGTCATTCGAGACGTACCACTTATCTCGAAATTTTAGAATTCTGTCTTTTGAATAGCTAAGCTTAGAATTGGCACTGGCCTCCATACTCAACTTAAGCTCATTGCACTCTGAATCTTCCTTCTAAGCTTCTTTGATCTTATCCAGGATAGTCAGCTTTAAAGACATTACCAAGAGCATGACTGCTAAGTCTGAAACCACTTCCAACCCAAACTTCTGAACTTCTGCCTTCAATTCTGTCAGCACTGTAGAAGTCATAGCAGATGTTGACGTTGATACTCGGCTCAAGCCATCTGCCACCACATTTGCCTTTCCTGGGTGGTACTTGATCTCGATGTCATAATCCTTGATGAGCCCCAACCACCTCCACTGTCTCAGGTTAAGCTCCTTTTGTGGGAAAATATAGTTCAAACTTTTGTGACCCGAAAATATCTCGCACTGCTGCCCATACAGGTAATGCCTACAAATTTTCAACGCAAAGACCACTGCCGTTAATTCCAAGTCATGTGTTGGGTAATTGTGCTCGTAGGTTTTCAACAGTCTGGAAGCATAGGCAATCACCATCCCATCCTGCATTAATACGCATCCTAAGCCTATCTTGGACGCATCACAGTAAATGCTGAACTTCTCACCCTCCACTGGTAGCGTCAACAATGGGGTTGTCGTTAATTTTTACTTTAGAGTCTGAAAGCTTCCTTCACACTCTTTAGGCCATCAATATTTTACATTCTTCCTTGTCAATTGGGTCAGAGGCACCGCAATCTTAGAAAATTCCTCAATGAATCTTTGGTAATAGCCTGCTAACCTAAGAAAACTACGAATATCTCTGGCACTCCTCAGTCGAGGCCATTCTTTGACAACTTGAACTTTTACTAGGTTGACTAAAATGCCTTCGTTGGAAATGACATGCCCTAAAGAGTTGATCATGTCCAGCCAAAACTCGCACTTTGAGAACTTAGCATACAACTGAAATAACTTCAAAGTCGTCAACACTACTCTCAAGTGCTCTTTATGTTCTTCTTCGCTCTGTGAGTAAACCAGGATATCATCGATGAAGATGATCACAAACTTATCTAAATGCTCTTGGAATACCCGATTCATTAATTCCATGAAGGCTGCAGGGGCATTAGTTAATCTGAACAATATCATTAAAAACTCGTAGTGTCCATATCTCGTCCGGAAGGTTGTCTTTGGGAAGTCCTTTTCCTTGACCTTCAGCTGGTAATAACCCGACCTTAGATTAATCTTGTAAAATACTAGTGTACCTTGGAGTTGGTCAAATAAGTCATCTATCCTCGACAACGGGTATTTATTCTTTACAGTTAGTTTTTGCAACCCCCCGTAATCAATGCACATCCGTAATGACTCATCCTTCTTCTTGACAAGGAGCACTGGCGCACTCCAGGGCGAGAAACTGGGGCATATGAAGCCCTTATCTACCAATTCCTTCAATTGTGCTTTCAAGTCCTTCAATTCAGTAAGTGTCAGTCTATACAGATTCTTACATACCGATTCAGCTCCACGATACAAATCAATAACAGACTCAATTTCTCTATCCAGAGGCAAGAAAGGCAAATCATCAAGGAATACCCCTAGGAAGTCTTGGACAACAGGAATATCCTGAAGCTGGATTTCACTTTGCAACTGCATATCTATTATATTCAACAATAAACCCATACACCCTTTTTTCATCAACTGTCGGGCTTTCATAGAGGACACAGCAGAAATCTTGTTCAAATCCTTCCCTGCCTTAAAGGAAAAACTCTCTCCGCTTGAGGGTCGAAAGTTGATCTCTCTGATCCTGCTGTAATAACCCGAAAAATTTTAGATTTTAGATCTAATTTTTGAAATTTTTAATTGAATCTCGGTTGAAATTTCGAGGAAATATTTTATTGGGTAAACTAATTTATAAAACTCAGAATCTAAATTTAGAGACGATTTTCAAAAATTTTAAGTCGGGAGGACACGAATTTAACGAAATTACGAACGGTAAAAACACGTTATGGTGTTTTGGTAAATTTTAATTATTTAATTTAATTTAATTTTTTCCTTTTTTTAAAAACAACCGAATGCCTTCGAAGTGAAGCCATTCGACTCCTGAACACTGATAGGGCGAGAGAGAGACCGAGAGAGAGAATGGGAACTAGAGAGCGAGCGGCCGACGAACGACGACGGAGAGTGACGCTAGGAGCTCCGACGAGCTGAGTAGAGGTGTGGGTGCAACTTTTTCCGAGCTGAAAACCAAAGGTAAGCTCTCTGTTCCAGTGCAGTTTGGTCGAGCTTGATGCTCTTTTTCTCTCCGATTTTGATGGAAATTACGTAGTGTTGTGTCGACTGTGGAGGGTCTGCATGTGTGAGAGTGTTGTGGACAATAAATGTCCGGTGGGAGGGAGAAAAATTGATGGGGGAGGTTGAACCAAAATTCGGGTTGATACTCAAATTTTTGATTTCTGGTTAAATTCTGCTTGAATGAGTGAAATGTGACCGATTGAGTGAAGAAATTGGTGAGATTGAATTAAAGTTGAAATTTTGAGCACTTTGGCGTGGAAACAGGTTATGTTTTTGGCTGTTTCGGCCTACCTTCGGTTATTCGTTTTAAATTATGTTTTAGTGGGTTAAATTAGGTTGTTAGAGGAACCTTTGGCCGCTAGAATTGCTTGATTCCGATAACTGACGCAAAAGTTATGCGCGTCGAAAGTTTATGACAGATTTTAGGCTGAGTCGGATTAGGGAGCATTTTAATGGATTCGTGATATGTGATGTTAGTGTGGAGGATTTTAGTACGTAATACGAGTTTTGTTGAAAAATCAAAAATGTGGAATTTTTGAGTGAAGGGCAGATTCAATTTTTGGTGTTTTTCATCTAGTTGCGGTTTATCGTTTTAAAATCCGTTTGGTATGTTAAACTAGGTTCCTAAGGGAATGTGTGGCCTCTTCAATCGCTCGATTCCGATAACGGACACAAAAGTTATGCGCGTCCGAAGTTTAGGCTAGTTTTCGGCCAACCCGAATGAATGACCCATCTTAGTTGGAATTTCATGGATTTAGTTGAGTGATGTGATTCTTAGCGTATTTAGTGATTTTTTATGCGAAGATTGATGGGCGATTGTTTATCTTTTAGGTTGAGATGTTTTTGCAAAGCTGTACGTCGAGTAAACTTAGGACGCCAAGTAAGTAGTGCATGCATGTGTTTTGCCCAGGTGGGCTTACACCTTGGAACTTTAGGATTTATGTTGTTGATTGTGGTGTGTGTGTATTGTTTGACATGCATCATGTTTTAAAAAGGGAACGAAAATAGTTTTGAACATATTTTGAGTAAATGGTGAGACGTGTGGCGGTGGTATCGCGGATCCTGCTAGTGTATGGGCCGGTGCGTAACCAACCGCGGATTCCGCTTAAGGGGTGGGCCGACTAGTCACGCAACGTGTATGTGTCAGCGGTGAGGATAATGGACAATGGTACCGCTGATCCTGCTAGTGTGTGGGCCAGTGCAACACCAGTCGTGGATTCCACTTGAGTAGTAGGCCGGCTGGGCTGTCGCGAAATGTGTGTGTGGCAACTGTGGCATCGTTGTTGGGGAGGCCGGACGAGGGCGACATATCAGGGTGTAGTATGGTGCGAGGTTCACCTTCATCCTGATGTGGTTGCTGTGTGGTGATGCATGTGTGTAGCTTATGGGCCTCGTTGCTGGGGAGTCCAGGACGGTGGCGACGTGTCAGGATGTAGAGTGGCGTTAGGTTCATTCTCACCTTGGTGCGGCTGCAATACGCGTCACAGATGTGACCACATTAGTGTGTGTGTAGAGATTGCATATGATAGGATTGTATTGTCGGCTTTTACTTTCATATTGTACTACTTACTGAGCGTTAGGCTTATGATTTGTGTTCTATGGTGTAGGTACAGATATTGTCGCTGGTGAGCCCCGAGAGTCTTGTCCTGAAGTGTAGGACGGCTGACGGTGCGCAACCGAGGCACCAGACGGCAGATTGTTAGGGCGACCCGACCCATGGAGATGGTAGGTTGTGGTAAAATTTACTCGGGTTGTTGCTTTGTGTCGGGATATTTATGTGGTCAGGCAAGTTGGTATAGGCGTCGGTTGTACAGGATTGTATAGAGTGTTTGTGGTGTTTTGGAGATGCGTGTGTACTTTTATATGTTGGAGTATGTCATTGTTCTATACTGTGGACTTTCTTCATTTGTAGTTGATGGATTTCGCTGTCTTTAAACTTCAATTTTGTTATGGGGATTCTCTGGATAATTAGATGGATGGATATTTTTTTGAAGTTTTCTGGTGAACTGTGTGCAGGGTTTGAATTTTGGGATAACCATTTTTCAGGCGTTACTTTGCCGAATTTTTAGGAGAAAGGTCGGGGAGTCGAGAGGGTACGGAATAGGTCGGGGTGTGCGCGGTGATGCGCAAAGCGAGTGGTGGTGTGCGCGGGAGCGTGGCGTGACCGTAGGCACGCGGCCCTGCCAATGCGCGCGGGTCGTGCGGCGTCGAGTGAGAGCATGCGTGCAGAGGTGTTGCACGGAGGCAAGGTGCGTTGGGCACGCGGCGCTATGGGTGTACGCATGACGCGGCGGTGTCGAGTTAGCGGGCAGCGCCGCTACTCGGGCGTGCAGCACTGAGTCGGGTAGCGCGAGGCGTGTGTTAGACTCCTTCCTAGAATTTCAAGTCTTTTCGTCGTAATTTTAACTCAAAACTATTTTAAATTGTCTTTTTCCGCTGCGTATTTATATTAAGGGTTACGTGTTCCCTCTTCGGGGCGCGAATCGTTTTCGAATCGAGTCGAAAATTTTTATACTTACAAATGTTCTTTTGAATATGATTTTAAAATGAAAGTGGTATTAAATTAAGTAAGTTCGCGTGAGCTCTCTATATGTCATAGTGTGTAGACGTAGTGAGCGCACCGGGAACGTGTGGGTTCTCGGAGTGTTACACCTGCAGTCAATTGTGGCATAGTGCTGAAATAGTTAATCCATCCCTAAGATGACATCATACCTCTTCATATCAATTATGATGAGATCGGCATACAGTTGCTTATCCCCAACGGACACTATGTCGCCCTGAACCACCTGATCTGAGTGTAGGCACTCTCCTGACGCCAACATTACATATAGAACTGATCAGATGGTCTTGGCAACAAATTTACTTTAACTACAAACGCGGTTGATACGAACGAATGTGTAGCACTTGTATCTATAAGCGTATAAGCAGCAACATTGGAAATTAGAATTCTCCCTGATATCACTGATGGTTGTGCAACATCGTTTGACTCAATAAGAGTGAAGACCCTCAGTGCTACCCTCACAAGACTCTTATGTGGTGCTGGGCAATTCTTGACAATATGGCCCACTTCATTGCAGTTAAAACACCGACCTCTACTGGACTACGGGCAATCTCTGAAAAGATGTCCGGTCTCGTTACAATTGAAGTGTCGGCCTGAAGCAAACCTACATTTGCCAGCATGACGCTTCGTACATTTTGGGCACTGCAAAAATTGTTTGGAACCTTGTGGGCGTTTCCCGCCTCCTTGGTTACCCTGATTGTCGCTCGATCTTCTCGTGCCTCTTGGTTGTTGCTGTCATCCTTTATTCTGTTAGGGCGACTTCCTTGAAAAACCTTTTAGGCGATTCTCTCTGCCAAGGGAATTTGAGTTCTGCCTCCTCGATTTCCAAAGATTTGGCCACCACCATCTCATGCAGCACACCCCGTGTTCCGGCTATCTTCATACCCTTGTATATTTCTACCTTTAGTCCTTGAACAAACTGATGGACCTTATTCTCATTTTGACTCACCAGGTGGCTAGCAAATCGAGATGGTGCTTCAAACCTCCTGACATAATCCGCCATTGTCCCTATCTGTCGTAGCTGGACGAACTCCACCATTTTACTAGTCCTAACCGTGTGGCTGAAGTACTTATTGTAGAACACTATTTTAAACACCTCCCAAGACATCACTCTTACATCAGTCTTCACCGTGTCCCACCAAAATCTGGCATCCCTGGCGAAGTGGAATACGGTACTCGAGACCTTCTCTCCCTAGTCTACCTTGGCATAATCGAACATGTCCTCTATTGTCCTGATCTATTCCTCCGCATACAAAGGATCTAACAATAGTCCATCAAACATCAGGGGTTGGAGCCGATGAAACCTATCGCCACTTTGATCAATTGAAGTGTTTGAACTGGAATTCCCATGGTTCTCCCTACTCATAAACCTCTCTAGCTGTTGGGACTAACAATATACTAACTCAGTCAGCTGTCGAATCGTACTCAAGTCATCCTTCTCTTCGACTTTCGACCTACGTCGATCCCTTGCCATGATACTATTCCTAGACAATACATACCAAATACTTAACAACATAACTTAACGTAAACTTCAACACTTACAGTTGGTGGAGCACTTCAATGTGGCGATCGGTGGTGTTAAGTAATTTACAAAACGATTTTGAACCTGTGGCTTTGTACCATAACTTGTCACGACCCGAGAACCCCACGATCTCTCGGGCTACGACCGCTCACTCGACACCTTGTACTTTTTTTTTTCTTTAAAATTTTTCAAAAGAACATTTGTAACTTTTAAGAAAATTTCATCAAAAATACGCAGCGGAATCATTCTCGTTTCATTTGAAAATCATACAATTAAAATCATTTTAAACCTCTTTGAAACGAATGGGAAATATTTATAAACGTGTTTAAAAACACTCATTCAATCGATTGGCCACTGAGCACTGATTGATCAGCGCCCTCTCAGCCTGACCCCAATGTGCGCCAATCGATCGCACCTGTTAAAGTGATCGATCAGCTGGGCGCCTCCAATGCACGCCCGTACTCGCTGTGCGTGCCTTGCAAGCATGCACGCCCAGCTCTCCCCAACCACCCTTTTTCTCCTTTTCCCCTTCCAAACCTCATTCACACCTACAAAAAAAATCCTCCAAACTTACCCCATAACCCATCACCTTAATCCCTCAAGAAAAATCCTCCATTCACAATAAACCAAACCAATTTATCAACATTAACCTTAACTCCTCAAATCAAACCTCTATCTATCAATTTAATCATCCAAAACAAAATTTCCAAACAAACTCCAATTGACACAGCACTAGTCAACCAAATTCATCAACATAAAATCAACATTTCAAAACTAATCCTTCAAAATGTTAAGCTTTCATCAAATATCAATCTCCCAACAAAATCATTTCACAATAAAAACAATCATACTGTGCCAACACATCAACATTCATCAAACCGTCTAACCCACTACTCAAAACACATGTATCCCAACCAAAAACTATACATACACATCCACAGGTAAGAATCACTCTAACAAAGTCCACCGAATCGGCGCCATAGATGCACCCCTCCAACCGATCCTCCTAGTCTTGTAAAGGTTCTAATAACTCACCGGCTTGCTCTTTGTCGCCTATACCACATAACTTATCTATAAGCCTAATGCTTAGCAAGTAATGCACAATGATTAAAAACAGTTCATATGAATCCTATTATATTTAGTCTCCACATAATCATTTCATATCCGTTTTTCGTATTCCCATACGTGACATAGTACAAGTGCGTATCGTAGTACTCATTCGTGTCGTAATAAAGATGCATGTCGTAATACTCATGTGTGTCATAATACAGGTGCGTACCATAATACTCATGCATGTCGTAATACAGGTGCGTGTCGTAATACAGGTACGTGTCGTATTACTCATGCGTAACGTAATACTTGTTCGTTTCGTGCCATTTTTCTTCGTTCATTCATGAAAACTCATGCACAATTCATTTTCGATAACTTTCTAAAACATGATGCATGAATAAACGAAAACATACATAACATATGACGTAATCCCTCACGTTTTGTGATGTAGGCCCAGAGACAACGTGCATACATACACTACTTACCTGGAATCCTTAGTTAAATTAAACCAACCGTACGCTAAACTATAAAAACTTGAGAACCTAAAACATAAACAACCCAATTGAGTCAAACTTTCTATTCCATCTGTACTCTTAATCAAAGTTCATTAACATAAATACAACCATGCATGACATTCATTTTCAAATTTCTGATCCAATTCAAACATCCCAAATAGATCAATAATTATTCATGCCACTGAACAAACTTGAACTTGACCAAAATTTGTCCCAACTTCATCAATGCATAACCAATCGTGTACATATCCGAATTCAATGATTCAAAAGCCTACAGAATCCTCAAGATACCTAGCTTCTCATGGTAATACTTATTTAACAAATCGACATCAATATCTCAGCATAATTTACCAAAACCAAATCACACATAGAAGTCAGTCCCAAATTTTTGGATTTTAACCTATACATTGAGCAAACTTTGAAATTTCATAACGTTTTCTACAAATGTTGGAACAACTTGATTCCAACGGTAAAAGTTTCTTTAATGTGTCTACTTTAAGATATTGGAACAATTTTTAAATTGAAAAACACGAGCTTAGGTGGATTTGCTCAAAACCGAACTGCTCTATGCATAGCATTTTTCAGTCAACTTTCAACCAAACTTCAAATCCTTCTATATAATCACCAACCAAATATTTCCATTCAATTAAACATCCAATTTAGTCATGAAAAAAAGAAAAGAACTCAGCATTCTTGGACCTCCATGTAGGGTTTATCAAATCCTCAAAATAATCAATTAACTATGTCTTTTAAACCGTAAACTACAACACTACCTAAGAGAAACTAAACCTTTACATTTTTAGCTTCAAAATAGCCTAAAGAGAGGGGAGGCTTTGTTGTTGATCTTCGTGGAAGCAAGAAGAGAGAGAGAGAGAGAGAGAGAGAGAGAGAGAGAGAGAGAGAGAGA
>CM039519.1:22490132-22505732 GCA_022433055.1 Begonia peltatifolia | reverse complement strand
AGAGAGAGAGAGAGAGAGAGAGAGAGAGAGAGAGAGAGAGAGAGAGAGAGAGGAGTTATTATAGCTTGAGAAAGAAGAGAAGAAATGAGGGAGAAGAGTAGTCTGCAACCGAGAAAAGGAGAAATGGTGGGTAAGTGGGAGATATGGGGGTGTTTGGATGAGAGGATTGTAGTGGCTTCATGAAGAAGCTAACAATTTTTCAAACAAAAATTCAAACTTTTCCCATTTTTACCCTCCCTTTTGCCTTATACATTCTGTAATAAATCGAAAATTTTAAGAATTTAAATTATTTTTCTGTTAAAATTTTTAGGAAAGATTTTAATGGAAAATTTATTTTATGAGACTTAAAATTTAATTCGTAGAAGAAATTTCAAATTTTAAAGTCGAGAGCACGCGAATTTAACGAAGTTTCGGACGATTAAAGTGCGTAAGCGCGATTTAGGAATTTGATTTAATTTTTATAATAAAAGAAAAAAAACAAAACAACTGAATGGCTTCACAAGGAAGTCATTCAGTTGTTCTATTCTTTGCTGAGCATCTAAGAGAGAAGGACGATCGAGAGCTGAAATCTAAGCTTTGATCGACGGCCGACGAGCATGAGTGTGAGAGGGAAACTGTAGGCGAGTGTTACTACTCCGATGAACCAAAGTCATTCGATTTCAGCAGCTCGAGCTCTCGAAGAGAGAGAGCCCAAGTGCCTTCTGTCGTCTACCGAGAGAGTGAGCCTCCGTCCAACTCTGTCGCCGGCGGCTAAGCGCTTTACTGGAGTCATTCTTCTTCTTCTTCCACCCGAGTGCAAAACGACACCCCTCGGTAAGTCTCTCTCTCTCTCCCTCTGCAGTGGTTTGGGAGAGGGAGCCGAGAGGGTCTTGGGCTGCCATTCGCGTTTCCTGAGTGGGAAACTCCAAATTGTGTTAGATTTTACTTTACGGGTTGAAATATGACTCTTCGGTGAAAAAATTGGTGAAGTTAGATGAAATAATTCAACCAAGCCTCACTTAAGGCTATGAGGCCCAGCGACCTTTCAACCAGCAAAAACGCTTCAGCAGACCCGAGCGCTCAGCAACGATCCTCAGAAGTGTTCGGCGAACGCCATACTAATTACTTACCTAGACGAACGCCAGCCAGCGAGTCGTGGTCTTCCCTGTGAAGTCCTCTAAACAGCAACGACAGCATGGAATGCTCCCTCCAGACAGCCCCATCAGCACAGCCCTAAGCTCCATTCAGCTCCCTCGTTGCAACAGCCATCCAACGGCTAGTAAGATTGCATTTCCATTTCTTCAGCAAGCCATAGCTATCTTAGGATATAAATGCATCACTTTTAGTGTTTGCAACAACTTTTTCTTTTTTATTAATAGAAACCGAGTCTTTTTTTTTTTTTTGAAAATTCAGAAGGATTTCTAGTTTCCATCAAGATAAGCCATGGTTCAAAGCCGTGAGGAGTGTGCCTCCATTGATCACAAGCTCAAGGTTGCTTGTTGATCTCTTATTGCCTTTCCTACCTCTCTGTTTAAGAGTTTAAAATGTTGATGAGGTAAAACTGGTTCCCAACAGCTGTTGTCTTTTTCAGGGAAGACATGCACTAAAAAGTATAACATGAGATAACTTCTCGGTCAGGTTAGGTCTTCACATGTCCTTCAATTTCATTACATTCTGTCATCAACCATTTCATGTTCTGTTCTTCACATTTGAATTTCATTTTCCGCTACAACTTTTATCAATCATTTAAAATTCTGTTCTTCACACATCCACACACTTTCAGCTTCATTTCTTGTCATTTGGTTGTCATTCCATCTCCATTTTCTCTTTGTTTGCGCGGTTTCACCTTCATCCGAGCACATCCTTTCTTTTGTTGGTTTAACACGGTCCATTTTCAGGCCAACACCGTGTCACTAATGAGGTGCCACATAATCTTGTGATTGTCGTCACTTTCATTTCTTTCTAGAGGTGCTACTGGATTTTTTGATATTTAAGCGATTTCGTTGTTTTTTAGTGATGACTTAATTCTATTTGGATTTGTATAAGAATATTGACATGAAATGTTAAATGCTTGGATCTTGTTGAACTATTGCTTTATTTCTTCTCGCATTATATTTTCTTGTGATCACACCTCTACTCATATCATATAGGGTAGTGCTCGATTCAATTAAAAGTTTTTCACTGTAATCTAAGTCTTGTATTGTATCACGATCCAGAGGCAGGCTTAATAAAATGTCCGACCAGGACCCGATCACTCAACCCAAGGTTTGGTTCGCAACGAAATACTTGAACATTAATCAAAAGCTAAGGATACGTTCTCACTAGCGGAAAAAATAAACACTCAAGTGTGGAAAGAAATAAAATAAGGATATGAAAATATGCTACCATCATACATTTCATTTGAAAATTATCATAGTGAAAAATTAGGATCACTCAATGACCCATCTAACACATAAATACATAAATGTGGCGACCGAAGTCTAGCAACACCTCATGAACCAGAAGAAAAGTCAATCAACATGTGATCGATCAAGCCCCGTTACCTGGGTTGTCAGGAAAGATGATCATCTACGAAGTAACTCATATGATCGATAATAAACAACAAATATAACTTTTATTAGATTGAGAGATTCGAAACCCAAGGAGCGCGTCATCACCACCCTATTACGTATTTCGTGACGTGTATATAAGACAACCTTGACGTAGTAAAAGGTGTACTATGAATGTTCTTCTAATACTTTAACACTAAGACCGTCCAAAGTATCACGAGGATCAATCCTCTATCACAACAATAATGAAAATCATGCGTCAGTAGTAAACGTGTAAATCATACTTACATATATACATACTAATGCGTTGGCAGTCAGACCCATTAGGTTTTCATGGGTAATAGTTCACCAAAATAGGGTTTTGGAAAACAATGAGGCAATGCCAAGCAACCAATATAAAACTCATACTTTTACGCTGAGTGCTCATTCTTCAAACTAGTGGCGCAAGCTCAGCAACTTACTTGAAGTCTTTTAAGTCGTCTGAGTCTAAAATAAAACTCAGGTTAAAATTATCCAACTTAACATTAAGGTAAGACACTAGGATGTGTCTTAAATCGGGACAAGGAACGTGGACCATGGGTCAACACTTCTTATCTCTCTGATTGACCAGTAGTCGACACTTCCTTCAAGTGATTGACACTTAAAGCTCTCAGATTAAATCATCAAATGACTTAGCAATCAACACTTCATCCACAAATGTCGACATTTGCCCGATCGACACTTCCCCTAAAATGTCGACAACCCAAACTCTTGGGTTTTAGCCCATACCATATTAGCAGTCAACACTTGAGAGATTTCTAGCAGCAGAAAGTTGCAAAAATCGTTCCCCTTGTCGATTCTTGCCTCCAAATGGAAAAAACACATGCACGCATTCTTAATACACTAATATATACAAAATAATTGAATGGAATCGAACATCATTACTCAAATCCATCAACAACCTAAAACCCTAAGCTTCAATCACAAAAATAAAAGAAAAACACTTTTAAATAATTGAAGTCTCTTCACAAAAGGTGACACACAAAGCCTCACAAACGATTCCTTAGCCACCAGACTAGACAAATCAAACAAAACATCATCGCTCTTTTCTCCCTCTCCTTGGCGGCTCCAAGCAAGAATGAGAATATGATTTGCTTAACCCTATTTATCAATTTTTTTTTATAAAATTACACTTTAACCCTACTTTTTAAAGAATTTATAAATTTCACCTAAATTTTATATTAAACAAATCTTAAAATTACTAGTTTTAACAGATTGAGCGATCAAATTCTCTCTGAAGATTGAGTCTTTCGATCCAACATTTTTGTTAGGTCAGCCTTTGAGTCTATAGCTGCTCATTGTGACCACGAGATTTCTAAAATGGATGTCAAGACAACATTTCTAAATGATCATTTTGAAAAAACTATTTACATAGAGCAACCAAAGGGTTTCATAGATAAGAATGTGTAGTAAAAAGTTTGTAAATTAAATAAATCTATTTATGAGCTTAAGCAATTATGGTTGATGAGATTTATGAAGTAATCATAATCTTATGAATTCACACAGTGCCTTGATGACTATGTGTTGATGATATTTTACTTAGCTCTTTATGTTGATGTTATTTATTGGAAATAATGTAAAATTATTATGAGACATAAAAACATAATTGGTTGAACAATCCCAAATAAAATATTTGAGAAATGTAAGCTACATTCTTGGAATCCATATACTAAGAGATCACAAGAATAGAATATTAGATTTCTCTCAAACATTGTATATTGCAAGTTACTTGTCAGATATTCAATGCTGAACTTCAAAAAAATAATTTTCATTCTACAAATAAAGTTATTTTTTCTAAGTAGTAGTGTCCTAACACAATTCGAAATGAAGAAATATGAGACGATACCTCTATGCATCAACGGTTGAGAGCTTGATATATATGTGTCATGCACGAGCCCTGACATATGTTTTACAATAGGGATAGTCAGTTGGTTCTAGTAAAATCTTGGATTAGATCAATGAAATGTCAAACATATTTTGACATATTCAGTATTTAAAGAGAACAAGAGACTATATATTTGGACTTTCAAACTAATGTAGATCATCAAAAGTCGATATTTGGATTAGTCTCCACCCATAGGGGAAGAACCATATTCTGGAGAAGTTTAAAACAAGAAACATAATATATTACTACTTGGGAAGCAATAGGGGAGACTCCGTAAAAAATTCTATAATATTGTAGAAATAGTTCTGGATAAGGATAAGCTATTAACTCTCTGTAATGACAAAGTTGGAGTAGTAATGAACTCTAATGAAACTAGAAATCATAAACGAACAAAGTATATAAAGAGAAAATATCATATGATAATAGATATAATGCAACATTGAGATGTAATTGTTCGGAGATTCCATCAACTGAAAGACTTGTTGATCACTTCACCAAGACGTTACTTGTAAAGAGTTTTGAGAAACATCTTGAAAGTTTAAAGATTAAAGATATGTCTCATTTGTTTTAGGACAAACGAGAGATTATTGGTAATTATGTACCTAACAAACAAATATAATAGAATAATTTTTATAATATATAAATAAATTCATATTTATTAATATTATATTTACATTTTAGAGTTATAATATTTTAGTTAATACGAAGAGTTTACATTAATTATGAAAATTGGATCTCAAACCTTTAGGTCTATTGACATTATCCTCACCTAATCATGATTTAAATTATAATAAAATAGATAAATGAGAGTAAATAATTAATTATGAGTTAATTATTTAATGCAGCACATAAAACACATACACAAAAGCTATCATAGTTTAATTTTATTGAGTTTATTACACGTTTTGAGATAGTTTATTGAATAATTGGTTATTCAATTTACTAACAAAATAATAACGATATTTATTAGATTTTGACTTGCGAAATCTGAATTTGAGCCGCAACTTCGAAAATTTAAGTTGTGACTAAAGATCAAGCCACAGGTCTCACTAGATTTACTATTGTGACAATCTTTTCTTTAATTTTTGAAAACTGTTACGAGAATGTTTTTAATGGATGAGATACTACTGCCTCAATGGTAGCAGAACATTTTATTGAAAAGATTGAGAAAGTTTTTTCTATTAGCCTTTTAAGAATTTAGAGAGACATTTCAAGCATCTTCCATATTCTTTTAGATAATCATTCTCTCCAGTTAAAAAATCGTCTCATGTATTGGATACACGATCTTATCAAATGTTGAGTGTGATCTTCATGTCGTTATGCCGCCAACACGTGCTTATTCGAGATAAAAATAATTGATAGAGAACGTCAAATGTTTCAAAAGTTGTCAGTAGATCTTTATCAAAACATCCAGATTTTGTGCGGTGTGAAATTAACTACAAAGGTATAATATTTAATATTTTACATTTGATCTAAAAAAATTGTTTATGCACAAGTTTAATAATATAAAGATTAGAAATATGTTTAATTTGTTTTAAGGCAAATGAAAGATTGTTGATAGTTATGTAATCAACAAGTAAATGTAATAAAATAATTTTTGTAATATACAAATAAATTCATATTGATTAATATTATATTTTTATTTTAAAGTTAATAATTATGTTAGTCAAATACGAAGAGTCTACCTTAATTATGAAAATTAATTATTAAAATTATAATAATTATTTATTATTATAACGTCAAAATATAATATTTAATTATTTAGTTAACAAAATTATTTTTAATAATATATAAAGTAATAGTATTCAAGAAAAAAATTATTTGAAATGATTTAATAAAATGTATCACCAAAATATCATTAGAAGTATATGACAATTTCATCATTATAAACAATATACATACTAACTAAGTTGGCACCTATGTAGTTGTTAGTTATTTGCAATTAATGTGACAAAACGAGTTGATCGAACAGAGCAGAGCTAACCTAAAAATGTCCAGCTGAATGAGCCGATCCAACGAAAAAAAAAGTCTGGCTCAATAAGTCTAACAAGTTAAAAGAGTCGAGTATAACGAGTCGAGCCAACGAAAAAAGTTTAACTTGAGTCGACTTGCGAACCATTGTTAGTCGAACCGAGCCAGCTACAATACCGAGCTGACCAACACACTCATTTGTCTTCTTTAGACACGTGGATGTTAAATGGGTCGCCTAACGAACTATTTGGCGTTCAAAAACAATTTATTAACTGCACATTTAGTTTGTTTATAAAGCTAATTTAAATTTAAGATGGTCAAGAAGAATAATTAATAGTTTAAGTGGTAAAAATTAATTTGAACTTCAAAGTACAGAGTTAATTTGAAACACCTCCTAAACAAAAAGTTAATGACCAAAATGTTAAACTATCTAAAATATAACAAATTAAACTTTGGTAGGTGATCGATTGTCCAACGCTCTGAATTTATGTTGAGATCGGAAGACCGATCACTCTGCATTCTAAATTTACATCGAACACTCCTCGTTCTGTTCAGTGCTTAAGTGACACTACACGTATTAGGTCTGGGAGTCGACGTGGAGACCCAACAAACAAAGTACAGGGTTAATTTGAAACACTTTCTAAACAAAAATCTAATGACAAAAATTTAATGACAAAAATCTTGAACTATCTAAAATGTAACAAATTAAACTCTGGTAATTGATCGATCGTCCAACGTTCTGAATTTACACTGAGATCAAATGACCGATCACTCTTCATTTTAAATTTACACTGTGGATGAGAGGTCAATTATCCATTATTTTGTCCAGTGCTTAAGTGACTCCCTGTAAAGACCTTCCGTTTCCTGCTTTCCCATTTTACGGAGTGCTTGGGAATTGAAAATCACTGTCTCAAAATTTTCATGGTGTAAATTTAAAATGTGAAGTGATCGGCCTCCATTCTCAACTTAAATTTAGAATGGAGGCCAACAATTATAAAGTAGAATTTGATTTGTTATATTTTGCATAATATAATGTTGTTAAATTTTTTTTACTCAACCCCATAATTTATGTTCAAATTGGGTTTTACCCTTTTTTAAATTTTATTCAATCAGTGATTCGACATAAAAGCAAATTGCAATTCAATGGATCCTCGCCTCTCGGGCTTCAGAAGTGGGTCCCACGCCCCTCCTCCATTTCTGCGGTATGTCTTCTTCGATTGCTCGCTCTACCTCCTCCTGAACATTTTCTTAACGGCAAAAGTTGCAGAAGGAATAAGAACTGACATTTTCATTATGGCGAAATCCAGTGAAGCTAAGCAAGCTTTTGTGGTGTTCGGAGCCCTAGCCCTTGGTTGGCTAGCCGT
This sequence comes from Begonia peltatifolia, assembly GCA_022433055.1. Classification (NCBI taxonomy): domain Eukaryota; kingdom Viridiplantae; phylum Streptophyta; class Magnoliopsida; order Cucurbitales; family Begoniaceae; genus Begonia; species Begonia peltatifolia. The sequence continues at coordinate 22,497,945 of CM039519.1, read as the reverse complement.
AGAGCTTGCTTTCAAGCCCTTCCTCGACAAGATCCGATCGGCAATTCTCAACTCCGACCCGGCTACTGATCCTGACGACCACATAGTTGCCGATACGTCTTCTGTTGATAAGTCTCAGTCCGATGAGTGATACCGGGGTAGGAATGCAGGTGAATTTGGGTTTTGAAAATATATGAATAATCGGCTTCTTTTTCCTGGATTAGTCTATGCTTAATCTTACCCTTACTTTGTATGAGGTCAGTACTTACATGAAGATTTTAATTTTGCTGATTCTCTGAAGTTTCTCTATCGTAATTTCTCAAGCTTGTCATACTATACGATGCCCAATATGTTTCTCACATTCTTTTTTGAATTTTTGTTAAATAGCTGTTGTGAGCCTGTGTTGATTGATAGTTTATAAGTTTAGGATTTAGTGCACTTTGTTATCAGGCAACAGAAAACGCCAAAAACACTCTTATTATGTTAATTAATCTTAGCTGTGCTGTAGAGAGAGATGGATTCGATGCCCTTTTTTCGTCTGAAGCAAGAAAACATGCAAGAATGTATTGATCTGTTGGGTTAGACTTGGTATAGTATTTATTGTGACTCTCAGACATCTAGGGTGCAACAATCTCCACCACTTCGCCTAGCAGTACACACTTAGAAACTCAAACAATGGGAGTTATAAATATTGCATCTCAATTACGTACGGTGATAGAGAGATGGCTGATGGACTCTGAGGTTGCAGAGCATGATTGGGGTCACCGCTGCAGAGTGAGATGGGTGCTCCATGAGGGAGGGGTACTGGCTGATTGATTGATGTCTTTTGGAAGATTCCGTAATCTTTCTCCCAACTTACAATATTTAGAATTCCTGGAAAGCGCTCATTTTGATAAAATTCTCAGATAGGAGCTAAGGGTAACCCACATGCATATTCCAGCAACAACATATATCATTCAGGTCCATATTTATTAGCAAATAAGGGCTCATAGGTCTGTGTTGAAGCATTACAATTATAACTTTCAAGGTTGTCGTGATATTTTGTGTTGATTTTCACCTGGACTTCTAGCCTCTAATCAGTCAACACAAACTGGATAGCTAGTGTTTTGGTATCTGTCCGAGTGTTGGTCCCTTTCAGTTCTGCCAGGGTGTTTTGATATTTGAATCTGTCACTCATTGAAAATGATTACCAATGACTTTTGTCCAAGGCAAGACTATCCTTATAATTAGAATTGAGATTTGGTTATATGAGTCAGCATTTTCTTATACACTATGTAGCCATCTAAAGCAGAAGAATTCTAACTTCCTCCCTCAACATGGCAGTAGATTTAATTTCAACAAGCAAATCACCATGTTGTAGGAAAACCTTTTGTGCTCAAATGTAGCATTTTGCATTCTCATAACATAGTAGATCCTGGCTGCCAACTCTTGTCATATTCAGTATTCAGTATTCTTTGGGTAACGATTACTTGCAAGAGTGAATGGTAAACCAGAAGTCAATCCATGTAAAACCTATTTGACAACATTTATATAATGTACCCAAAAATTTAAAGGTCATTCTCTATGGGAGAGAATCAAAATTTGTATATATATATATTAGAAAATGGGTGTATGATCATAGTGTGACCAGTGATATTCTTCCAAATATGATTTTTTATTCTTTCCAACTATATTGTAATAAAACAATATTGAACTGTGAAAAAATCGATGTATAATAACTGCAATCACCAAAATCTCGTGGTGAAGCTTCGCAGATACACGCACCATGCAGCAGTCAGCAGGAGTAGACGCAACCCAATTGACCGGTCCGTCTTCCTATCTCGTATTTTCTTCCATGTTTTCTTTTTCCGCATTTTCTTTTACGAATTTTTTCTTTTTTATTATTATAGTTATTGTTTTTAGATTGCTCATGTGGGTTCTGCTTCTGCATCTAGTTTATTTTACCCAATTAATTAGACAGCTTCTATATGACGCTTTGTGATGTTTGTTGCTTCTCGGGATTGAAATAAATGATTCTTTGTTTATACACTCTTACTGATTGTGACAGCTTTCGGGGAATTAACCTAAAGCATCAGCTTGTGACATAAAGCTCTCTAATTTACTGTATCAGCTCCTAGAAGTTGTTTTTTTTTCATTATTTATTAAGCACATATCACATGAATTGAGGGACGGATGCAATCGGTGAGCTTGCATATGTTTCAAATGCAGAGTTATTTGCTTGAGTTTGACCTGTTTTAGAGCCGTGAATGTGATCGTAGCCTCATCCATGTTTTTGTATATTTCACAGCATATCTATCTTGTTCAATCTTCCACCCTGCACATCCTTTCCTTTATATCTGACAATTGCATCCCATTTCTTGCAACCATTCGGTTAGAGCGGAGATATGCCTTAAAAGGTAACGTGTATGTTGATCTAGCAGAGTTCCACTGAGATTTTCAAGATGTTGTTGATTGATAACATTACGTTTCCATTTTATATTATGTTTTATGAACTTTGTAGAAAATTTTTCAGTTATTCATGCAATTTTTATATTAATATATATATTTTACATATATTAAATAAAATATAAAAAGTAATAACTAAACTAAGTCGTAGCTTATATTTAAAATATAAAATCTTCAAATAATTTATCTCATTAAGAATGTATAATCATATCTCAATTACATATATACAGTGACATATGATAAATTTATTTTATATAATATGATTATATAGAACTGAGTCAGATCAAATTATATTGTTTTGATAATTTTAGTTAAATATAGAATAATTATTTTTATCATAATGATAGTCATATATGTATGATCTTAATTCGTTGTATTTAGCAAACTCTTACTTTGTTTTAATTTATTTTTTGATTTACTCGGTAAAGTTTTGTATGAAATATAATATATAAACCTTCCATATTGACAATGATTGAAAATGAATAGATGAGAATGTTAATATTGATACAATGAAATTTATTATATAGATTCTCATGTTTGTTAGTTCATAGATCGAATGATTAGTGTGCAATTCATAATTGTTTTGAATTAATTATTTAATAAAAAAATAATAGTAGTCAAAAATAAATATGTAATTTGAGAGATTAATAGATTATAAAATATAAATATAATTCTATTCCGAATTTTAATGATGGATTAATACATATGTAATGACTATATCAATAGACATTATTTTGAGTAAATATACTATATAGTTTTAGGGTGCAACTCTAACTATTTAATGAAATTATTTTAAAGTTAATAATTAAGTTAATTGATGTAAAATGTTTATATTAATTAATGAAAAATTATTAGAGATTAAGACTATGGGTGCATCGATCCCTTATTCATATTATATTATTATTTGAATAATAAAAAAATGAACAAAGAAGATTAAATAACTAATTATTTAACATACAATAATAAATTTGTTATTTTTCATTAGATGAAATAATTGAATAATTGATTATTTAATTAATTAACAAATTTATAAAGTTACTTTTGAAAATTATTTTCAAAACTAATTATACCAAATTTAAAATGAGGTCACGGAGCGGTATTAAACCATATGACAAATTTGTTTTGATATTCTTAATTTTTTATTTTGAATGAATTAATTATTGTTATGAAATCAAAATTTCAAATTAAATGAGATAGATTTCGTAACTGCTTTTTAAATGTTAAGATAATATTTACGAAATAAAATTTAAATTTTAAATAGAGGATAGAATTTATTTATGAAATTAAATTATATCTTTAAAATTGGATATGATAACCTCATTATAAGAAAAAGATTGAATAACATTGAGGTAAGTGAATCTACTTTTGAGAATAAATCTGTGAGTCTCCTGTGTTTATTTTATAGAGTTATTCTGAAAATCAATATAAATTGTCTAATGTGTTGATAATATATTTTATCATATATTGACTGTGATTTTATTTTGTTTATCACGTCCAGCCGTGTTTATTTGAGGTGAAGAGGATTGACAGAAAAAATTTTAAGAGCCGAGAACACTGTTATCAAGTCTCCCTGTTTCTCGTACTTGAGCAAAATATATTTTTTCTTAATATCTTATATTAGATCTAAAATAAAAATAAGATTTTTAATCATATATAATTATTAAAATATCATAACAACGATTTATTTATATTAATGATAAATTATTTTTCATGATACATAAGTTTTGTATATTACCGGTGTTATGAACACTAGTAATTTTGCCTTGCGAGAAAACCCTAAATTCGAACATTTGGTATATATGATTTTATGAAAATTATGATTTGTGATGATAAGTATGCTCTTGCATTTTTAATATATATTTAATGTTGAATGTATGGATATGCAGGACTGGAATAATGATAATAATTTCACGTGTCCGATTTGGGTTAAGAATATTTATTTTTTTAATTTCAAATTTTTAATTTTGACGTAAACCAAATTTGTCTTCGGTAGATACTGTTTTTGTAATGTTGGTGGAGATCGAAAGACAAAAGGAGACCAGATCAATTTTGGAGCGGGACTATGGTGTGCAATTATTGCACTGTGACGCGGATGCTGGAGTGCAAGTCGAATGACGCTGCTCCATGAAGCAATTTTTATTTTATTTTATGGGTTTTACATATAATTTTAAAAATATCCAAATCGACCAGATCATTATTTTATTTATTTTATACTTGATATAAATTATTTTATCATTGTCATGCATTCACATGTCATATAGAATTAGTATATAAAGCCTACTCATAATTTTAGTCTTCTCATATTAACAGACATACACATTGTATATATTTTATTTATTTAGTTTTGATAAATTGGTTTGATAAAAATCAAATGGTTTTAATTTGATTAAAACTATTAACTCATACTATAAATTATATGAAAAAATAAAATAATGTAAAATTTTAATTGTTAAAATTTTACATTATTTTATAAATTTTAAATAATTTATTTTTTTAAAATCATTATTTTTATAATTTGATTATAAAATTGATAATTTATAAAAATAAATTAATTTGATTAATTAATTTTTATAAAAATTTAATAGAACACGTGATATTCTATAAAATCAGACTAATTTTATATAATTAGTAGGAACAGATAGTTATGCATAACTTCACATGGTCTCCATTCTCCCCCGTTGATACAACCACATGAGATTTAAGTGATGCTACGAGATGATTTTGTTGTCGTTCCTCATAAGGAGAGCATTCACTTAAATCAATATTATGATTGGTTTACTAGAAATAGATTTTATGAATTTTATTTTATGGTTAACCTACCTTCAAGTGACAACTATAAATTAAGTTTTATAAATTCGAAACGGTGATATACATTCATAGAAATATGGTTAAACGCGTTTATTATATTTTGACCAAAACTAATCATTAGTTAATAAATTTTAAAAATATAAAACATTTTGAAAATATTTATTAATAGATAATATTTTTAGCTGGAGGAAAAATATTAGGTATTAAGTGACTATAGTAACATTTGCTTTTTATTAAGTAATTTAACATGGTCATGTATCATTTTACTATATCATTTATCATATGAATTTTAAGCATAATGTTGATTTTTATTTATTTTTTCATTATAACAATGTTTTCTTTCATGATAAATTTACTCGCAACTGAAAAGTTAACTAAGGATAACTTTGTTATCTTGAAAAAGAATATGAATTTGATTCTTGTGTACCATAACTTGAAATTTGTCCTCACTGAAAAATGTTCTCCAATCCCTACTTCAAATGCCACGACAACAAAGAGAAAACTATTTGAGACATGAAAACGAGCAAATGATAAAGCTCGTTGTTATTTTCTCGCTTGCATGACAGATGTTCTCAATACAAAATTTTAGAATATAAAAACTGTAACGCTCCGAAAATCCTCTGTGATTTCCGGTTCGCTACCAACTACTAATCGTTACCATCCCTCATATCCTCTACTAAATATTTCCTAGAAATTTGAAAACTTTATTTTTCGACTCAAAATGACTCTTTTTTTTTACTCAAAACAACTTCCAAAAGAATATGCATAAATGTCGCAGCGGAAACTCGTTTAAAATCAGTTTAAAGAAACTTTACTTTCTAAAAATATAAAAATAAAAATACCGATTGACACCTGCAAGAGCCGGTCGACACTTCAGTTGTCTCGGGTTTCCATCGGTCGACACTGACAAGCACCGATCGACATTACATACTTCTCGGGTCCTTTTATCGGTCGACACCGGGGACATCTGTCGACACTTCTACACCCATTTTAGAGAGGGGTCGACACTTTGATCCTCTTTGTCCGCACAGGTCGACTCTCTCGGTTGACACCATTGCAAATTTTACACGGACCGGTCGACACTTGTAGCCAGGGGTCGACACTTACTTCGTCTCTGCCCTGCACAGGTCGAGCCTCGCGATCGACGCTCACCCTCTATTTTACACTGACCGGTCGACACTTATGGAGTTCGGTCGACACTTTGCACCCATAAACTTTAACAAAATTCAACAAAACAACACGAATTTTGACTAAACGTTTAAAAACCATAAATCCACTTCTCGACTCAATTTACAAACCTGTTACACACGCCAAAATACTCCACCCAAATTCAAATCTCTCTTTTACATCAAAATGACTAAGTACGACTCAAAATACCTCACTACCCATACTTATACCCGCTATGGTCAAAACGCCTCAACAGCTGGCCCAGTCGTCCCACGAGTGTTCTCCTCCAACTGTCTCCTAGTCCTAGGCATGCTAGGGATACTCACTAGCTGCTGCGTCGTCACCTACATCACAGAACGTAACTATTAGCCTAATGCTAAGTAAGTAACGCATACATACATAAGTAAAACAAACATTTCCTACACATGCAGTTTCTACCATTTCGTCTCTACTTTTGTTTTCGCCTCTTTCTTACATCTTCTTTATCTTCTTACTACTACATTCTTCTCTATGTGCTAGATCAAGGTGACACACCTCGCGGTCCACCTCTCGGGACAAGGCCAACCTCAATCTAGTAAAGTGACAAAGCTCGAGGTCCATCTCTCGAGACAAGGTCACCACGTAAAGCGGAGGAAGAGTGATACACCTCGCGGTCCACCTCTCGGGACAAGACCACTCAACCTCCCTTTATTATCTTCTTACGTATCTTCTCGTTTCATACATTTCATCACATCATCACATCCTACTGTTTCACTTCGTAAAACATGGAAATTCATTTTCATTTCGTTTCGTAATTTAAATCCATGATGCATATCATAAAACATAACATAAAGTAAACGTGCAATGCAACCTGCTGAACTGTGATGTAGGCTCGAAGGCAAAACTCCTACTACATTATTTACCTGGCGTCCTTAGCACTCGTAATCCAAATCGCGTACGCTGACTAGAAAACCTATAAAATCGAACATCTATTAGCTCTACCTTCCATTAACTCCATAAAACTTTAAAGGAATCAACCACTAAATCCCCACTCATCTTAAACCGAATTTCTAACTAACGCTCTAATCACCTTCAAAATTTCATAACTCCGCCAATATTTGTCCGATTTGGACGATTCGAAATGCTATGGGTTCCTCGTAACATCTAGTTTCTGACGGTTTTATCCATTTCCCAATTGAGCCTCCACAACTTGGCCGGATGTTGCCAAACGGAAACCGTTCTACAATCCGAACATTTGGCTATCCAAACGCTCGATCTTTCCTGTAAAACCCCGTAATCTACTCCTATTTCTAGCTTAAACATCAACATACGTACGAAATCAGCTAAAACCTCCAAATTTCGTATCTCCCTCCTAGGGTACACCCAATTCTCCCCCTAATTCCACTTTTACCACTCAAAATGACTAAAGGACTAA
>CM039519.1:22452572-22488538 GCA_022433055.1 Begonia peltatifolia | reverse complement strand
TCTTGTATATCCACTTAGTGCCAATGACATTAACATCGGGAGGGCATGACACTAAGTCCCAAGCTTGATTCCGGGTGGATTGACCAAGTTCTTCTTGCATAGCCTCAACCCAATATTCATCTAGTAGGGCTTTTTTCATATTTTTTGGGCTCAATAGTTGAAGTAAAACATGCCATATCAATCATTTCTTGATAGTTTACTCTCAGTTTGTCTTTGGTTCAAATACCATCATTTAGGCCTCCAATGATTTCATTTGTTGGATGATTTTCAGGACACGAGTGGATGATTGTCTGCTGTCTGAGATGACTACCTCTGTTTCATCAGTAATAGCAATCTAATCTGAAACACTGTCTATGAACATCCTGAACACCACATGTGACACTAGTGGGCATTTTAGAACTATCATTATTTGAGCTCTGGTTTATGTTTTCTTTCAGAGTATCGGTTGTTTCTAGAGAGTCATCCACTTGAACATTTGCTGATTCTATGACAGTTCGAGTCCTTTTGTTATAGACCCAATAGGCACGACTATTGATAGCATAATCGAGAAAAATAGCTTCATCACTCTTGGGATCAAGTTTCTCCTATGTTTCCTGTCATTCAATACAAAGCTGTACTGCAAAAAGAATGAAAATAATTTAGATTTGGAGTTTTACCTTTCCATATCTCATAGGGTGCCATTGAAGTTCCTACATGGAGATACACCTGATTTATGGTGTAACATGCTGTGTTCATAGCTTCAGCCTAGAATTTTTGTGGAACATTCCTTTCATGTAGCATTACGCGAGACATCTCCGCTAAAATTCGATTCTTCCTTTCAACTACTTCATTCTGTTAAGGAGTTATAGGTGGAGAGAACTTATGAGCTATCCCGAGTCGACTACAGAAATATGAGAATTCTGAATTTTCAAATTATCTCCCGTGGTCACTATGGATGCGTATAATTTTCATGATGACACAATCTTTTTTACTTTGGACCCGAAAGCACAATGCTTTGAATGCTTTGAAGGTGTCGAACTTTTCTCTAAGGAATTCCACCTATGTGTATCGTGAGCATTCATCAACTGTTACGTAAACATAGCATTTTCCTCCAATATTTTCTGACAACATAGGACTCATTAGATCCATGTGAAGCAATTCAAACACTCGTGTTGTTGCCGATATCTGTGACTTTGGGTGTGATACCTTGGTTTGCTTCCTACCTAATTTTACATGGTCCTCACACTCTACTTTCATCAAAGTTTATTACAAGAATTCCATGAACAGCTCTCTTAGAAATAATCTTTTTCAGCATTCGAATATTAACATGTCCCAACTTACAATGCCATAGAACACAATCTTCTGTGCTTGAATGAAAACAAGTTGGTAGAGAGGAAATAAAATAGTAATTGTCAGAAGATCTTACTCCTTCTATAATGCAATTTTCGTCTTGATTGGAGACTACACACTTCTCACAAGTAAAATGCACATTTAAATCTTGATCACACAACTGGCTAATACTAATCAAATTTGCCTTTAGACCATTCACCAGAAGAACATTCTCCAACTTTGGCAATCTAAGAACATTTAGTGTGCCTTTACCAATGACACTAGCTTTGACATCATTGGCAATTGTCACTTTTCTCATTTTTTCAAATATGATATTCTTCAAGAACCTCTCTTCACCTATCATGTGTCTAGAACACCCACTATCGAAGTACCAAGCATCAGTTATAGTAGCTTCAAGAGAAAAATGTGAAACGTTGCATTTTAAGTTGGATTTTTTCTTCATTTTTGTCGAGTAGATTTGTGAGTTGAGAAATTTCTAGCAGTACCTTGTCTTAAATCAGCAAGATAAGTGAAGCATCTAGGAGGAATATGACCAGGACGGTTACAATAGTGACAAACAGAGTTAAATTTATTACCTTTTCTAATGAAAGCAGGGTGAGGATTTGGTTTCTTCACAGCTTTTGCAGTGGTCATTGTAGTCTGCTTTCCTTTGTAATCAAGTCCATAAGACATTGTTTGGGACACTGTGCTTTCTCTTTTGTAATCCAGACCAGAACAATCACCATATGACTTGTTGATTCTCAAAATAGCATCTAGCTTAGTAAACTCCGAATTCAACATTTTAACATTTTTCTTTATAAGATTCAGTTCGTTGGATAGATCTTTGACTTCATACTAACTCGTCCTCCATTTTTCTTCTAACTTGGTAACATTATTTTTAAAATTTATCTTCTCATCCCTTAAGCCTCCAAGTTAAATACATTGCTGTTGATTTACTTTAACAAGTTCGATCCATTTTTCATGGAGAATCTTGTATTCCATGATAAGATCCTCTTTTGTGGCTTCCTTCTCATCTTCGTCACTATAGGTTGATATATTGTCTGAGACATCCCATGTAGCACTCCCACTTTCTGTATGTTCAGCTTTAGCAACAAATCTGACATGGTTGTTTTGAATTTCATCTTCTTTTTCTGACTCATCATCACTCCAAGTCGTGTCGAGAGAGTTTTTCTTTCTCTTCAAAGTATTGGCTCATTTAGCATGAATATGCCAAAAACCATCACACTCTCTACATTGAATTCCTCTGTTCTTAAGAGGTTGATCTGAAGCTTGATTTTATTCCCTGTACTTCTTATTACTTAAGGATCTAGTTTTGTAGTTATTGACATTGGGTCTGACACCACAATTATTTGTCCCAAATTTTTTCATAACTCGACTAAAATTCTACGATAGCAGCACAAGGGATTCTTCAAGGTCATCTTCATCATGATCATCCAAATCCTGTGTCTCTGCCTTTAGAGCTACGCCTTTTACTTTCTTTGCTTCCATCTCCATCCCAAGATTCATCTCAAATATTTTAAGAGATCCCATTAGTTCTTTAAGTTTCATTTTGGAGATATCTTTTGCTTTTTCAATAGCACTAACTTTATAGACAAATCGTTGAGAAAGACATCGGAGAGTTTTCCTTATCAATCATTCTTTCAAGAAAGTCTCACCAAGAGCAAATGCCTCATTGGGGATGTCACATAATTTTGCATTGACTTGACAATACTCTCATCTTCGTGCATTTTTAGACTTTCAAACTTTGTAGTGAGCATTTGCATTTTTGATAACTTTACCGCCAACGTTCCTTTATGAATGATTTGGAAAATCTCCCAAGCCCTTTTTGCAGATTCACAAGTGGAGATAAATCCGAAATGAATAGGATCAACCCCATTGAAAATAACAATAAATGCCTTTGAATTATTGTTTGCCAATACATCTTCCGTCACGGACCAACTTTCTTCGGATTTGAGAGATATAACACCACCTTCATCAATGGTCATGGGAGGGTCCCATTCTGTCAGAAAAGATCTCCAAGCCTTCCCATCTAAAGTCTTGATGAAAGCTCTCATCTAGGCCTTCCAATAGGCATAGTTACTTCCATTCAATAGAGGTTGACGCATTGTTGAACCTCCTTCCTTCATAGATTCCATCGCACAAATAACCAACAATCAAGTCTCGCGAATCCCGCTTAAGAAATAGAAGCGGCCTGCTCTGATACCAATTGACAGATCGTGATTGGTTACACGGTGTCGTGGAACACTAGGTGAAACACTTATAATAAACACGATAATGGACCGTAATAAAATGCAGAAAGTAAAGAGACAGGAGGTTGGTAGCGCAATTCAGCAATTGCCTACGTCTACGGGGCTACGCTCAAATTTAAAAATAATTTACAGAGTTAACAAAGTTACAAGACACTCAATCTAAAACAAAGTAAGACTACATCTTTTCATTGTCACCACCTCTTCTTAATTTACCCAGTGAATATGTTTTTGCGATTTCCTATCGTCCTGAAATCAATCCCTCCCAGAATCGTAACGCAACAAGATCCCCTTGTTTATAATGACCCCTCCCGAAATCAAAATGTTACAAACTCCCCTTGTCGATGATGACTCCTTCCAGAATTCGTGTATGACAAGATCCGCTTGCCCACGATCAGAACTTCTCCCGAGTTCCAGGCAGTCTCCTCCTAAGACTGAGCTTCAATGAATAATATCAAAGAAAGCACCTATGACACCGTCAACGACACCAACTGTTGTCTTTGTATGCACTCAAACAACACACTCATAAAATAACAAAAACAAATCAGAACATAGTGTGTATGACAATCTATTACAGATCGAATGAATAACAACTTACACCACACAAAATCGTGAGTGAAGAATAAATCATCTGAATGAATAAAGACTTTCGGCTCTCGAGAATAATGGCTTCCGCAGCTTAATTGTAAGGGGAGAATATATAATCTACTGTCTATCGAATATTTCTGTTTTTGATCTTCAATATTCTCTCCAAACAGATCGCACAAAATAAAAAAACCGAATCCCATAAAAATCAGATAAGTGACATCGAGTGTGACATTTATGGAAAGTGCTCCATATTTAATAGAAATAGATTCCAATGAATTAAGAATGGATCCCACAATTGTTATAATCATATACTTGCTATAATCCACCAAACAATTATTAAATTAACTTTCCAAAAATAATTTTTGAAAATAACACATGGAAAATTCGAGCAACCGACGAGCAAACAAATTGGGATCAAATCCCTTATATGCTGTGATCTTGAATCTCGCTGTAATTCAGCTTAACAAACTCGTAATATTCAAATCTACTTTTCAAAATGGCATTAATTCTATAATGACGAATATGTTAACAATAGCTTGTTCTCCTAGTAAAATCCTTCCAAAAAGATTTGATCTTCCGAGAATAATAAACTTCCAAAATTCAAAAAGTTCCAATTTTAACTTCCATAAATTCTTGTTAAATTCCAAGATCTCCAAGAACTTACCTTTCAAAATATAAATAGATAATTTCTTGATTTTCAAAAAATCATATTCCAATTATGAAATTTCATATTCACAATAAAATTTAATTTTTTTTTAATTGTTATTTGTCAAAAAATTATTGTCAATCATGTTTGCATTTACATACTTTAATAATCTAAATATTAACTCAACATTTGCAATATATAAAAGAAATAATTAACCAAAATACAACAAGCCAAAAAGATGTCCACCATAACTCCAAAAAGTTGGAGTTTGAAGCCTCAACTTGTTTCAAATACTTGCGAAAGACTAAATGCTAAACAAAACATATGAAAGCTTGAGGTTTCAGTTTTCAACTACAAGGACAATCAGCCAACTTGATAAAATTTTGTCTCCATCAAATACAGCCTCACAACACTCTTCCTCTATTTTCTCTAAATTATTGAACAAATTTCCCACTCTTCCAATTCTTACCCTAATCATCGTTTGGTGCTTCATTAACGACAATATTGTAAATACATAAAAATTATAATAAAACTCTAATAATAAACAAAAATACCAATATCTTATAGTAAACATTAGGGCATAAAGTATTCTCTCTTTGAAATGTGCCCTATTGTTGAACTCTAATTGCATATAACTTCTTCCACTTGGATGCTCCTTTTGGATTTTAGTTTCAGTTCCAAGACTTTCCCTCGTTTCCAGTCCTCCAAATCCTTCCAATATAAACAAATAATAATAATGAAATTAAAGTAAAAAATAAAAGTTTGATTGATAGTTTTCAAAAATTTTGATTTACAAGGCCAGTTATTTTTTAAGAATGTAAAATAGTTCTTCAATTATGTATAGTATAATTATGAAAATTATTTTTATTAATTTGAAGTGGGTGGCTGCTAATTATAGCTTTGGGATGGGATCTAAGTAGGCATCCAAATCTTAAAGCTCCTTGCCTGGCCACACCGCATGATCTTCCTCCACCTGCTTTCCCTGCCATTATTGAACAAAATTCATTTATTCTTTTTTTTTTTTTTTTTTGGTTTTAATTTTACGTGTATTATTTATATGTAATTAATGGGTCAAAGCTCTTGAACCCAGGTAACTATGTCTACTTTTTTTTAAAATAATGTTACGTTATTATTTTATTTTATTTTTTAAAAATATTTATTAACGTATAAAATAATAATTATTTTAAAATATTACAATAAAAAGGAAAGCTTTACCTCTATTTTTCTTTTAATTCTTTGGCTTTTGATTGAATGTTTGCCGAGGGTTTGTTCTCTTGTTTCCGCTACTCCCACGTTTAGTTGACTATTTGGAGTTTGTTTGTCTTGGCCACGATCTTTGTGGACAAATCCCCACTATCCCACGTACCATTTTTTCCCCCTAGACCAGAACCATCTTTTATTTTTAAATCCTATTCTCTCTCGCTCTTGACTTTCTTTGTTTCTTTTTTCTTCTGCAGTTGGTAGTTGATTGTGGAGTCTTCCCTTTTTCTTTTCTTCTTTCCTTTTTTCATGTCCAATTGCTTCTGTTCTGATGGGTTTTACTCTGTTATTTAATATTTAGTTTATAGTTTCTCTTGAATCAAAGCTTTCATGGTGAAATCTTCGCATTCTTTGTCAAACCAGTAAAGTACTCTTATCCTTCTCTCTCACAAATGCCATGGAAGTTAATTAGTTTAATGCTTTACAGCTTTTATTTTTAAAGCTGAGGCCAACGAAGAGCCAAATCTTTAGTGGAAAGCCGGCATCGCCCATTATATCATTTATTGCTTTTCTTTCTTCCGTCCCCACCTCTTCCTATCATCTTACGTGCCTCTTTTGCACGGCGTGCAAAATCCATTCTTTTTTGAAACTCTCTTGAAATCTTGTACCTTTATCTCGCTCACCCGTGATTCTTTCTGCTGATAGATAATAATGGCTAAGAAGAACACCCTTCCTTCAAAAAACCCAGAAAACACGATGTCCCACTTGGAATTTTTCAAGAAATTCAAGCGCTTGAATCCTGTTGAGCCTACTCTTGCCATTTTTGGCTTCTTTTTTGTCTCTGTTGTGGTCATTTTATGCTTCATCTACTTGAACCCCCGGACGGTCGTCGGCGGGATGAGCACTCGTGGTGCTGTTTGGTCTGGATTACATGATTTGTCTTCGAACGGCGGGAACATACGGCCGGGATTTCTTGATGAAAATGGAGATGGGTGTGATGTGTTTGATGGGAATTGGGTTTGGGATGAGAGCTATCCACTGTATCAATCTCAAAACTGTGCTTTCATAGACGAGGGTTTCAGGTGTATTGAAAATGGCAGACCTGATACTTTCTACACCAAGTGGCGTTGGCAGCCTAAACATTGCAATTTGCCCAGGTTTCCCTTTTTTTTCTTCCACTTTCCTCTGTTTTGTTTCTTATTCAATTTAAAGGAAATACTGCTCTTTTATTACTGCTTTCTTGTTTTAATGTTTGATTGCAGTAGTATTTCAATAGGCTCTATGATTGTCAACCTTTCTAAACTTTCTAGGCAACCATAAAAATTGTCAAATTATAGCATTTGAAGCTATTTGTCGATTTGAACTATATTTTTAGCATACTAATGAATTGTTTGATTAAATTTCTGTTTTTGGGTTGATGTTTTTCTCAATTTCCTTTCAAGTTTTGTAATATTTATTGGGTGACTTTTCAGCTTTTGTTGCCCCACCAACACTTCTGTCATTTATAGTGTTTTTGATCTGCAATTCTACTTATTATTTCCTCATATCTGTAATTTAGATGTAAGTTTGTCTTATCAACTCTTTTGTTTGACCACATCAATCTCATTTTAGGTGCCCCTTACCACGCTTGCTTTTCACTGTTCAATATCATTGTCTTTTGGAGTGATTAATATTAATAACCGAAGAACATCTGTTTTGTGACTGTAATTTGCTTTGTCCGTCGGGAAACAGATTTGATGCGAGGAAAATGTTGGAAAATTTGAGAAATCGAAGGCTTGCATTTGTCGGGGATTCCATTGGAAGGAATCAATGGGAGTCCATGCTATGCATGCTATTGTCCGTTGTTACGAATAAATCTTCGATATATGAAGTAAATGGGAGCCCAATTACAAAGCACTCTGGCTTCTTTATATTCAAGTTCGAAGATTTCAACTGCACGATCGAGTACTATCGATCCCCTTTCTTAGTAGCTCAAGGACATGCAAAGGCTGGTTCTCCCAAAGAAGTGAAAGTGACTTTGAGAGTGGATCAAATCGATTGGACCACAAATCAGTGGAGAGATGCAGATTTACTTATTCTCAATTCTGGCCATTGGTGGAGCTACGAGAAGACAATACGAGAGTAATACATTTTATTGTCTAGTTCTTGTTATATGGCTGTCTTAGTTAAAGATCATAGAAGAGAGAATTGGATGAGATTATGAGTTAGTACAATTGCATCATTTGTTTGTAGGGGTTCTTACTTCCAAGAAGGGAAAGAGATCAAGATGAATATGAGTGTCGAAAATGCATTCAGAAGATCGATTCAGACTGTTATCGATTGGGTCTTTAAGGAAGTAAATAATAGCAAAACATACGTCCTGTTCAGAACCTTTTCTCCGGTGCATTTCAGGTCCGCATTAACGACGTAGATTGCTTTGAACAATTTTATCATATTTTTCGTTTAGATTCATCGCATCAGATTGCTTTTGAAATCTGCTATTTTTGTTGTCTCTAGTTCTCTCTCTCAAGCATGGTGAGTGTCTTAGGACCAAATGATAGAACCAAAATGCATTCAATTAGGATTTTTTAGTTGAATTGTTTTCTTTCTCCTCGATATATCCCTTGTTTGAGCAAGGGTCTTGAAATCAGCTCGATTGCATTCTTGTTTGGTTGATTTAATTGACAAAATTTTTGAGGCCACCATGATCATATGATAAGTTTGCACTTCTAAATAATTAATTGGTTTCGTGAATCTCAAAGCTCTAGTTGTCGTCGTTTCTGCTGCACGTCATAATTCTCTCCAACTTTTTTTAGTCGCAACTTAGAATGTTCAGAATTCAATCTATTAGATACGTTTCCTGAAAGTTAAATAATTTACGTGATGACATGTCCTGATAATATATCAGTCTGATGCTACAGAGGCGGAAACTGGAACACGGGTGGTGGTTGCAACCTCGAAACGCTCCCTGATTGGGGATCATCACCTGCTGAAAGTTATTTTAAAACTGTCGCAGACGTGTTATCTGAGCGTTCAAACAAGTCGGATGTAAAGAAATTGGATTTGTTGAATATTACAACCATGACAGTGCAGAGAAAAGATGGGCACTCTTCGATATATTATCTAAATCGAGAGAGTGGACCTGCCTCTCTTTACCGGCAGGACTGCAGCCACTGGTGTCTCCCGGGCATCCCTGACTCTTGGAATGAGCTTGTCTACGCTCTTTTCATGAAGCACCAGTCTCTTCGGTCTCGAAACTTAACAGCCTCAGCTTAAGTTGTGATTCGTGACAGGACTTCGAATGTCACATCGGTCGGGAGTGTTTTTCAGGCCAAAGCCGCCAACTTTTACCAAAAGAAGTTGATAGAAGTTGACAATCAAGATTGGATGAGGATGTGAAGTTGGCTAACATTTCAGGTGAGCTGTTGAGAAATGGTGTGAATATGTACAGAGCTTTGTCTTTCGCATCATCATTTTCTGCAAATTCAGAAATGATGAAATAATTAATCAAGAGAAGGAAAAGAAATATTATTGTTTCGTATATAGATTGACGTGATTATCTGTATTTTGTAGGTTCAGAAAATAGAGATGGACACTGTCGGAGTCTATTCAATTCTGATCCCGGACCAAAATTGGACTGATATTGTTTGAGATTTTTTTTTCCGATCCTAGAACTGGTTTGGGAAGTATCGGTTCGGTATTGGTTCTTTTCACCAATTTTTTTTATTTAAAAATAATAATTTTTTTAATAAGCAGTCAATAATTTTATTTAAAAAATTAATTTTTTAATCAAATCTACTTTATCGATCATTGTCCAAACATAAATTTAAAAATATATATTGATGAAAATTTGAGTAATTAAAGAATGATTTTTCAAAAAAAAAAAACTAAAAAAATTATCTCGACCATCTGAGGAAATTATCTATAATTTTAAATCTCTAAAATATTCTCTTTCAATCACATAACACTAGTATCAAAGATGACGTTTTCGACTAAAATGCAACCCTTTTAGTGGGTTCTCAAATCACAAAATTAAAAATTTAGTAAGCTTTCTCATAATGAAACTATGCTTCCAAAATATTCTCGTCTGGATTCAAAAATCATATTTATAAAAGACCTACCTTCATGAAAGTCATCCTCAGAATTAAATTCATCGATCTCGTTGTCATCCAAATAACATGGTGTAACCCTTTCTCGCTTATTAGCTGATGAAGAACTTGCACGTGACTCACGCTTAAGACGCTTGAGAACCCTAGGAGAATCAACTCCAATTTCAACAATCAAATTGTCAATTTGTGGACTCGCAACAGCTTAGGCATCAACGAGTGATGATACAGAAACATTAAACAAAGAATCATGAGCTTTGTAGGAATTTGGTGATGGAGCAAAGAAGGTAAGTGCAGATCGAGCAACGAGAGTGAGACTGTGCAGTGTGCAGATGAGCAACGAGAGTGAGACTACCCAGTGTGCAGATGAGCAACAAGAGTGAGACTGTGCAGTGTGCAAATGAGCAGATCAAGCAAGTCGAACAAAGAGGCGAGAGACGAGGCGATGCGAGGTGAGAGAGAAGAGAAAGGACCAAAGATAGATTAAAGATTAGGGTTGGTAAATAAGGGGGTAAATGCAAGGCGAGCAGTAGCAAATTAGTACCGAGGGTGAGCAGTGTGCACTGTGGGGGAGCAGGCAAGCGTGAGGCGAGCACCAACGGGACTCGGGAGGCTTAGACAGAATCGATTTGGTCCACGGTTCTTTGAGATTTTTGCTTTTGGACTGTGGATGGGATTGAGTCCCAAGGGAAATTGGGTTGGAGGACCAGCCCCGACCAAGAAGCTTGGATTCTAGCCCGAAACTAGACCGAAATCGTTGGTCCGGTCCGGTTCTATCCACCCCTATCAGAAAGTGGTTTTTGTATTTGTTGGTGTTATGCTCTTGGTCTTGGTTTACACAGAAACTAGATTACTTCTGGGGTTATGAAAAGTGTAATTGGCTGTCCCTAGCAAAAAAATCTATTGATAAGCTTTGATAACAAGATACGTGAAGATTGAGAAAGGGTGCGGCACACATGCTCACAAATAACTAAAAAAAGAGGATGTGACGCATATGTACATGTAAGAATTAAAAAGAATATGGCCAAATACATGCTCATACGAGAGAATTAAAAAAAATCATATGCACAACCACATATAAGTGCATGCAAATCATGTTCAAACAGAGTTTAAACATGAGATGACATCTGATCATGCAAATGAACATACCTTACATGTTTTTATTAGTTATTTAATCTTTTGTTTCTTTTATTTCATCATTTAATTTTAATTAAACGTGTAGCTTATTTAAAGGCAAACATTTTTGATTTACGAGAACAAGTTCGAATTAAAAATTTAGTTTTTTTTTAGAGAGGATTTCTCTTTTCGAACAAAGTTTTGATTTTTAACGTCAATTCTTTCTTCTCGTGAACTTATC
Source organism: Begonia peltatifolia (assembly GCA_022433055.1). Classification (NCBI taxonomy): domain Eukaryota; kingdom Viridiplantae; phylum Streptophyta; class Magnoliopsida; order Cucurbitales; family Begoniaceae; genus Begonia; species Begonia peltatifolia. The sequence continues at coordinate 22,477,087 of CM039519.1, read as the reverse complement.
TTCTTGAAATTTGAAAAAATTCTAGCATTTGTCAATTTTTGGAATTTTGACGAAGGTAAAAAAAAAGAGTTATCAAAAGTTAAAAAAAAATTCAAAAAATTGTGATAGAGATTTTGAAAATTCTATCCTTTGAAATTCAAAATTTGTTCTTAAAATTTTTAAATAATTATTTTTTGAATATTCAAATTGTTGTTCAAATCTCCATTTGAAATATTGTCCTTATTAAAATTTTTGTCTTATTCCAATTCTACCATTGATTTGAATTTTAAGATTTAAAATTTAATTTTTGATAGTTTTGCTTGTTGAATATTTACCATCGATCAATTTCTTACGCAAAGAAATTAAAAGGAGATCAAGAGGTGAATGACAAGGGAGTGAGACTATTATAGAAAAAACCTTAATTCTTCAGCGAAACCAGTGAAGTGACATTCATTGAGTGTATACACTTGAGAGAGAGTGTGAGTACCATAAAGTTGAATTATTTGTTGATTACTAACATTTTTTCTTCCTTTGATTCTTTTTGCTCAAAAACAATGAGGGAGGGGTACAATGAAGTTGATAAAAAATTATTTATGAGAGTTATGCAAGATCAATACATGGTTCTAACCTGAAAGATGGAATGATTGGAAACTCCGACCTCTAGCCATGCATGGCAAAGGAAGGATCTTCATGGAGAATTCGAATAGTATAGGGGTTATTATCCAAAGGAAATGAATGAGGGGACAAACTAATAAGACAACGATTTATGAGATACGAAGGTAAAATATTTTACCTTTCCAAGGGAAGACGACCGTAAGAGTTATTTGGAGTGGCAATGAAAAGTAGACTAGATATTTGAGTTTCAAAATTATTAGAAGTATAAGAAGTTTAAGACGGTTACCATGGAGTTTACGAACTACGCTAGTATTTGGTGGGATCAACTAGTTAAGAATCGAAGGAGGAACGATGATGCACAAATACGTACATGGGAAGACTTGAAGACCCACATGAAAAATAGGTATGTTCAATCATATTACTACAGGGACGCGTGTTGAAAGCTCCAAAATTTGACACAAGGTTTCAAAAGCGAGGAAAAGTATGACAAAGAGATGGAGGTAGCCATGTTAAAGGCTAATGTGAAAGAAAACGAGGAAGTTACTATGACTTGGTTTATTAGGGGATTGAACCGAGAAATTACGGATGTGGTGAATATACAACACTACCTCAACATGGAGGAGTTACTACATAAATCAATCAAGATTGAGTGATAACTAAAGGCTAAGAGAAGTACTAGTGTGGGTACAACATCGACCTCAACTAGGCAAACAAATTGAAAAAATAAAAAACTAAAATTGAGAGAGGATTCTAAGGGAAAAGTCATGGCCAACAATCAAATATTACCACAAAAATCTAAGATCGAGACCTTAAACCCAATTAGACCCCGTGAGATGAAGTGTTTTCGGTGCCAATGGTTCGGAAATAAAAGAGATATGATTTTGTAGGACAATGACGATGTGGAGAGTGTGAGTTCGAGTGGTAATGAGACGCCGCCACTTGAGAATTGTAGTGATGTTGAGGTGGAGGAACCAGTAAAAAGAGATCTTTTAGTCACGAGGCAAGTATTGAATGTGCAACCTAAGGAAGATAGAGACAAAGTACAACGTGAGCATATATTTCATACAAGATGTCATGTGCACAACAAAGTTTGTAGTTTGATAATTGATAGTGAGAGTTGCAGCAATGTAGCAAGCACATTATTAATCCAAAAATTTGAACTTGAAAACCAAGTAACATACAAAACCATACAAGTAGCAATGACCAGTTGATTGTGGAGAAATCAAGGTGACTAAACAAGTGGAAGTCCCTTTATAAATTGAAAGGTACAAAGATAAAGTTTTATGTGATGTAATGGCAATGCAAGCTACACACATACTTTTAGGAAGATCTTGACAATTCGACCGAAACGTTGAGCATAATGATTTTAAGAATGAGTATTTATTGGTTTACAAGGGAAAAACTATTATCCTTATACCATTAAAGTCGTAAGAGGCAATTGTAGACCAAAAAAAGTTGCGTACAAATTTCAAATCATTAAAGCCAATAGAGAGAAAGAAAAATGTGAAAAAAATATGGTTGAACAAAAGACTGAGAGAGAGAGAGAGAGAGAAAGAAAGAAGGTGGAGAAAGAAAAATAGTTAGAAGAGTATGAAGAGAGATGAAAAGATGAGGGAGAAAGAGAGAAAAATCGAGGGAAAAGAGAGAAAAACCAAGGGGGAAAGAGAATGAAAGTTGAGTGAGAAAAAAATTGTGTTGATGAAAAAAAGTGAGGATAAGAGTGAAATGATTCTACTTTTATATAAAAATATTTATTTATCATCTAATGACCTAAGGACTATTATTTCACTTTTGCAGAAGTTTAATGATGTATTTCCAAAGGAGTTACCGAAAAGAGTATCATCACTTAGAGAAATCGAACATCAAATCGATTTCATCCTGAGTTCAACAGTTCCAAACCGACTGGCATATCGAGCAAATCCAGAGGAAACAAGCAAATTTAAATGCAAGTGGACAAGTTTGTAGATAAAGGTCTAGTGAAAGAAAGCAAAAGCCTAAGCCCATGCTTGGGACCCATGATATCGGTACCAAAGAAGGACGGATAATAGAGGATATACGGGGATCGCCGAGCAATTAATAAAATAATAGTAAAGTATCGACATCTCATCCCAAGGTTAGATGATATGCTTGATGAGTTATACGGTTACTGTTTATTCTCGAAAATTGATTTAAAGAATGGAAATTCGTATGAAAAATAGAGACGAGTGGAAAACCTTTTTCAAAACAAAATATGGGCTTTATGAGTGGTTAGTCATGCCTTTTGGATTATCCAATGCGCGCCTAACACACTTATGAGGTTAATGAATCACGCATTACAACAGTTATTAGAAAAGTTATCGTGGTTTATTTTGATGATATATTAGTTTATAGCAATACATTAGAACAACATGTTGAACATTTAAAATCTATTTTTAATATTTTGCAAATAAATCAACTATATATTAACCTCAAAAAGTGCACTTTTTGCATGGAATCAGTATTGGTTTTTGGTTTTGTAGTGAGCTCGAGTTGAGTATTGGTGGACAAAAAAAAGGTGAAGGCAATAAAGGATTGGTCGAAACCTAATAATGCTTCTGAGGTACGTAGTTTTCATGGCTTAACTAAGTTTTATCGAAGATTTGTTAGAAACTTTAGTACTATTGCAGCACCATTGAATGATTTGGTTAAAAAGAATGTGGACTTTAGATGGATTGAGGTACATGATGAATCTTTTAATCTTCTAAAAGAAAAGTTAACTAATACACCTTTGTTAGTTTTGTTGAATTTTGATAAAACATTTAAGATTGAATGTGATGCGTCGGGAAAAAAAATTGGTGATATTTTGATGAAGAATATAAAGCTGATCTCTTACTTTAGTGAAAAGCTTAGTGACACAGTCTTAAACTATACAACATAGATAAAGAGTTGTATGCTTTGTTGAGAACATTGCAAATGTGGCAACATTGCCTGTGGCCTAAAGAGTTTATCAACCATTTTGACCATGAAAGCCTAAAGCACTTAAACACACGAAGAAAGTTGCACAAGACACATGCAAAGTGGATGAAGTTCATAGAAATCTTTCCTTATGTCATTCATCATAAAAAAAGTAAAGAAAATGTGGTTGTCCATGAATTGTCAAGAATGTACGTGGTTATAACTACTTTACAATCTAAGTTGTTAGGATTTGATTATAAAAAACTTATATGATTTTGACTTAGATTTTAATTTCGTTTGAAAAGAATGTGAAAAATATGCTTGTAATGACTATTATAGACATGAGAAATTTTTATTTAAAAGTGATAAACTTTGTTTCTCTAAATGTTTTTTAAGAGAGTTACTTATTAAAAAAACTCATGGAAGAGGGTTAATGAAGCACTTTGGAGTTAATAAAACGTTGAGTGTATTTTGTGACCACTTTTATTGATCGAAAATGAAACATGACATTCTAGTCATTCGTGATAACTGGATTAAGTCTAAGCAAGCTAAATCAAATATTAGACCTCACGGCCAGTACATTCCTCTACCTATTCCTAACCAACCTTGGGTGGACATATCGATGAATTTTATAATTGGTTTGTCGAGGACACAAGGGAAAGATAGCATATTTTTAGTAGTGGATAGGTTTAGTAAGATAACTCAATTTATAGCATGCTCAAAGACAAATGACGCTACTCATCTGCGGACTTATTCTTCAAAAAAGTTGTACGTTTACACAGAATTCCTAAAACCATTGTGAGTGATAAAAATTTTAAGTTCCTACTTGGAAGTTTGATCTACGAGGGGGACGAACCGGTGCCCGATAATGGTTGTTTTTCTAAGGGAAAGCAAACACCCGTGAGCATAACATAAGATAGCTCTCAGTCTGCTTATGGTTTCATTTGTTTTTCCCATCTTTACCTTATTATTCTATTATTCACATTACACTCACTACCACTCGTCATCTCATCTTTATTCTATGTTTTATTTCCATTATATCGTGCTCGTTTTTCACTCACACATTCACCCGCGCACATTCGTCATTTTTTTTGTGGGTTTAACACGGGCCCATTCTAGATCCGGATCGTGTCATATCCTGTCATTGCAACCTTTTTCCTCTTCTTCTTAGGAGTGGAAAATACAGAGCAAAGTTGTACAAAACTCTCATCTAAGCTTATTGGAGAGTTCTTCTTCAAAAAAGAAACAAAAGTCCGAGAAGTTTATCACCTGATCAACCAGCAAGCACTATTTCAGCCATATCGACTGCATCCCTTTGATTCAACCCTTCATTTTTAATACAACAATTCTCATCCACACAGTTTTAACGTACTACAAGAATCACGTCATTTGGACCCACAAGAGAGAGTTATGTTTCTCCAAACTTGATACTTTGTTCTCAGCCAGAGTAGCAGACTCGAGCTCTAGCGACCTCCACTCCATCCAGGATATCTTCCATTTTCCCACGAATCTGTACTTGAAATTTTAAGGACTCTTTTCCAACATCAAGGATAAGATGCAGTTCAATTTTAGCCTGTTTAGAGTCTCCTAGGAGCAGTAAATTCTTGAATTAGTCAATTTTCGAATCTGTTTCGATTTCATAGATTGTTTGCTTGGTGTTTGTTGTTGCTTCCGTTTGCTCCCTAACCATAAGCGTATCACTTGCTGAAGATTCCACCTCAAGGGAATAGGATGGAAAAGTGTGTAATACAAATGGAATTAACTATACTCACAAAAATAGAATCTAAAAACACATTTAATCCGATATAACTCACTGAGGAAGTGTGACCACTCGAGGTTTGAGGGCTCAAGGTTTTCGAAAATGATTTCAATCTATTCAATGTTTTCTGCTAAGGGCAGCTATTAAGGATAATTTAAATACCCGTTAAGAAATTAGGGTTACAACTACAAAAAGTACCATCATATGATTCAAAAACAAAAAGAAAATGGTACTTGGCTTGGGCAAAAAAGCCAAGCACCTAAGTCTACATATTTTGGGTAATTTGACTTTCTAATCCCCAATGGCATCTTTACTAACTTTTATTACATCAAACTATATTTAAAATAATACTTTAGGGATTAAAAATGAACATGGCACTTCACTTGTACTTCAAGTCTTAGCTAGGACTTCATTATCTCCATGGGAGTATGCTCGAGTGACATGTATTGAGGACTTGGATGTCGAGTTATTTAACCAATAAATTGTATGGATTGGATTATCTTTATCCCTTGGATTTGATTGGATTATCTTTTATCCCTTGGATTTGAATCCTCCTCCAAGCTATTTAAGAATGAAGTACTTATAAAATGAACAAACAAGTTAGTGAGACTCTTGGCTCAAGATCTTGTAACAGACCCCCTTACTACATCAAATTGATAATTATATAAGTGACAACCTATTTATTATGAGTATAATTTGTAATGATATTCATGTGATACGTTTTTATTATATTATCTCAAATAATATTTTTTCTCAACATATGTCATTTTATATATTAATAAAATGATTTTATTAACTAAACAATAACTATTATATTTTGATATTATAATAATAAATACTTATTATAATTTTAATAATTAATTTTTTTTAAACTATGCATTACATTTATATAAATTGAAAAAAATTATGTATTTTTAGTTCGTTATACTCAACACGTTAAGGCTCATTAAGCTCATTTAGGTGGATCGGCTCGTTTAACATTAATTTTCTTTTTGGTCGAACTCGTTAGGCTTGGCTATTTGAACTCATTAAACTCGTTAGGCTTGACTTGTTTAACTTGTTAGGTTTTACATATTTGAAAACTAGAGAGTTATGTGAGCATTTTGGATTATCCAGATTGTGCACGCTAGGAGGTGACAGTTGTGAGAGGCTTGTGCAGCTATTCTACGGTAATATGAGTTGTCCTCGCGGCTTGATTTTGTGCTGAAGTCATAACCAAAAATTGAGTTGATAAAGAATTATGAATTAATTGATCTGTTTCCCGATGAATGAGAATAGTAATGAAGAATATTACCATGCTTCTCAATGATATCTAGTCAATAAAAAAGGGGAACGACTTAAGTTACTTCAAAATATACATTGAAATTCCGATATTAATGAGTTTTACAAGCTTAAATTGAAGGATTTAAATGTCAAAGCTCAGGTTATTTACCATGTCATATCCCAACGATTCTACCTCGTGATTAACACAGAGATCTTGTGAGTTACATGGATCTCTATATAATAAAAATGATATATAATGAGAAGATATTAAATCCAGAGTACATAGTTCTGAGTCACATGACTGACATTAATAAGATCAACACGAAAAATATGTCGTATAACAATTTGATTTAGCAAATTTTTGAGCATTTTGGGATTTTAGTACCACTTGGTGAGCATGCAAGAAAAGAAAAGCAAGGGAATATATTTGGTAACTGCAGATTAGGTCGAATGGAAATTGTTGAAATCCGAGGTGAGTAAATATTCAATGCAGATCGGCAAGGCTCTACCTTATTAGCTTCTCATCCTGCAACTACCTCTAAGGATGTTTAGATAGAGAAGGCTCCATCTCACCCTTCCCAACCATCTCGTGTTGTGTCAATATTTGAGGAGAGGTGGAACAATCTTGTGCTGACTGTTGAAGGGATGACTCAACAAATTTAGAATATTGTTGCGACTCAAACACTTAGACTTGACAAATTTGCAACAATTGAGGACTTATGTGATGAATATGATGAAGAAGCTACTGACACTGTCTAGCCTAGTCCTAGGGATGTATTTCGTGCTCCTTCATTGTCACGTTCTTCTTACTAATCAAAGGGCTTGCCAGCTGATTGAAATTTCTCATTCTCTTTTTTTAGGCCTACCTGGTTGACGATTTCTTACCAGTGTCATAATTTCATCCTTGTCTGTTACATGCCTCATATGTTGGCCACTAACCGGCTGAAGGAAGTGAGAGCACATCATGACATACGTTTCGCAGTAAATTTACTCACAAACATAATCTTTTGATGAAAGTCTTATGAAATACAAACAAGAAAATGGACATATGGAATCCCGGTAAGCTCCCACGTGTAACAATTGCACACACATTTATCTAAATAAATAATTTATTTTCAATACCGTTCCTAATCTCAAACTGACAGTTCCTACCAAAGTCGAACTCCAATTTTAATATGCTAGTTGTAGTTTTGCAAGCTTCTTCTTGATTTGAGGACACAAGAATTCTATTGATTCCACCATTTTTTGATATCTTTTCACTATCCGAGACTGCAGTTTTTTTCTTTATTTTTTCATGACAGGTATAATGAGTGCATTGAAAGACTCGCTTAAATTGTTCAAGCCTAAGTCATATTTTGGGATTGAAGTAAAGGCATGTGACACCTAAAATCTCATACGAATGTCTCGCAGATATGTGTGTGCCGCCTTGTCAATTAAGAATAAATTCGTTATTTCTCTCTCAAAGTAAGCAGCTGTTGTAGCTCTAGATGCATTTCATATTGCGCCTCTAGGCAATATTGGTGTTCAGTCGATGGTAATACATTTGCCACAATAGACAATAACTGCTAAAATGGGATAAAATGTGTTATCAAAACAAACGTTATACAGAATATCAATATACAAAACAACAAAAAATGCATCACACCTTTTGTCAATCTGAAAGAAATGTCCATCCATTTCCCATCTTAGGTTCTATGTTTGTCTTTAAAGCTTGAATTTTTGATTTCTGGTTAGATTGAGTTTGAATTAGTGAAATGTGACCAATTGTATGAAGAAATTGGTGAGATTGGATTAAAGTTGAAATTCTGAGCATTTTGGTGTGAAAAACAAGTTCTGTTTTTGGTCGTTTTGGCCTAGTTTTGGTTATTCATTTTAAATTCTATTTTAGTGGGTGAAATTAGGTTGTTAGAGGAACGTTTGGCCGTGGGAATCATTCGATTCCGAGATCCGACGTAAAGGTTATTCGCGTCGGAAGTTTATGTCGAATTTTGGACCGAGTCAAATTATTGAACTTTTTTCGTAGAATTGTTATGCGTGGTATTAACATTGCTTATTTTAGTGTGTAGGACGAGTTTTGAGTGAGTTTTGGTTGAAGGAAACAAAATGTGAAATTTGGGGAAGGGCAGATTCGGTTTTGGTGTTTTTTGCCTAGCTACGGCTTACCGTTTTAAAATCCATCTCGATATGTTAAACTAGGTTCCTAAAAGAACGTTTAGCCTCTTGAATCGCTCGATTCCGATAACGGACGCAAAAGTTATGTGCGTCCGAAGTTTAGGCTAGTTTTCGGCCAAACCAAATTAGTGACTCGTTTTAGTTGCGATTTCATAGGTTAAGTAATGTGATTTTTAGCGTATTTAGTGAATTTTAATGGGAAGATTGATAAGTGATTGTTTATATTTTAGGTTTAGGCATTTTGGAAAAATTGTGCTTCGAGTAAGCTTAAGACGCCAAGTAAGTAGTGCATATATGTGTTTTGCCCAAGTGGGCCTACACCGTAGAACTTTAGGAGTTATGTTGTTGATTATGGTGTGTGTGTATTGTTTGACATGCATCATGTTTTAAAAATTGAACAAAAATGATTTTGAACATATTTTGAGCAAGTGGTAAGACGCGTGGCGGTGCTACCGCGGATACTGATAGTGTGTGGGCTGGTGCATAACCAACCGCGGATTTCGCTCAAGTAGTGGGTTTGCTGGGCCATCACGCGGCGTGTATGTGTCGGCGGTGAGTATGATGGACAGTGGTACCGCGAATCCTACTAGTGTGTGGGTCGGTGCAACACCAGTCGCAGATTCCGCTCGAGCAGTGGGCCGGCTGAGCTGTCGTGAAATGTGTGTGTATGGCAACTGTGGCCCAGTTGCTGGGAAGGCTTGGACGGGGGCGACGTGTCAGGGTGTAGTTTGGCGCGAGGTACACCCTGATGTGGTTGTTGTGTGATGATGCGTGTGTGTAGCTTGTGGACCTCGTTGTTGGGGAGTTCAGAACGGTAGCGACGTGTCAGGGTGTAGGGTGGCGCTAGGTTCCTCCTCACCCTGGTGCGGCTGCACTACGCGTCACAGATGTAACAAAATGAGTGTGAGTGTATAGACTGCATGTGATAGGATTGCATTGTCGGCTTTTACTTTCATATCACATTACTTACTAAGCATTAAACTTATATTGTGTGTTCTATGGTGTAGGTGCAGATATTGTCACTGGTGAGCCTCGAGAGCCTAATACTGAGGTGTAGGACTGTTGGTGGCGAGCGACCTAGGCACCGGACGGCGAATTTGTTAGAGCGACCTGACCCGTAGAGATGGTATGTGGTGGCTAGACTATTGAGGTATTCTCTTTTGTTATGTCGACATATATAGTTGATTAGACGAGTTTGTATAGGCGTTAGTTGTATAGGGATTCATGGAGTGTTGGTGACTTTTTGTGACGCACGCGTACTCTTTACATACAGGAGCTTGGTAATGCTCTATACTATGGATTTTTTTTATTTGATAGTTGATGGATTGTTGTAGTTTTATTTCTTTTTTTTAAAACTCTGATTTGGTGAAAATCTATTCTGGGAAGTTTGGTGAATTGTGTGCAGGTTCAGATTTTTAGGATAGCCGATTTTCAGGCCTTACTCTGCCAAATTTTCGGGAGAAAGATCGAGAGTCAAGAGGGTATAGAATAGGTCGGGGTGTGCACGGTGAGATACTAGAGGAGTGAGGATGGGTGCGAGAGCGCGGCGTGGTTGCAGGCGCGGGGGGCACGCAACCCTGCGAGTGCGCACGGGTCATGCGGCGTCGGATGAGGGCGTGCGTGCAAACGTGCCGCACGGAGGCAGGATGTGTGGGACACGCGGCGCTGTGGGCGTGCGCGTGACGGAGCAGTGTTGAGCTGGTGCGCGCGGCACCAAGAGGGTGTGCGTGGGTCGCCGAAGTGAAGACGTGGGCGTGCGGGGCACACGGCTCGCAGGCCGAGTGGGCGCACGCGCGGCACGCGGCGCCAAGTCGAGTGTGCGCGCATGCGGTGCGAGGCGCGAAACCCTGGGGGCGCAGCATTGCTACACGGGCGCGCAGCATCGAGTCGTAGTTCGAGGCGTGTGTTGGACCCTTTGCTAGAATTTCAAGTTTTGTCGTCTTATTTTTTTTTAAACTACTTTAAATTATTTTTTTCGCTGCGTATTTTGTATTGAGGATTTCGGGTTCCCTCTTTGGGGGGAGAGTTGTTTTCGAATCGAGTCGAAAATTTTTTATACTTACAAATGTTCTTTTGAATATGATTTGAAAATGAAAGTGATATTTAATTAAGTGAGTTCGCGTCGAGTCTCTGTATGTCACAGTGTGTACACGTAGTGAGCGCACCGAGGACGTGTGGGTTCTCGGGGCGTTACAGTTATAGTATCAGAGCCACGTGGTCGACGTCATTCAGAGGATTACTTAACACTGCTAGCTGTTGCACGGGAACACTACACCAACTGTCAGTATTTAGATTTAAATTTATTGTAAGAATAATGTGAGTTTTGTATATTTTAAATGTAGAAAATGTCAAGAGAGACAAGAGGCAAGGGTCGACCACGACGAGAGACGCATAGAGCTGTGGGCGATATGGATGATACCGTCCGGTAGCTTACCGAGTTAGTCCACTGCCAGTCTCAGCAGCTAAAGAGATTTATGAGCAGCGACGACCAGGGGCAGTCTAGTGCCCAGGGTTCATCTGACAGAGGGGATGATAGGCTGCACAGACTTAGACCCCGACTTTTGACTGGTCATCTCCGGATCCTCTCAGTGCTGATGAGTGGATACGGAGCATGGAGAGTATGATGGGTTATGCAAAGGTGGAGGAACAGAACAAGGTGTCTAGTGCGGCATTTTATCTGGCTAAGGATGCTAGCCATTGGTGGGATACTGTAGTGGCGACGAGAGACGTGGGGACCATGACTTGGGAGGAGTTCAAGACATTGTTATTCGATAAGTATTTCAGCCACTCTATCAGAACACGGAAGATGGTGGAGTTTGCACAGCTGAGGCAAACAAGCACTGTGGCTGAGTATGTCCGACAGTTCGAGGCCTTGTCGCGGTTTGCGGGGCATTTGGCGAGCCTCGACGAAAATAAGGTACACCAGTTTGTACAGGGCCTGAAGCCAGATATCTATATGGGCATGCGGATTGCGGGGACTCGAGGCATGCCATACGAAGAGGTGGTAGCGAATGCCCTGGATATTGAGTAGGCTCGGGTGAAGCTTCCTAGTTATAGAGAGGTACCCAGGGAGCAGCCTCGGAGATCATTCAGATAGTCACTGCTACAGTCGAGTGGGGGAGGGGGCGTCCCTGCAGAAAGGCCTGAAAAGGCCTAGTGACAGTTCCAGCAGTCAGGGGAGCATCAAGAGGTCGCAGGGGTTGGGACAGTTTCCAGTGTGCCCGAAGTGTCAGAGGAGTCACCCTGGCGAGTGCAGAGTGGGCCCAGTGCGGTGTTATAACTGTGACGAGGTGGGCCATATGTCTATAGAGTGCCAGAAGCCGCGTCACAACCGTTGCTTCAACTGTAATGAGGTGGGACACTTTGTCAACAGATACTCAGTTGCGAGCAAGACATCAGCGAGAGTTGCATTGAGGGTCTTTGCCCTTTTTGAGCCAGATGATGCTGCCCAGTCATCAGTGATTGTAGGTAACATTTTTGTTTCTGGTGTGGCAGCTTATACCTTGATTGATACGGGCGCTACATACTCGTTTGTGTCGACGAGTTTCGTTGTTAAGGCAAATTTAGAGTTCAGCCCCGCCGGGCAGCATTATGATGTGACCTTGTCATCAAGGGAACATTTGTATTCAGAACAGGTGGTGCGGGGCAATGTGGTGACAGTGGGGAAAATGCAGTTGTATGCCGAGCTAGTCATACTCCATATGAGCGGCTATAAGGTGATCTTGGGAATGTATTGGCTGTTCAGATATCATGACAAGATTGACTGCAGGACCAGTGAGGTTCATTTTCAGCCCCCGGGGAAGGAAAGCTACACCTTCAAAGCAGGTAAAGGTATTACCAGGATTTCCGCTATCTTTTCTCGGCAGACTTCGCGGTTGTTGAGCAAAGGTTGTTAGGGATTCCTGGCAAGTGTCGGGGATGCACAGTCATAGGATGATACTCAGTTACAGGATATCCCTATTGTGCAGGAGTTCCCGGAGGTGTTTCGTGATGATTTACCAGGGCTGCCCCCTGATAGGGAGATTGAATTCGAGATAGATGTTTTCTCAGGTGCCGAGCCGGTGTGCAAGAACCCGTACAGGTTACCACCTACCGAACTTAAGGAGCTGAAGGCTCAGTTGGAGGAACTGACGGATAAGGGCTTTATATGCCCTAGTTTTTCACCTTTGGGCGCGCCAGTTCTATTCGTCAAGAAGAAGGACGGATCCCTACGTATGTGTATTGACTATCGGAAGCTGAATAAGTTGACGGTGAAGAACAGGTATCCATTGCCGATGATTGACGATTTGCTTGATCAGCTAAAGGGTGCCCGGGTGTTTTCTAAGATCAACCTGAGGTCCGGCTATCATCAGTTGAAGGTAAAGGGTGAAGATGTACCGAAGACGGCCTTCAGGACAAGGTACGGACATTTTGAGTTCCTGGTTATGTCCTTTGGGCTGAGCAATGCCCCTGCAGCTTTTATGAATCTGATGCACCGAGTATTCAGTGAGTATCTAGACAAATTTGTGATCGTGTTTATCGACGACATTCTGATTTACTCGCGGAGCGAGGAGGAGCACAGAGAGCACTTGAAAACCGTATTGACTATTATGAGCCAACATCAGCTGTATGCTAAGTTCTCTAAGTACGAGTTTTGGCTTGACAGGATCTACTTCTTGGGACACGTTATTTCTTCTTAGGGTATTTTAGTTGATCCGGTGAAAATTCAGGCTGTAAAGGAGTGGCCGCGACCGACCAGTGCTAGTGAGATACGCAGTTTTCTGGGAGATTTCAGCTTCTTTGACCCGGCTGACCAGAAAGAATATGAAGTATGAATGGACTAACAAGTGTGAGGACAGTTTTCAGACACTGAAGCGGAGGTTGAAAACTAGTTCCTGTGTTGACGTTGCCGGTGGAAGGGGAGAAGTTTTCTATTTATTGCGATGACCCCAGGATTGGTTTAGGGTGCGTTTTGTTGCAGAGTAGGAGAGTTATTGCCTAAGCCTTTATGCAGTTAAAGACTTACGAGCAGATCACCAGAGCTTGAGGTACATTTTCACGCAAAATGAGCTGAATTTAAGATAGAGGAGATGGCTCGAGCTGGTCAAGGATTACGATGTGGAGATCAAATACCACCACCCGGGAAAGGCAAATGTGGTGGCAGACGCCTTGAGCCGGGTGACAACTTCGACTTCTACCATGACTTTGTTAGGGCCTATTGAACTGATGACAAAGATGTAGAGTTTAAGCCTGTAGGTAGTTTCTGATCTGGCAGCCACTCTTTCGGCCTTGTCGTTGAGGCCAACCATTCTAGACATGATTAGGCAAGCCTAGGAGACTGACTTGGAGTGTAGCTAGCTGAAGGCGACTATGGAGGCCAGTCCTAGTTCTGAGCTCAGTTATTCGGAAGAGGAAATTCTGAAGTTTCGGGATAGGTGGTACGTTCTGAAGGATGAGAAGCTGAGAAAGAAGATATTATCAGAGGCTCATTCATCTCCCTTCTCTGTGCATCCCGGAAACACTAAGATGTACAGGGATTTGAAGCAGCACTATTGGTGGCCTAACATGAAGCGAGCGGTGGCCGAGTATGTTGAAACCTTCGTGGTCTACCAGCAAGTGAAGGTAGAACATTAGCGACCGTCTGGGATGCTCCAACCATTGCCAATACCGGAGTAGAAGTGGGAGCGGATCACTATGGATTTTGTGGTCTGACTGCCGAGGACTGCTAAGGGCCATGATGCTATCTGGGTGATTGTAGACAGGTTGACGAAGTCATCTCACTTTTTGCCTATGAGAATGACTTATACCATAGATCAGTTTGCCCAATTATATATTTAGAGGATAGTCAGGCTTCATAGGATCTCGGTGTCGATTGTTTCAGACCAACACCCCAGATTCACATCTAAGTTTTGGAGTAGTCTGCATTAGGCCATGAGTACCAGGTTAGATTTCAGTACGTCATTTCATCCTCAAACCGATGAACAGTCAGGGCAAACTATACAGGTTCTGGAGGATATGCTCAGGGCCTGTGTGTTGGAGTTTCAAGCGGCTTGGAGTAAGTTCTTACTGTTAGTGGAGTTCTTGTAAACTAACAGCTACCAGTCCACCATTGGTATGGCGCCGTATAAGACCTCTCTACGGGAGGAAGTGCAGGTCGCCATTGTATTGGGATGAAGTTAGGGAGGCCCGATTGATAGGTCCCGAGATTTTACAACAGACTGTCGACAAGATTGTCGTGATACAAGAGAGAATTGAAGCGACTCAGAGTCGACAGAAAAGTTATGCAGATCAGAGGCGTTAGGAGTTGGAGTTTAGTGAGGACGACGAGGTATTTCTGAAGATCTCGCCGTTCAAGGGAGTGGTGAGGTTCGGAAAGCAAGGGAAGCTCAACCCTTGGTTTGTGGGGCCATTCTCGATTGTCAAGAGAATTTGGAGAACTACGTACAAACTTCAGTTACCCTCGTTGATGGATGTCATCCATGATGTTATCCATGTCTCGATGCTGAGGAAGTGTATGCGCAATCCCTCTTAGGTAGTGCCACAGCAGGTTATAGAGATACAGCCGACGCTTTCCTACAAGAAAAAGCCAATGAGGATCTTGTACTGCGCAACAAGGAGATCCCTTTGGTCAAGGTGTTGTGGTGCAATCATGGCATGGATGAGACCACTTGAGAGCGGCGACAGGACATGGAGCAACAGTATCCTGAACTATTCGGTACGTAAATTTTGGGGACAAAATTCTTATAAGGTGGGGGGGATGTAATAACCTAAAAAATTTCAGATTTTTAAATCTCATTTCTGAAATTTTTAATTTAATCTCGGTTGAAATTTCGAGAAATATTTTAACTGGTAAATTAAGTTATAAAACTCAAAATCTAAATTTAGTGACGGTTTCTGAAATTTTTAAAGTCGGGAGGACGTGAATTAAATGAAGTTACGAGCGTTAAAACACATGAGGGCGTTTTGGTAAATTATAATTAAATTAAATTATAATTTTTTATTATTATTAGAGTGGAATGGCTTTGGGTGGAAGCCATTCCACCCTGTTCTTTGCCGAGAGAGAGGCCAGAAGGGAGAGCTGCCGACAATCGACCACCGAGGGAGAGCGCGCGCCGGTGTGCCAGCTCGTTCCGACGAAACAAAGACTCTGGCGTTAGTTGGTTTTCCCGAGCTCAAAATTGACAGTACGCTTCTCCCCTGTTACGGCTCTTGTCGACAGAGCATGAGGGCTCGATTCCTTCTGGTTCTTCGAGGGTTTGGCTTGGTATAAGGGTCGATTTTAGGCTGTTAATGTGTGTGTTTAGTGGATGGACATCGAGTGTCCGGGGGGGGGGAGGGGATGGCCGAAATTCGGTTAAAGCTCGAATTTCTTATTTCTAGTTAGATTGAGATTGAATGAATGAAATGTGACCGATTGGATGAAGAAATTGGTGAGATTGGATTAAAGTTGAAATTCTGAACATTTGGATGTAAAAAATAGGTTCTGTTTTTGGCCTAGCTTCGGTTATTCGTTTTAAATTTTGTTTTAGTGGGTGAAATTAGGTTGTTAGAGGAACGTTTGGTTGAAAGAATCGTTCGATTTCGAGGTCCTACGCAAACGTTATGGGCGTCGGAAGTTTATGTCGAATTTTGGACTGAGTCAAATTATTGAGCGTTTTTCATAGAATTGTGATGCGTGGTATTAGCGTCGATGATTTTAGTGTGTAAGACGAGTTTTGAGTCAGTTTTTGTTGAAGGAAATGAAAATGTGAAATTTAGGTGAAAGGTATATTCGATTTTGGTGTTTTTTACCTAGCTGCGGCTTACCATTTTAAAATCCATCTCAGTTGTTTAACTAGGTTCCTAAGGAAACGTTTAGCCTCTTGAATCGCTTGATTCCGATAACGGACGCAAAAGTTATGCGCGTCCGAAGTTTATGCTAGTTTTTTATTGAACCAAATTAGTGACTCGTTTTAGTTGGGATTTCATGGGTTTAGTTAAGGAATGTGATTTTTAGCATATTTAGTGAATTTTGATGCGAAGATTGATGAGTGATTGTTTATGTTTTAGGTTGAGGCATTTTGGCAAAGCTGCGCGTCAAGTAAGCTTAGAATGCCAGGTAAGTAGTGCATGTATGTGTTTTGCCCAAGTGGGCCTACACCGTAGAACTTTAGGAGTTATGTTGTTGATTGTGGTGTGTGTGTGTATTGTTTGACATGCATCATGTTTTAAAAATGGAATGAAAATGGTTTTGAACATATTTTGAGTAAGTGGTGAAACACGTGGCGGTGGTACGGCAAATCCTGCTAGTGTGTGGTTCAGTGCGTAAAAAACTGCGGATTTTACTCGAGGAGTGGGCTGGCTGAGCCGTCACGCGGCGTGTATCTGTCGGTAGTGAGTATGATGGGCAATGGTATTGCGGATCCTACTAGTGTGTGGACAGATGCAACACTAGTCGCGGATTTCAGTCGAGTAGTGGGCTGGCTGGGTTGTCGCGAAATATGTGTATGGTAACTGTGGCCCCGTTGCTGGGGAGGCTGGGGCGGAGGCGACGTGTCAAGGTGTAGTGTGGAGCGAGGTATACCCTCACCCTGATGTGGTTGTTGTGTCATGATGCGTGTGTATAGCTTGTGGGCCTCGTTGCTGGGAAGTCCGGGACGGTGGCGATGTGTCAGGGTGTAGGGTGGCGATAAGTTCCTTCTCACTCTGGTGCGGCTGCACTACGCATCACAGATGTTACAACATGAGTGTGAGTGTAGAGACTGCATGTGATAGAATTGTATTGTCGGTTTTTACTTTTATATCGCATTACTTACTGACCTTTAAACTTATGTTGTGTGTTTTATTGTGTAGGTGCAGATATTGTCACTAGCGAGCTCTAAGAACCTAGTACTGAGGTGTAGTACGGTTGGTGGCGAGTGACCGAGACACCGGACGACGGATTTGTTAGGGCGACCAGACCCGTGGAGATGGTAGGTGGTGGCTAGACTGTTGGGGTATTCTCTTTTGTTATGTCGGGATATATAGTTGATCGGACGAGTTTGTATAGGCGTTAGTTGTATAGGGATTCATGGAGTGTTGGTGACTTTTTGTGACGCACGCGTACTCTTTACATATAGGAGCTTGGTAATGCAATATACTGTGAATTTTCTTCATTTGATAGTTGATGGATTGTTACTCTGCCGAATTTTTGGGAGAAAGATCGAGAGTCAAGAGGGTATAGAATAGATCGGGGTGTGCACGATGAGATACTAGAGGAGTGAGGATGGGCGCGGGAGTGCGGCATGGTCGCAGGTGCGGGGGGCACGCAACCCTGTAAGTGTGCACGGATCATGCATCGTCGGGTGAGGGTGTAATAACCAGAAAAAGTTTGGATTTTAAATCTAATTTCTGAAAATTTTAATTTAATCTCGGTTGGAATTTCGAGAAAATATTTTAACGAGTAAATTAAGTTATAAAACTCAGAGTCTAGTTTTGTGATGGTTTTCGAAATTTTGAAGTCGGGAGGACGAGAATTTAACAAATTTACGGACGATAAAAACACGTGAGGGCATTTTTGTAATTTAATTAATTAAACTTAAAAAAAAAAATAAATAAATATGACAGCCGAATGGCTTCGGGATGAAGCCATTCGGGTGCGGCTCATCGACGCCCGAGAGGAGTGAAGCCCGACCGAAGCAGATAACTCCGAGCGTGCTGCCGACGGACGACGACCGTGCGAAGGGGGTACCGACAAGCTGAAGGGAGAAGTTTGTTCGGCCTTTCTGTGCTTAAATACCGAAGGTAAGTGTCCCCTGTTTCGGTTTCTGTCGACCAAGCGTGGAAGCTCAGTTGTTCTTGAATTCTCGACGGTTAGAGCTCGGTTTTTGAGGTGTTTTAGAATCTAGTGTGTGTGTTCTGGAGCCATTGTGTGACTCGGCCTTTCCCGTGACAAAACCCGACTGAGAACAGGGAGTTTTTCCTTTCGGTCTTGTTTTGTTTTGATGGCCAAGCGTGGAGTTGCTTTTGCTTCTAAATTTTGGAGATTTTGTGTCAGAATTTAGGAGAATTACAAGTGAAATTCATGGTTCAATGAGCCGGTTGGGAAATGCAAAATTTTGGGAAGAAAACCGTGAGGATTTCGTGCTGCCATTTTTGTTTTTCCAATTGGAAACTACCAATTTTGTTAATGTATACATAGGTGAGCTAAAATATGGTTGCATTGCGAGAAAATTTGGTGGATGTGGATAGAAACCGAAAATGTGGCACGTCTGAGCATAAAACCGGTTCTGTTTTTGGGAGTTTGGTCCGAGCTGCGAATACTCGTTTTAAATTCTGTTTTAGAAGGTTAAAATAGGTGGATAGCGGAACGTTTAGTCGCTGGAATCATTCGATTTCGTTATCCGACGGAAAGGTTATGCGTGTCGGACGTTTATGTCAAATTTTGAACCGACTCAAATTAGTGAGCATTTTTCGTAGAATTGTGACGCGTGATATTAGCATGGCTGTTTTTAATGTGTAAAGCTAGTTTTGAGTAAGCTTTGGTTGAAAGAAACTAAAATGTGAAATTTGGATAAAAAGGGCAGATTCAGTTTTTGGTGTTTTTCACCTATTTGCGGCTTACTGTTTTAAAATCTGTCTTAGTATGTTAAAGTAGGTTACTAAGGAAACGTTTAGCCTCTTGAATCACTCGATTCCGTTAATAGACGCAAAGGTTATGTGCGTCCGAACTTTAGGTTGGTTTTTGGCCGAACCAAATTGGTGACCGTTTTAGTTGGAATTTCATGTGTTTAGTTAAGAGATATTATTTTTAACTTATTTGGTGAATTTTGAAGTGAAGATTGATGAGTGATTGTTTGTGTTTTAAGTTGAGGCATTTTTGGCGAAGCTATGCGTCGAGTGAGCTTAGGACGCCAGGTAAGTAGTGCATGCATGTGTTTTGGCCAAGTGGGCCTACACCGTAGGACTTTAGGATTTATATTATTGATTGTGGTGTGTGTACGTATTGTTTAACATGCATCATTTTTTTTAAAAGGGAACGAAAATGGTTTTGAACATATTTTGAGTAAGTGGTGAGACGTATGGGGGTGGTACCGCGGATCCTGCTAGTGTGTGGACCGGTGTGTAACAAACCGCGGATTCCGCTCGAGTAGTGCGCCGGCTGGGCCGTCATGCGGCCTGTATGCGTCGGCGGTGAGGATGATGGACAGTGGTACCGCGGATCCTACTAGTGTGTAGGCCGGTGCAACACCAGTCGCGGATTTCACTCGAGCAGTGGGCTGGCTGGGCTGTCGCGAAATGTGTGTGTGTCAACTGTGGCCCCGTTGCTGAGGAGGCTGGGACGGGGGCGACGTGTCAGGGTGTAATGTGGCGCGAGGTACACCATCACCCTAATGTGGTTGTTGTGTGGTGATGCGTGTGCGTAGCTTGTGGGCCTCGTTGCTGGGGAGTCCGGGACAGTGCCGACGTGTCAGGGTGTAAGATGGTGTTAGGTTCCTACTTACCCTGGTGCGGCTACGCTACGCATCGCAGATGTGACAACATGAGTGTGAGTGTAGAGACTGCATATGATAGGAATGCATTGTCGGCTTTTACTTTCATATTGTACTACTTACTGAACGTTAATCTTATGTTGTGTGTTTTATGGTCTAGGTGCTGACGATATTACTGGTGAGCTCTGAGAGCCTAGTCCTGACGTGTAGGACGGTTGGTGGCTCGCGACCGAGGCACCGGACTGGGGATTGTTAGGGCGACCCGACCCGTGGAGATGGTAGGTGATGGTGAGATGTGTTTGGGTTGTTGTTTTGTGTCGGGATATTTATGCAGATAGGGGAGTTCGTATAGACGTCGGTTGTACAGGATTGTATAGAGTAGTTGTAGTGTTTTGGGGACGCGTACGTATTTTTATATGTTAGAGTATGATATTGCCCTATACTGTAGACTTTGCTCATTTGTAGTTGATGAATTTTCGTTGTCTTTAAACTTCGATTATTTTGTTATGGAGATTCTCTGGATGGTTAATGGATAGATATTGCTAGTTTCTGATGAACTACGTGTAGGGTTTAAATTTTTGTGATAGCCAGTTTTTGGGCGTTACTCTGCCGAAATTTCAGCAAAGAGGTTGGGAGTCGAGAGGATATGGAATAGGTCGGCATGTGTACAGTGAGTGCTAGAGAAGTGTGGATGGGCGTGGGAGTGCGGCGTGGTCGCAGGTGCGTGGGGCACGCGGCCCTACGGGTGCTCACGGGTCATCCGGCGCCGGGTGAGGGCGTGTGTACGGACGGGCTGTACGGAGGCAGGGTGCGTGGGGTACGCGGCGTTGTGAGCGTATGCATAACACGATGATGTTGAGTTGGCACGCGCGGCACTGTGAGGGTGCGCGCGGGGCGTCGAAGTGCGGACGTGAGTGCGAGACACCGAATTTGTGTAGTTCGAGTTGTGTGTTGGACTCCCTTCTAGGGTTTCAAGTTTTGTTGACTTATTCTTAAAACTACCTTAAATTATCTTTTCCACTGCGTATTTTATATTGAGTATTTCGTGTTACCTATTCGGGGCGAGAGTTGTTTTCGAATCGAGTCGAAAATTTTTATACTCACAAATGTTTTTTTTAATATGATTTGAACATGAAAGTGGTATAAGATTTAGTGAGTTCGCGTCAAGTCATTGCATGTCATGGTGTGTATACGTAGTCAGCGCACTGGGAACGTGTGGGTTTTCGGGGCGTTAAAGAGGGCGTGCGTGCGGACGTGCTGCACGGAGGCAGTGTGCATGGGGCACGCAGCGCTGGGGTGTCCGCGTGACGCGGCGGTGTTGAGTTGGCGCACATGGTACCGAAAGGATGCGCGCGGGGTGCCGAAGTGGAGACGTGGGCGTGCGGGGCGCGTGTGCCCAAGTCGAGTGTGCGCGCGCGGTGTGTGGCGCGGAACCCTGGGTGCACGGCGCCGCTACACGGGCGCGTGGCACTGGGTCAGGTAGTTCGAGGCGTGTGTTGGACTTCTTTCTAGACTTTCAAGTTTTGTCGTCTTATTTGTTTTTTTGTTAAAATACTTTAAATTGTCTTTTTCGCTGCGTATTTTATATTGAGGATTTCGTGTTCCCTCTTCAGGGCGCGAGTTGTTTTCGAATCGAGTCAAAAAAATTTTACAACCCTAGCGGTCGGCACAAGGGGGGGCGGGCACAGCAAAGAGAGAGATAGTCGAGGGGGACTGGGGAGGCGGGCCGTAGGATGAGCTCGCAAACCTAAGGGTGGGTTTCAGCTCGGCTCGGTTCGACTCGTATATTGAGACTGGGTTGAGCAGGAGAGCTGCCTCACCAACCTGCCCGTTAGTCATCACTATATCAACATCAACATCATTGTAAGCCTTACTCGGCCAACACGCTAAAATTTTCAACAAAATGATTTTGAAGATTTTCAGCAAGGTGATGAAAACTTTACCAGCGTAATGAGAAACGGGTTATATTAGTCATACACTTGAAGGTGTCATTATAGAGCATAGGTGTCATTATATAGCATAGGTACTGACCTCAATGACATACTTCCTCCTAAGAACTCCCTTTTTTCTTTGGTTTCTAATCAAGCAGGGTCTAGCACAAAGTAAGACTCCCTCTTTTCTTTGTCGCCGCCTCTTCCTAACTTTCCCAATGAATCTGTTTTTGCAAGCTCTACTCGTCTTGAAGTCGATCCCTCCCGGAATCTGAACGCAACAAGATCCCGTTGTTGATGGGTACTTCTCCCAGAATCCAAATGTGACAAGCTCCCCTTGTCAATGATGACTCCTTCCAGAATCGAAATATGACAAGCTCCTCTTGTTGATGATGACTCCTCCCGGAATCCGTGTATGACAAGATCTCCTTGCCCACGATCAAAATAACAAGCTCCCCTTGTCAATAAACAGAACTCCTCTCGATTTCCAAGGCAGTCTCCTCCCGAGACTGAGTTTCTTTCAAATTATGACATCTCATATTTAAAATAAAATATAAATTTCTTTAATTGTTATTTGCCAAAAAATTAATACCAACCATATTTACATTTACAATCTCCCCCTTTGGCATTTTTTGGCAAAATCAAAAATCCCCTTGCATGCTGGAAATAAGTTCGACGAATCTCTCTTTGAACAGGAACTTGTATATCATGTGCATGTAGGTGTTTCTAAATACTCCTCCTTTTTCCACAAAAGACAAAAAGGTATAAAAGAAGCCCAACCATCATATAGTCACCATAAAGAGATATCCATCCTTAAGTAGAAATAACATCAGAAGAAAGACCAACCTGATTGTAGTTGTTGGCAACTGTTCACTAGCATCATTTTCCTTGGACAGATTTTCCTTCAACATGAAATACTGGAGCTTCCTCCTTTGCTATTCTAAGAACATCTTCAATGATATATTCAGTGACATCAGCAGTAATATCTGGTGTAACACCTAATTTTTCAATAACATCAACCTCATTAAAACATTCATTCAAATTTGCTGCACATCTTCACATACCTTTCATTCTTGCAATTAGCATGATTCACAATCAATTTTCATAGAGCCACACACGTCTAACGCTACCAGTGACATCAGTAATTATCTTGTTGGAATTATGAGTAAACTCCTCATACTCAACCCAGTGATTACTCAGATGTGTATTGATCACAATAAGGGAGAATTGAAACAAATGACCTTTAAAAAAATTGTCCTTGAAAGTCAGCATCGGAAAACTCTGCAAGTGACATCTCTGATATTGGGGGCACTTGACACGAATTGCTTCCAAGATTCAGCTCAAAAACCTTATTCACAGGTACTTGTTCAATAATTGCCATGAAATCAGAAAACTCAAATCTTGAGAAGAAGAATAGTCGTTTGAGTTTATGGAAATAAACCATAACTTCTCATTTAAATTTGGAAATAAATCTATAATCCTACTCAATTTGGAAAATAAACCCGAAATCTTCAAATAAGTTGGGAAATAAACCAAGAATATAGCCACGATCAAATCCCATAAAAATCTCCATCAATATATTTGAGATTAACTCCAAATTTTCATAAAAACTGTCAAAAGCTTCATAGAACCCCTTGTGTCATGCAGGAAGTTATAGACTAAATAACTCAAAAGAAATATTAACAATAAAAGAAATTTCCTAAAACAAGTAGCGATTTTTCTTTTCCCTTTTTTTTTTGAAAGCAAATAAAAAAAACTTACAACATAGAAGAACTTCTCCACATGACACAGAGACCTAAGGCAAACCTCAATTCTTCAAATCTCACACTATCCAAAGCTTTGGTAAAAATATTGGTGATTTGTTTTACCTTCATCATATGGTCCAAAGTAATAATTTTGTCTTCTACAAGAGATCGAATGAAATGATGTCGAATATCAATATCCTTGGTCCGAGAATGTTGAACCGGATTCTTGAAAATATTGATAGCATTCAAGTTGTCGCAATAGAGTGTCATGACATCCTGTGTGACACCATAGTCTTTCAGCATTTGTTTTATCCAAAGAAACTATGTACTGCTACTACCAACTACAATATATTCTGCCTCGGCAGTAGACAGAGAAATGGAATTTTGCTTCTTGCTGAACCATGACACCAAGTTGTAACACTCTGGATTTCTGTAAATTAATTTTCAAAAATTCGTATTGGTAAACGGCGAAGTTTCAGTCGTAATCGAGAGCAAGGAATTTGTACTAGTAGATAAAAGATTATTTCAAAACTAATGAGAAAGAGAAAATTTTAGGAATCCGACCGAAAACGGACTGAATAGCTGTTTGGCTAAAAGAGTAAAGTATGAGAGCGAAAGAGCAATTAGCTTATTGTTATTATTATTATTATTATTATTATTATTATATATATATATATACCAAAACACCTTTCGGTGTTTTTTTCCACAG
>CM039519.1:22440500-22452172 GCA_022433055.1 Begonia peltatifolia | reverse complement strand
ACGGTTAAGAGTTAAGGGTGAAATAGTAATTAAGATTATTATAATTATTATTATTTAAAAAAAATATATCAAAACACCTTTCAGTGTTTTCTTCCCAGCACCAAAACACCTCCCCTGTTCTTCTTCCCTCGCCCGCGCGAAGGCTCGGCAATTTCTCCTTCCAGCAGCTGACGATTCTCCTCCGTTCCTCCTTCGGTTCTTCAAATCTAAGGTAAGTTCCTAATAGATAGTTAGTCCTCTAGTTCTTTCAAGCGGTAAAAGTGGAGTTAGAGCAATTATTGGACTTTACGGTAAAACCTAAGTTGGAGGAATGTGATTTCATAGTTATAGTCAATTTTTATTCGTATATTGGTGCTTAAACTGGAAGCATGGGTAGATTATAGGTTTGTATGGAGAAAATTGAGCGTTTGGATAGCCGAGTACTCGAATTGTGGAACGGTTTTTACTCGACCACGTCTGGCCAAGCTATAGGTGTTGAATTAAAAAATAGATGAAACCATTAGGAACTAGACGTCCTGTGGAGCCTGTAGCACTTCGAATCGTCCAAATTAGACGACTATTGAAGAAGTTATGAATTTCCGAAGTTGGTCAGAAATTGAGTTGAATTTTGGGTTTAGTAGAGAGTTTGGTTTTGTACGAGTTATGCCTTTCAAGCTAAAAATTTATGAGTTGAACGAAGTAGAATTGAAGAAAATGTGGTTTTATAGGTTCTCTAGTTAGCGAGTCATATACGAAGTATGAGTTGCTAAGGACGCCAGGTAAGTAATGTAGTAGGAGTTTTGCCTTCGAACCTACATCACAGTTCAGTAGGATACATTGCACGTTTACTTTATGTTATGCTTTCATGGTTGTGTATCATTGTTTTAAATTAGGAGAACGTGACGAAAATGAATTTTCATGTTTTTACGAAGTGAAATAGTAGGATGTGATAAGACGAACAAAATGAGAAGATATGTAAGAAAATAAGAAAGGTGGGGTTGAGTGGTATTGTCCCCAGAGGTGGACCGCGATGTGTATTACTCTTCATCCGTTTTACGTGGTGACATTGTCCCCAGAGGTGGACCGCGAGTTGTTTCACTTTACTAGATTGAGGTTGGCCTTGTCTCCAGAGGTGAACCACGAAGTGTGTCACCTTGATCTAGCACGTAAAGAAGAATCCAGCAGTAAAAAGATAAAGAAGATGTAAAAAAGAGACGAAAATAAAAGTAGAGACGAAACTATAAAAACTGCATATGTTAAGATGTATTTGTTTTCAGTGTTTAAGTTTTATTCATTACTTACTTAGCATTAGGCTAATAGTTGAGTTATGTGATGTAGGTGATGACGACATAGCCGGTGAATACTCAGAGTATGCCCAGGATTAGAAGGCGGTTGGAGGAGTACGCACGTGGACGATCTGGCCCGTTGTTAGGGCATTTTGACTATGGTGGGTATAGGTACGGGTTTTGGGTGTGTAATCGAAATGATTTTAGTTATTTTAAGTCGATTGAATGTATAGACGGATTTCAAACTTTAGTAGTCATTTTCTTTACTTAAATTATGATTTTGAGTTGATAGAAAACTGTGCATTGGGTTATTATTAGCGTTAAGTCGAAGTTCGATCGATTTTGTGAAGATTTTAAGGTTTTTAAACAGAGTTCTTGAGAGGAAGTGCCGACCGATAGGCTTAGTGGTCGACCAGACCCTGCAAGTGTCAACCGCGAGGGTCGACCTGCGCTGGCAGAGCCGAAGTAAGTGTCGACCTATGGTTGTAGGTGTCGACTGGTAGTGTAAAAATAACAGCAGTGTCGACCACGAGGGTCGATCTGCGCGGACAGAGAGGATCAAAGTGTCGACCTATGAAAGCAGGTGTCGACCGCTCACTGAGATGAGCGTAGAAGTGTCAACCGGTGTTCTCAGTGTCGACCAACGAAAAGACTCGAGACAAACGTAGTGTCGACTGGCGTTCTCAGTGTTGACCGACGAAAAGACCCGAGACAAACGTAATGTCGACCGGTGTTTGCCAGTGTCAACCGATGAAAAGCCCAAGACAACCCAAGTGTCGACAGATGTTTACATGTGTTGACCGGTTTCTCTGTTTTATGTTTTTATAAAATGAAGTTTCGTTTAAACTTATTTTAATCGAGTTTTTCGATGCGATGTTGTTTAAAATATTTTCAAAAATGTCGTTTTAAGTCGATGAACAAAAGTTTTAAATTTTATTCAAATTTTTTTTCCGAGTGTAATGAGTGAGTAGTAGAAGTGTTCGAACCGGGAACCGTTTTTGGGACGTGACACAAGTTGTGTTCTAAGTAAAAACATCCACCAGAAGTATTTTTTCAATCATCTGAACTACCAGCACAGTCCGCATCACAATAGCCAACTAGATTTGCATTTGTATCAAATGAATACCAGATACCATAGTCGGTTGTTCTGCTGATATATTTGAGAATCCGTTTCACTGACACTAGGTGTGACTCTCGAGGATTTGATTGAAATTGAGCATATAAACCAACGCTGTAACAAATATCCGGCTGACTAGCAATTAGGTACAGTAGGCTGCCAATCATACTTCTATATAAACGAGCATCAACAGAAATTCCCTTCTCATCTTTGGAGAGTTTTTCATGCGTAACGATCGGTGTTCTTCTAGGATGAGAATTCTCAAACTTAAACCGCTTCAACAAATTCTTAGCATACTTGCTTTGAGTAATGAAGATTCCTTATTTTCCTTGCTGAATCTGAAGTCCAAGAAAATAATTAAGTCCTTCTACCATGCTCATCTTGAATTTTCCAATCATTTGAGCGACGAATTCCTCTACCATCACCTGTGACACTGAGCCAAACACTATGTCATCAACATAAATTTGAGCGAACAAAAACTGACCTTTGTCACGACGAATGAAAAGGGTTTTTATCTACTCTCACTCGCTCATATCCCTTAGACAATAAGTATTGTGTGAGTCGTTCATACCATGCCCAAAGAGTTTGTTTGAGCCCGTACAACACCTTCTTCAATTTGTAGAGATACTCGGGATGATGAAGGTCTTAAAAACCCTTTGGTTGAGCAACATAAACTTCCTCATTAAGAAGACCATTTAATAAGGCACTCTTCACATCCATATGATAAAGCTTGAACCGCATCACACAAGCAATGGCTACCAAAAGACGGATGGATTCAAGACGAGCAACCGGTGCAAATGTCTCATCAAAGTCAACACCTTCAATCTTTGAGTACCCTTAAGCAACTAATCGAGCCTTGTTGTGGGTAATGTTTCCATGCTTATCACTCTTGTTCTTGTAAATCCACCTGGTGCCAATGACATTCACGTCGAGAGGACACGATATTAAGTCTCATACTTGATTTCAAGTGAATTGACCTAATTCCTCGTCCATAGCCTCAATCCAATACTCATCTAGTAAGGCTTCTTTCACGTTTTTGGGCTCAATAGTCGAAGTAAAGCACGCCATATGAATCATTTCACGATAGTTTAGTCTCGATTTATCTCTTGTTCGAATACCATCATTTAGTCCTCCAATGACTTCATCTGCTAGATGGTTTTTCTGGACACGTGTGAACGGCTGCCTGCTGTCCAAGGTGGTTGCCTCTACTTCATCAATTGTGACAATCTGATCTGAGACACTACTTGTGACATCACCTGGAACACTGGTGGGAACAGTAGAGCTTTCATCATTTAGACTCTGGATTATGTCTTCATTGGGAGTATTAGCTGTTTTGAGAGAGTCATCCACATGAACATTTGCTTATTCTATGACAGTTCGAGTCCTTTTGTTATAGACCCGATAGACACGACTATTAGAAGCATAACCGAACAAGATAGCTTCAGCCTAGAATTTTTGTGGAACATTTGTAACATCTAAAAAAAAATTTCAGTTAATTCAATTTTTCAGAAGTTTGTATCGGTCAACGGCAAGGTTCGAGTCGAAATCGAGGCCAGAAAGTTTGTAACGTTAGGTAAAGGATTATTTCAGGAATAATGGTGAAGGAGAAATTTTAAGATTTTATCTGAGTACTGACCGTATAGTAGATTTATCGAAAGAATTATGGTTGAAGACGAAATGGTAATTAGAATTAATTATATTAAATAATTTATTTAAAATAAAATAAAACAAAGGGAGGAACAAATTCCCCCCCCCAAGTTCTTCTTCTTCTTCTTCTTCCCCCGCGCGATGATCAGCACCCTCTTCCAGCAAGTTCGACCGATTTCTTCTCCATTTCCTCAGATTACGGTATGTTTTAGCTAGTTCTCGGTATATAGTTAGTGTGTTGGTTGTTTTAGCGAAAAAAACGGAGTTAGCTAGGGTATCGGGGGATTCGGTGAAAACCTAAGAGAGAAATTGAGTGTAGAGTTGATTTTGACCAGCATTTTAGTGTTTAAGCTAGAAATAGAAGTAGATTACATGGTTTTATGGAAAAGATTGAAGGTGTGGATAACTGAATAACCCGTGTTACTGAACGGGTTCCGTTCGACCAAGCTATCGGTGAGGGATTGGGAAATTGTATAGACAGTTAGAAACTAAACGTCATGTGGAATCCGTAGCATTTTGAATTGTCTGAATAGGACGAGTATTGGATAAGTTAAGCAATTCTGAAATTGGTCAAAATTTGTGTAGAATATTGGGAGTTTAGTTAGATGGGTTGATAGAGGTTGTTTCCTTAGAAAGTGTGGATTTCATGGACTGTAAATCTGATAGTTATGTAATTTATAAGTTTCCCCGTAAGCAAGCGTGCGAGATTTTGGATTACGAGTGCTAAGGACACCAGGTAAGTAGTGTAGTAGGAGTTTTGCCCTCGAGCCTACATCACAGTATAGTAGGTTGCATTGCACGTTTATATTATGTTATGATTTGTTGATTGTGCATCATAGTTTTAATTTACGAGACGAAACGAAAATGAATTTCCATGTTTTTACGAAGTGAAACAGTAGAATGAGATGAAACGAATGATACGAGAAGATACGTAAGAAGATAATAAAGATGCGGTTG
Source organism: Begonia peltatifolia (assembly GCA_022433055.1). NCBI lineage: Eukaryota > Viridiplantae > Streptophyta > Magnoliopsida > Cucurbitales > Begoniaceae > Begonia > Begonia peltatifolia. The sequence continues at coordinate 22,447,186 of CM039519.1, read as the reverse complement.
AGTGGTCTTGTCCTGAGAGGTGGACCGCGAGGTGTATCACTCTTCCTCTGCTTTACATGGTGAACTTGTCTAGTGAGGTGGACCGCGAGGTGTGTCACTTTAGTAGATCGAGTTTGGCCTTGTCTAGTGAGATGGACTATGAGGTGTGTCATCTCGATCTAGCACGTAAAGAAGAACCCAGTAGTGAGAAGATAAAGAAGATGTAAGAAACAGATGAAAACGAAAGTAGAGACGAAACTGTAGAAACTGCATATAATAGGATGTGAATGTTTTTCAGTGTTTAAGTTTATATGTATTACTTATTTAGCATTAGGCTAATAGTTGAGTTCTGTGATGTAGGTGACGACGCAGCAGCTAGTGAGTATCCCGAACATGCTTAGGACTAGGAGGCAGTTATAGGAGGACATTCGTGGGATGATTGGGCCAGCTGTTGAGGCGTTTTGACCATGGCGGGTGTAAGTACGGGTAGTGAGGTATTTTGAGTCGTACTTAGTCATTTCGATGAAAAAGAGAGATTTGAATTTGGGTTGAGTATTTTGGCATGCGTAACAGGTTTGTAAATTGAGTCGAGAAGTGGATTTGTGGTTTTTAAACGTTTAGTCAAAATTCGTGTTGTTTTGTTGATATTTGTTTAAGTTTATAGGTGCAAAGTGTCGACCGAAGTCCATAGGTGTCGACTGGTCAGTGTAAAATAGAGGGTGAGTGTCGACCGTGAGGCTCGACCTGTGCAAGGCAGAGACGAAATAGGTTTCGACCCCTGGTTACAAGTATCGACCGGTCCGTATAAAATTGGCAGCGGTGTCGACCGCGAGGGTTGGCCTGCACGGGCAGAGAGGATCAATGTGTCGACCTGCGACAATGGGTGTTGACCCCTCTCTAAAATGGGTGTAGAAGTGTCGACCAGTATCCCCGGTGTCGACTGATTAAAAGACCCGAGAGATATGTAGTGTCGATCGGCGTTTATCCGTGTCGACCGATGGAAACCCGAGGCAACTTAAGTGTCGACCGGCTCTTGCAGGTGTCGACAGGTTTCTTTATTTTTATGTTTTAAAAGTGAAGTTTCTTCAAACCAATTTTAAACGAGTTTCCGCTGCAGCATTTATGCGTATTTCTTTTGGAAGACGTTTGAGTAAAAAAAAAAAAATCGTTTTGAGTCAAAAAACAAAGTTTTCAAATTTCCAGGAAATATTTAGTAGAGGATACGAGGGATGGTGAGAATAGTAGTTAGTAGCGAACCGGGAATCACAGAGGATTTTTGGGGCGTTACAACATTCCTTTCATGTAGCATTACGCGAGACATCTCTGCTAAAATTCGATTCTTACTTTCAACTACTCCATTTTATTGAGGAGTTATAGGTGCTGAGAATTCATAAACTATCCCTAGTTGACTACAAAAATCTGAGAATTCTTAATACACAATGATTTGAAAGCTTTGAAAGTGTCGGACTTTTCTCTAAGGAATTCCACTCATGTATATCGTTTGAAATCATCAACTATTACGAAAACATAGTGTTTTCCTCCAATACTTTTTGACAACATTGGACCCATTAGATCCATGTAGAGCAGCTCAAGTACACAAGTTGTTGTGGGTGTCTGCGACATCGGATGTGACACCTTTGTTTGCTTTCCAGTTTGACATGGTCCACACACTTTGTCTTCATCAAAATTTATCATAGAAATTCCACGAATAGCTCTCTTGGGAACAATCCTCTTCAACATTCTAAAATTTACATGTCCCAACTTTCGATGCCATAAAATAGAGTCTTCCAAGCTTGAACGAAAACAGATAGAAGATGAGAAAATAAGATAACAATTGTCAGAAGATCTTACCCCTTCTATGATGCATATTTTGTCTTGATAGGTATTTATAACTTCCCCACCTGGACCTACCCCCCAACCTAGAGTAGCTAGGTGGGTCTTTCTAAACACTAGCTTTGACACCGTTGCCAAATGTCACTTTTCTCATGCTTTCGAATACGATATTCTTGAAGAACTTCTTTTCGTCTGTCATGTGTCTAGAGCATCTGCTGTCAAAGTACCAAGCATCTGTTGTAGTGACCTTTAGAAAGGTATGTGTGACATTACAATTCAAGTTAGACCTCTTCTCCCATTTTTGCTGAGGAAATCTGCAAGAAGAAAATTCTCTAGCAGTACTTTATTTTAAGTCAGCAGGATAAATAAAGCATATAGGGCGAATATGACCACGACAGTTGCAATAGTGACAAATCAGAATAAATCTGTTACTTTTTCTGATGAGAGCAGAACAAAGATCATGAATATTTGATTTCTTCTTAGTTTTTGCAGTACTAATTGCGCCTTGTTTCTTTTTGTAATCAACACCATTCACTGATATTATCTGTGACATCGAGTTTTTTCTTTTGTAACCCAGTCCAGAAGACACTGTCTGTGACACTAAGCTTTCGCCTTTGAATCCCAGTCCAGAACGATCACCACTCGATTTGTTGCTTCTTAGAATATCATCCAAGTTAGAGGTACTCGAATTTAATATTTTAACATTTTTCTTCATGTGATTTAACTTGTTGGATAGGTCTTTAACTTCATCCCAACTTGTTCTCCATTTTACTTCCGACTCGGTAACATAATTTTGAAGATTAATTTTCTCATTTCTCATGCCTCCAATCTGAATACGTAGATGTTGATTCACTTTAACAAGTTCGATCCATTTATCATGAAGAGTCTTATATTCAACGATGAGGTCATTTTTTGTAACTTCCTCTTTATCTTCATCACTACAAATCAATATATTCTCTGTGACACCCCGTATAACACCACCATTATCTGTATGTTCTGCTGTAGCAACAAGCACCACTTCATTGTTCTGAAATTCATCTTCTTTTTCTGACTCATCCTCACTCTAAGTTGTGTTGAGAGAGTTTTTCTTCTTCTTCAAAGTATTAGCGTAGTCTGCCTAAAAATGTCCAAAGTCATCATATTCTCTGCATCGAATTCCTCTATTCTTGAAGGGTTGATCTGAAGGATGATTTTCTTCCCTGTACTTCTTATTGCTTGAAGAATCATTCTTGGTGTTAGTAATATTGGGCTTGACACCATGATTATTCCTACCAAATCTCTTCATAACTTTGCTAAAGTTCTTAGATAACAGTGTTAAAGACTCCTCAAGATCGTCTTCATTGTTTTCATCCAAGTCATGTACCTCTGCTTTTATGGCTACTCCTTTCACCTTCTTTGCTTCTGTGTCCACTCCAAAATTCATTTTGAATATTTTAAGACATCCCATTAATTCTTCTAGTTTCATTTTGAAGACATCTTTGGCTTCTTCAATAGTAGTGACTTTATAAGCAAACTGTTGAGGAAGAGATTGTAGAGTTTTTTTTACCAATCGTTCTTAGGAAAAATCTCACCAAGAGCAAACGCCTCATTTGCGATGTCATATAGTTTGACATTGAATTCAGCAACATTTTCATTTTCTTACATTTTAAGACTTTCAAACCTTGAAGTGAGAATTTGCATATTTGATAACTTTACTACCGACGTTCCTTCATAAGTGGTTCGGAGAATCTCTCATGCCCTTTTAGCTGACTCACATATAAAAATAAGTCTGAATTTAGTAGGGTCAACTCCATTTAAAATAGCATTAAGAGTCTTTGAATTATTGTTTGTCAATGCATCTTCCATCGTGGACCAACTTTCTTTGGATTTTAGAGATATAACACCACCTTCATTAACGGTCATGGGAGGGTCTCATACTGTCAAAATAGATTTCCAAACCTTCTCATCTAAAGTTTTGATGACAGCTCTCATCTGAGCCTTCCAATAGGCATAGTTACTTCCATCCAATAGAGGTAGACACATTGTTGAACATCCTTCCATCATAGAGTCCATCGTACAAATAACACACGATCAAGTCCCGCGAATCCCACTTAAGAAACAAAAGCGACCCACTCTAATATCAATTGAAAGATCGTGATTAGTTATGCGGTGTCGTGGAACACTAGGTGTGACACCGATAATAAACGTGATAATAGACAGTATAAAAATGCAGAAAGTAAAGAGACAGTAGGTTGGAAAGATAGTTCGGCAATTGTTTACGTATGTGGGGCCACGCCCAGATTTAAAAATAATTCACCGAGTTAACAAAGTTACAAGACACCCGATCTAACAAAAAGTAAGACTCCCTCTTTTCTTTATCACCGCCTCTTCCTAACTTTCCTAATGAATCTGTTTTTACGAGCTCCCCTCGTCTTGAAGTCTATCCCTCCCGAAATATGAACGCAACAAGCTCCCCTTGTCGATGACGACTCCTCCCAGAATCCAAATGTGACAAGCTCCCCTTGTCGATGATGACTCCTACTGGAATCCGTGTATGGTAAGATCCCCTTACCCAAAATCAGAATGACAAGCTCCCCTTGTTAATAAACAGAACTCCTCCCGAGTTCTAAGGCAACCTCCTCCCGAGACTGAGCTTCAATGAAGAATAACAAGGAATGCACCTTTGATACTGTCAGCAACACCAACCGTTGTCTTTGGATACACCCAAACAATACACTCATAAAATAACGAAAACCAATCAGAACAGAGTGTGTAAAACAGTTTATTATAGACCGAATGAATAATAACTTACACCACATGAAACCATAGGTGAAGAAAGAAGAATAACATGCAGCACAAAAATTAAGAAACAAACAATAATCCGCACACAGCATTCTGTGAGAGAGGAATGCTTAAATATTGTTTGCTCAAATATTTCTATTTTGGATCTTCAATATTCTCTCCAAATGTATTACACAGAATAAGATAACTGAATCCCATGAAAACTGGATCTGTGACATCATGTGTGACATTTATGGAAAGTACTGCCTACTTAATAGGAATGGATCATAATGAATTAAGAATGGATCCCACAATTACTGTAATCATATATCTTGCTATAATCTAGCAAGCAATTATCAAATCAACTTTCAAAAATCGATTTTCGAAAATAACGCATATAGAAAATCCAAGCAACCGACGAGCAAACAAATCGAGATCAAATCCCTTAGATGTTGTGATCTTGAATCTCGCTGTAATCCAGATTAACAAACTCATAATCTTCAAATCAGCTTTCCAAAATATACTATCTTGATAACTTGCTCTCCAAGTAACTTCCTTCCAAAAAGATTTGATCTTTTAAAAATAACAAACTTCTAAAATTCAAAATATTCTAATTTTAAACTCCTACATGTAAAGCAAACGGGTGCGTCACCGAAATCACACACGCACTCCATAAACTCCTATACAACCGACGCCTATACAACTTGTCTAATCAACTGTACATCGCCACAGCAAAATAAAATACTCGCAATAGCCAAGCCACCACCTAACAAAATCCACCGTCAGGTGCCTCGGTCACACGCCGCCAACCGTCCTATGCCTCAGGACTAGGCTCTCGAGGTTCACCAGCAAAATCGTCAACACCTACACTATAAAACACACATCATAAGCCTATCGCTCAGTAAGTAGTACAATATGAAAGTAAAAGCCGTCAATGCAATCCTATTACATGCAGTCTCTACACTCACACTCATATTGTCACATCTGTGACACGCAGTGTAGCCGCACCAAGGTAAGGAGGAACCTAGCGCCACCCTATACCCTGACACGTCGCCACCGTCCTGGACTCCCCAGCAACGAGGCCCACAAGCTACACACACGCATCACCACACAGCACCCACATCAGGGTTAGGGTATACCTCGCGCCACACTACACCCTGACACGTCGCCCCCGTCCCAGTCTCCCCAGCACGGGGCCACAGTTGCCACACACTAGTAGGATCCGTAGTACCAACATCACGCGTCTCACCACTTACTTAAAATATGCTCAAAATCCTTTTCGTTCCCTTTTTAAAAAAAATGAAGCATGTCAAACAATACGCACGCACAACACAATCAATGACATAAATCCTAAAGTTCTACGGTGTATGCCCACTTGGGCAAAACATATGCATGCACTACTTACCTGGCGTCCTACGCTCACTCGACGCACAGCTTCGCCAAAAATGCCTCAACCTAAAACACAAACAATCACTCATCAATCTTCGCTTCAAAATTCACCAAATAAGTTAAAAAAATAACATCACTTAACTAAACCCATGAAATTCCAACTAAAACGGGTCACCAATTTGGTTCGGTCGAAAACCAGTCCCAATTTCGGACATGCATAACTTTTGCGTCCGTTATCGGAATCGAGTGATTCAAGAGGATAAACGTTCCCTTAGGAACCTAGTCTAACATACTAAGACAGATTTTAAAACGATAAGCCACAGCTAGGTGGAAAAATCCTAAAATCGAATCTGTCCCTTTTTATCAAATTTCACATTTTTATTTTCTTCAACCAAAACTCACTCAAAACTAGTCTTACGCACTAAAAACGGTCATGCTACTATCACACGTCACAATCCTACGAAGAATGCTCACTAATTTGACTTGGACCAAAATTCGACATAAACTTCTGACGTGCATAACTTTTGCGTCGGATATCGGAATCGAACGATTCCAACGACCGTACGTCCCTCTAACAACCTAATTTAACGTAAAAAAACAGAATTTAAATTGATCAACCGAAGTTAGGCCGAAACGGCCAAAAACAGAATCTGCTCTTATACAAAACAACAATCCGATTTTTGATTTCAGTTCAAATTCCACAATTTCTATATGCAGTCAGCCAC
>CM039519.1:22365576-22440100 GCA_022433055.1 Begonia peltatifolia | reverse complement strand
AACACCAGCATTCACAGCCTATAATCGACCCCTATACCGAGCCAATTCATCAGAGAGCAAGAAAGAACTGATCTCTCACGCTCGGCCGATAAGGGCCGAAACAGGGGAGGGGTTACCTGGGATTTTCAGCTCGAGAAGAATCGCACCCGCGCCTCCACTTCGGCTCGTCGGAACACCCTACGCACTGGAGTCTCACCCTCTGTGATTGATGGCTGGAACTCTCTCCCGATCGCTCTTTCTCGCGCGTTTCCTTCTCGGCGTTCGCTCTCGGCCTTCGCGAAAAAGAACCGAACACTGAACGGCTTCCTCACAAAGCTGTTCAATTGTTTTATAAAATTTTAAATTTTATAAAATAATTTAAATAATAAAATTACCAAAATGCCCACACATGTTTTAACCGCTTGAAATTCCGTTAAACTCACGTCCTCCCGACTCTAAAATTTCTGAAAACTGACATTAAAACTAGATTCCGAGTGCCATGACTTAATTTACCTGTTAAAATATTTCCCGAAACCCCAACCGAGATTAAATTAAAAATATCAAAAATTAGATTTAAAAATCTGAAATTTTCCCCGGTTATTACATTGACAATTGTTGCACTTCACACGGAGCAGCTTGTGACGACGGCGGCTGATTTGTCGAACCCTTTTGAAATGGTCATTCTTGTGAAATTGATGGGCAATTTGGCGGACATGTTCAGTCGGGCCACTTTATGACGGACTTTCTTGTGACAAGACAATCTTTCGGTTAATCGTCAATTTGAGAACTATTTGAGGAAAATTTGGTGATTTATGTTGAATTGGGGATTTGAAAATTTTGAAGATTTAGGGCTCGGATTCATGGGATTTTTTAATGGTATTTGAAAGAAATGATTAGGGATGGAGAAATTAACAAGGTAGGAGAGTAAAATTGAAGGATTTTAGGTTGGAATCGATGTTGGGGCCAAGAGGAGATCGGACTCTACAATGAAGGGTGGAAGGAGGACCAATTTTTTATATATTGTCAAGGATCGACTCCTCGTTCAGGGTAGTGACCCCCCATTTTCAGCCATAATTTTGAGAACGGATGGTCATCGCCCCAAACCAGCCCTCCGTTTTCAGCCCTAATTTTAATAACAATGGGTCGTTTCTGGGTGGTGACCTCCTGTTCCCGAACACCTTCTAAAATGGGGAGGCAGAGAACGGTAGGTCGTTGCGAGGCAATTGTTAGGATTCGATACTATCAACCGGATCTCGACGAACTAGAGGATTCTTAAAGTGGAAAGAAGTCGAACATCGAAGGGATGCTTTCATGGCACTCACCTCTAACTTGCATAGTTTTTTATGACTTAATGGAACATATTTCTTCATCTTTGTATCCTAAATTAAGATAATCTATTTAAAATTATTTTGATTTATTATTTAATAAAAGCGTTTAAAACATAAAACAATCGTTACATGGAGAAAACAACATACATTATACATAAAAATTAGAGTACTAACAAGGAAGCTAATACAACAGTAGGTCACTACATGTGACATTTTAAAAAATTTTATACAAAAGAAAATCAAACATCTCATCCAAACAAAAAGACCATCTACCTAGACGATTCACCTATCTCTCTTTGCAAATTTTATATTATCTTATGTTTTCCCTCTTGATGAACGTTCTCAATATCTAAATATATAAATTATCCATATAATGAGTTTTTAGCTCGATAAATAAATCTAACACATAGAATAATTAATCTAAACTCTATTAACATCATATAGGATCAATCACCATCTTCCACAACGACGATTTTTTGAAAATCATATAAATCATGTTCTTTTGAAAGTCATGCAATTGCTATAAAAAAATGCATGTTCGTAATCAATATTTTGAAATCACTGAATTATTGTTTGAAATCATTTTCATCAATTAAATTTATGATTAAAACTATCTTTTTAAGAAAACTCTAATGCATCTTTTAATAACAAAATATTTATGTTAAAAGTGCAATACACTCTAATGCTAACATGTATAACTATCACACAATTCTACATATTCCCGGGCTTTCTCTGGCAGGGAGTACCCTATGCATTGCTTCCTCTCGAGGTTTAGGAATTTTCAACTTAAGGAAGATATTTAGTTGATCTTCTTCTTATTTCCATAGTCATACACATCGCAAACGAAGAGACAAGTCCAATCATTGAGTTCATGTGTTACCAAGATTGTCAACTTCCTCTTTTCATCAAATGCATGTTTTAATACATTTTATAAAGTCAATGTCATGCAGATTTAAAACCATGCAACTCACCCACGCAATATCTTTTTGAAAACCAGCATATCACATTGATTTAAAACAATTATTTCAAAACATTCTTTTTTAATATCATAATACAACGTTAAATATAATTTTTCATAAAACACCATTTATTTCACATCAAAACTACATCCATTTAATCACTTCAATTTACAATCAAAATTCTAAGCCTAACCAAAACCAAGGACATGATTGAAATCTATCTCCAATTAAACAATGCAATAAATGTTAAATTAATTATTCTAAATATAAGATTTACTTACATATTGAAAGTTCTTCCTCTCCCACAAAATTTCCACCTAATGAACTAACTTTTAGTCCTATAGAATCGCCTCTCAAAGCTGATTAATTTTTCTTTTATAAGCAAGTCCAAAATTCAACTTTTTCGCCATCTTTTTCTTTCTTCTTTCTTCTTTTTCTCTCTTCTCAATCTGAATACCATGATTACTTATGTTTAAGTATACTTAGCTGACACTGATTAATTTTAATTAATTTAAAGTTAATCAACATGATTAGCATAATTAATCAAGATTAATTAGCATTAATCATACTTAATTAACTTAATTAATCATTTAATCAAATAGATTACCCAACATATGATGATAGCCACGTGTCCTAATGTCATTAGTTGTCTAAAGCTATTGTATGGATACATGTTACAAAGTATTGGAAATATTTTTTTCTTTAACTTTCTTCAAATTCTCACTCTAAGATATAGTTTAAACCTATTTACCAAAACAGTGCAGTTTAAAACGTAAACTTCATTCATTGGATTAGAAAACAAATAACTTTGGTTGCATACATTCAACTTCTTTCATTGCAAAGCTTTTCTTTTCCTCTACATGTCTAGTTTATGATTGTTAAATTTCAAAGTAATCCAATTATCACAGCAAAAGTAATTATATTTACAATCAAATATGTACAAAACAGTTTCATTTACTGCATTCTCAAGAACTTTGTACCATTTCTTCAATATAACTTCCATAACTTAAATTCATATATTATCCATCATAAATATCCACAATACAATATTGACAATAGAATATTGAAAGTTCAAACCATTACAACAGTGACTTCTCGTTCTCCAATTACATGCAGTACATGTTTGATGGGAAGTCCCCGCCTAATGTCACATAAGCACCAAACGGGGTGGGGGGTGATCAGTCTCCCGCCAGGGTTTAATTTATTACATTTTTTGTAGTTTAGAGTTTTAATTGTTAGTATTTTTAGTTTAAGGGGTAATTCAAATCAACCTCATATTTTGGAGTTTAAATTGGTTTTAACTTTTTTTTCTATTTTTTGAATGAATTTTTATTTTAGGTTTTATTTTATTTGGTAAGAACGAGTGCCTTTATTTTTGGAGAACTTTATATTTACTAGCGGCACATTTACATTTTTTATAGTTATTATTTGTCATTGTCACCTTTACTTTGATAATTACTCTTGTAGAAATTGGTCCACTGTTTTTGTGATGGGATACAATTTAATTGGTTCAAAAGCCTTCCATAGCTAAACACTCAAGATGTAAATGAGATGAAGAGATCCGATTCTCTTCGAATATGGTATAGTTTTTCACGTACTTATATCGCAGTCCTCTCGCAAGTGGTGACGTGATTTTGGTCCAAAATAAAAATATTTGCACATAATGATTAATAATAATACAACTCTAATCTTGAGTGGAGATAGCTGCGTTAAGAAGACTACAATATTCAAAACCCTGATTAAAACAAGGAACTGAAAAATTAAAAAGCACAGTGAATATTTAAAAGTCATCCGTTATACACTCAGATAATGCATGCATGATGTAAATAAGTAAATATCAGCAGCGAATGGAGTTATTTTAATATATTATTATTTTTATTTGATGAACAAGAACGACTTGAAGTGGAAAAAATAGAGTTTGGCCCTTTGGGAGTTGGCCTAAATAAAGTAGCTTCTTACCTTAGCTTCCATGGCCTTGTCCTTTCTCCAACCTCTGGTCTTTCCCCAACTAATCGTCTCCCTTCTCTCTGTCTCTCTGTAAAGATGAAACCACACGCTTTAAAATTGGCGCAGATCAAACACGTAAAACAGCTTTTCTGGTTTTTCTGGTAGACCGACCAGTCAACACCCTTCATTCTCTCTCTAGATTCTCTTTCTCTCTCTCTCTCTAAAATTCTTTCTCAGCCTGCGCTAACTACCCTTCAAAATAAGATTTGGATCGCCTTTACGAACAAGTGGCATGTGTTGGAATGCGCAGATATCCTCCTCAAGTCAGCTATCTTTTCGTTTCTGCCATTTTCATCTTTCAGCTTATTAATCTCCCAACTCTTCAATCATCACTTCGTTAAAAGGCATGACTTTCTAATTTGGATTATTTTCTTTTAAGTATCATTGTCCTCAAAATACCCATCTCCCGTTTTGAATCTGCCTTGCCTTACTTACAAGTCTTCGCCAATCTTCTCATGTCCCTCGGATTGACTAAGAGTTGCCTGTTTGTTAGACCAGTAAATCCGTTTTAATCACTCATTACCGGTTCCACAACTTTTTTGTCAAGTTCCGTTGAGGTAAATTTCTTAAAAGAAGGATCTGGACAGAAAAAATGGCTGCTCCGCCGAGTATCGAGCTCCAAACCCTATTGCAGACGGTGGTGCAATCTGTTCAATGGACCTATAGTGTCTTCTGGCAAATCTGTCCCCAGCAACGCTAATTTCATAATCAATTACAGATTAATCTACTTTTTAAAGAGAAATTAGAAATCTTACTTTCTGATGTCTATGTATATAAGGATGGTTTTGTATGGTGGTCAGAAATTTAGTATGGGGAGATGGGTACTACAATGGAACAATAAAGACGAGAAAAACAGTGCAGTCAATGGATGTTAACGATGAGGATGAGTGTCCTCTGAGAAGCCAGCAGCTGAGGGAGCTTTAGTATTCCTTGATCGTCGGCAAGACGACTCCAACGGCAAAGCGACCTTGTGTGGCTCTGTCGCCGGAGGATTTGACCGAGTCCGAATGGTTCTACCTCATGTGTGCCTCTTTCTCTTTTCCACCAGGGGTAGGGTAAGTTACAAATCAATAAATATCATTACAATAGCTAAATTATATTTTTATTATTTTTAAGGGTTTACAGACTTCTTCCATTTTTTTCGAAACTGTTCATTTCATGCATCTTCCAGACAGCAAAGGACGTAATTTAGTAGATGAATTTGCAGTGCTTTTTGGGTGGTTGGCAACGCTCAAGTTCATCTGTTGTCAAATGATTAAAAGTTTTTACGATGAAAACGTAGTGACTTTCTTTAGGTAGGTGGCATTTTATGATAATCGACCCACAATTTCCTTTTTTGCATTAAGATGCTGACTGTCTGGACTGAAGCCACATCGCCAAAACCACCTTAAATGCTCGACCGTAAAAATAAAAACAAAAAAGAAAGAGAAAACTTGAATATTTGCAATACAATATAGTGCATATGTAGCTGGTGTAAATGCAGAAACTTGACTTTACTGTCACGAGACGGACAAAAAAAAAAGAGTTGACTCGCCTTACCAAACACACTAATTTCTGAGCGTTGAAGTTAGTTGTATCTTTAATCAAGGAGGGACTGGGAAGAAGGGAGAGTTTTGTTGATATGTTGAAAAATACTAGACCTCATCTATCTTTGACTTGGAATTTAGTTTCAATTCTACTCCATATATTGCACAATAATTTTTAGCGCTCACCTTGAAATTTAAGTAGTCTTGAGGATAATTTTGGCACCCCTCTTAGGGCTTCTCTCATTACAACTTCTCTAGAACAATACCTACATAATATGTAGGAATCATCGATATCTGTGTATCACAATATGTTAACTATCTAAATAGGAATACAAAAATCGTTATGATTAAAATAACTTTTTAAACGAACTAATAAAAAAAACGCATAAACCAAAAGATGTGTTAACTAAGAGAAACATCTTAGAATTAAGTTTGTATGATTTCAAAGAGATAGAAGTGGCATAAAGCATCACGAGATAGAAATTTAAATTTAAGACTTTGGATTAGATTCCTTAGACATCAAGGTTTTGTTTGTACACCGCTAAATAAAAGGTAGTTGTTTCTATCATGACTCGAAGGCAAACTGATGTGCCACGGTCCAAGTCTTGTCTCACTATTTTAATTTCTTATATTTTCTTTTATCTTAAGATAATCTTAATTGGTTTTATTCGAAATTTGACTTATTTACGATTTTGTATTATGAAATAGTTATTAGAATAGAGAGTTATTTGGAAGAACAATTGAGTTTTTGCACATGGAAGAAAAGAAATAGAAATATTCTCTCTAGTGCGCGGTTGAAGTTAGCTTATTAAGAATTGAATTCCTTATCACTCAACTGTGGGGAAATTGAGTGTGAGGATAGTGGTAAATTCGTCTAAATTTCTCAACATAGAACTTAAAGCAAGTTTCCACATTTTATTTTCTTTTATGTTTTTCCATTTCCATTAGAATTTGCATGTGTAGCTATTTCTTTCAATTCTGGTGCAATTCTCACTATTTTCTCATTATTTCATCCTGTTTTGTTATTTTCTATCTTGGATCTTATCGATCTTGCCCTAAATCTATCGATATGGTCTAAGTTTATTAAGTTCTAGGGCAATAATCACATATGATACGAAAACATAAGCGAAAAATGATGATGGATAGAACATAATAAACATCAAGGTCGGCATCTTCAGGTTTAACCGAAAACACCCCAAAAACAGACAAACAAAGTTATGTAAAAATAGAGAAAAACACGTGAAAATGGAAGGCGTTATCTAGGTTATAGGTAAGAGGGCAAACCTGTTATCCTTCCTCAAAATGTGTTGGAGAATAAAAATCGTGCAGAACAACTCGTGGCTGGTCCCATAAACAACTATGAGTGCTTTCGAGTTAGTGCTTCTTTCGAAAGAAAGAAACAACAGCATTAGGGATGGTTTTCCCATCTTCTTAGTTCCTTCTCTAAATAATGAGGAGAGAACAATGGAGTTAAGAACCAATCAAGTAACTTTAAACTTAAAAAACAATGGATAACTTCGGATGTTACGCACCAAAGATGAAGAACGTGAGAAGAACCTCACAGCAATCTCTGATTTTGAAGATGAACTTCACTATTTTATAAATTTGCCCAAAATCTCTTACAATATGTTTAGAATAAACTCAAATAGAGGAAAAAGAAAGCTGCTGGAAAAACTAGAAAAACAAAGAAGAAAATAGTCATTGATGAGAATATAGCCGTTGGAGCGCTCCTGCTACTGTTCACGCATGCTATAGCCTTCACGCATGTCCACTTGCTGATCCTAGCGCCAGCTTCCTCTCTCGTGTGCGTATATCGACTGGTCCTCTCTCCGCACACGCATGCCAGTGCCCAATTGCTCTCCTTGCAAGCACTTGCTGATGTCCTCGCGTGCGCTTACGCTGTCTTGCTTGATCTTTCTTGCGCGCACATGCTGCTGCCAAGGTGTCTCTTATGTGCGCCAATCCCGATCCATGACTCGGCCATGCCTTCTATCTGTGTGCGCCCTCTTTTAATCACTTTTTTGCGCGCGCCAAGTGCTTGTACTGGTGATGAATTTTCCTCTCCCAAGCTTTCGATCAAAGCAATCCAAAGGCCTTTTTGTCAGGACCCGACCCCACCCGACAATTAGGATTCCCGATGTGAGAAATTACTTAAATAAATCTGAGTTTTCAATTCGCATGGATACATTTATATTTCTATCTAATCCCTTCTGGATTGTATCTGAAATCTTAAAATAAAATCTAGACATTTTAAATTAGAATTCTCATCATCAGTTTAATCCAACCAAAATGCATATTTCATAAATTGAAATATTCACATCATCAAAACATTCTCTACTTCAACATTAAATCACATCAAACTCGTCATCTTTTACATCAACATACTCTAACGGAAGCGTAAATAAAATAAATACATAAGTGAGTCACGACATGTGACTTTACAACCCAAAAGTCCTATGCCTCATATACTGTACCTTGCCTTGGTTTTTCCGAACTGGTGAACATGCTCGTTATCTGAAAAATATGAATATCCACGAAATGAGTCATTGGCCCAACAAATAAATTTAACAACTAAAATAGTTATCTCAGAATCTATCCACGCGATCCAGGCCTATACTGTAGGATCATTTTTACCTAAGAGGTGGGGTGAATTAGGTTTATGCTTCTTATAGAACCTAGTAATTGTGATAACTAACAAATTAATAAGTTTGCACTTAAGTGAATAGACTTAATGATTTTCAAGATAATTTGATAGAATAAATTCAATCAATAGCAAATAAGGAGTTAAGGGAAAGAAAACAAACGACACCGAAATTATTTACGCGGTTTGGCCAACCTTGCCTACGTTCGCACTTCAAGGACTCATCTTGAAGATTCTTTCCTTCTCTTCCGAGAAAATCTTTGATTGAACTTCACGAGCGTCAATAAACTGTCTTTACATCTTTCTCCTTGGGATTCACCCTTTTTCAGTGTTCTAATACACGGTTGATTTGAAAAACTCAAATTGCACTCTCTCAATAATGTAATCTCAAGTTTGGTTTGAGATGAGTATGAAGGATTAAGAAATTGAAGCACTTTGAAGTTGAGAGAATTTCTTTGTTCGTTGCTTGATTGTCTTTTGAAAATCTTCATTCTTCAATCTATAATCCTTCTGACTTCTGCCTACGATCGGTCGACCTATCTTAAAATCGGTTGACACCTTGTTACCGTTGTGCATAGATAGAAGACCGTTGTAAGCCGTTTCGGTCGACACTTTGTGACCGTTGGTGTCGTTGCTAGACGTTATAAATAGTGTTTTTGTTCTTTTCTGAATACATCGGTCGACACCTTGATATACCAGTCGACATTTTCTTTGTCTCTGTCTTGCATCGGTCGTTCTTTGTGATCGACACATAAATTGCTTCTGGATATAGCGGTCGACACATTCAAGGTCCGGTCGACACTTCAAATGGTTCTATTTTCATCGGTCGATCCCTCTGGTCGACACTTTCCAGGTTCGGTCACCACCTTCATGTTCCGGCCGACACTTTGACACTTTGAAACTATATTTCTTTGTTTATACTACCATCAACTTGACAATAGTTTATTAGTACGAAATGCCATTTTTCAATGGCATTTTCAATTAATAAAAACAAGTAATTTTAAATACTTATCAACTATGTTAACCTTAAAAATATATTTTATTAAAACATCATCAAAAACTAATTAATTTTAAACACATTTTAAGTTAACATATACGCCATCCACTACCTATCATGATTATTTTGTTAAATCATCTTAAATCAATTTTCGTTTTGATTTGAAATTCATGTCATTTATATAAAAATGTATGTAAGTTTGAAATTCGAACCGTTTAAAATTTATCACAAACACTATTCCAAAACCGTTTCAACAATCATTAAATCAGATGCATTAATAAAATAATAATGTGTTTCTAAACCATTTTCATTGAGTAATCAAATCCAATGTAATTTAAAATAAATATTGCATGATTTAAAACAATTTTCTTTTCTCAAAGCAACCAATGTTGTTTTTAACATTCAAATTGATATGTCAAAAATGCAATTCACTCTAATCAACGCATATGACCATCACACACACCTACACGTTCCTGGGCTTTCACCGATAGGGCTGTAGGACTCACACATTGCTTCACTGCGAGGTTTAGAGACTTTCAACCCAAGGAGAACGTTATATGTAAGATTTTTAATATTTTCATAGTCATATTCATCGCACACGAAGAGGAGAGATCAACTCAGTGGGTTCTTATGTTACTACCGTTTTCCTTCTCCCTCCTTGTTAAATGCATGCTTTAAAAATAGTTGTAAAGTGATGTTATTCATGTACAAAACAAAACATGCACTCACCCATGATTTTTTTGTATTTAAAATCAATGAGCTCAAATCAACGCAATTGATAATTGAAAATTAATTATGCTCGATTAAATGAAAATTTATCGTTCAACACATTACAGTTCAATATTTCAACAAGATATTTGAAGCAAACCATTCAATAAAAGTTAAATTTAAACAACCTTAACAATTCAATTAAAAACAATTGGTTTTGAAATTCTTCATTTTAGCATTTCAATAAAAAAAACTGAAATAAACGATTTTCATAAAAACAATGTCAAATCCTCTCTTCAACATCGAATCTCAACCTATCCACTTCTAGTCAATTCACACAAAATCCGAATCTAACAGAATCCAAACGAAATTGAAATTTATCTTCACCCATCAATGCAATAAAGTCTAAACTAACTATTCTAATCGTTAGAGATATTTATCGTACGTTGGTTCCACCTCTTTAATTGAAAACCTCCACCGAATCCAATGATTTTTATGTCAAAACGTTTCTCGCGACAAGCTAAACACTATTCTTTAAAGGGCGGATTCACGATTCTCAACTCTTTCCCTCCCTTTCTCCTCTTTCCTCTCACTGATTTTTTTTCTCCCCGTCATTTTCTGTTTCTGTGCTCTCTCTCTCTTTCTTCTTTTCTTCCTCTTCTTTTGTCTTTCTTTCCTTCCCTTTCATTCTCTTTCTTTTTCTTTTTTTCACTTCCTCTCTCTTCCACGTTAACACCACAACACAAAGCCACCTCACCCACTTTCTCTCTCACCCTTATAATTTTGATCTTTCTCACGTAAATCCACTTATGATTGCCACATGTTTATTTTATTTTATTTTTTATATATATGCAAAACATTAAATGTTTATCTTTTTAAGTATCCTTTCTTTATTTTGATTTTTTTAATGTATATTTATTTTTACCCTATGACTTTTCAACTCCATTTCTAATTAATTATAATATTTTTAATTGAGTTCTAAATTTTCAAATCGTTACACTTTTTCTACAAAAACATCATTCGTTTTAGAGACAGGACTAGATTGATCACGTACCTTAATTAGAGTATGAGTCTCTGGTCTCCGTGTCATATCATCCTCCTCGCGTGAGTAAGGATTTGCCCTCAAACCTAGGAGATTGCCTCCTTGTACTCCTTTATATGGGATGAGTGCTATCTTTGGCTCTTCGAAAGAAGTACTTACAAAACAAACAAACTCATTGAAAAAGAAATTCGATCATAAACATGGCCGAGGTTGATTGAGGTCATTCTTTGGCACATTAACATCTTATCGACAACTTTTCCTTGCGGATGTTCGCTCTAGTGCCATTTCTCAATTAAAGTTTGCTCTATGCGTTTGTTTTTCCATTTTGAAGCCCACTCCTGAAACATAGTCCATTCTTCTGTACTAGACATCTGCCTTCAATCCCGGGTGCCCAAACCCACGAACATTTCAAAAACCTAGGCATTCGCTCCTTCATTCACGATTGTCTCCAACTGTGCCAATCACATTCATTTTTGCGTCAAGAATCTAGTTAGAAATGTCGGGTCAAACAGTTTAATTATTGACGATGACCTGATTGTCCAGCCTAAGACTTGATTTGTAGCGAAGGACTTATATAGAATTAAAAGCTATAGCACATATGATATGGACCAAGATAAATATAGTGATCACAAAATATAAAAATAGTGTAATATATTAAAATAAGTAAAGTCTAACAAAAGAAGAAATATTCAACACCAGATATAATTATACAATTACTTCACCAAAATAAATAAATCACTTCAAGAAAGAAAATATAGAAAAAAGGCAGCAAACACGACAAATAACTACTCTTTGCCAACACGATCCTTAGAAAAAATGAAAGTCTTTTAAAATGAGCGACTAACTTAGTAGAGAATTCTAAACTGTACTCAATGCATGATAAAATTGGTTTTATCTTTTTACTTATAAAAACAATGAGTCAGTGAAGAAAATATAATGCTTGAATTTACATTCATTAAAAATCTTTTAACAAAAATTAGAAATAGGTTCCATATGATATCAATGGGGCAAATCTAGAAAGCATTGCTACACATAGGTAGCTATATAAAAATACAGTCATCATTGTTTACAGTGGAAAACAATTCGAATGAAACATAAGGTCACTCACGAATCTTAGCACATTGTATACTTGTAGGTGAGTAAGGGAAAAGAATGACTGTCTAAGAACCAATCAACGCATATTAAACAAAATAATAAATGCCCTGAGCAAGATTAGAAATTTAAACCCAAGGATACGACACTATCATAGTCCCAATACATGTCGTAAATAAAAACAAAATACTTTCACACAAAATATGTATAACAAACAAAGGCTTAAATCATGAGTCATAACAACCAGAGCAACGTCCAGAATATAATATAAAATGAAATACCATGATGCATAAAATGAATGTGTAAAATTTACAAAAAGATAAAATAAAAATTATCATGTTGTTAAACAGGACATGTAAGTTTTCATATCTCAGATATCTCAAAATATGGATTTTGAAAATCATGTTGCATATGCAGTACAACAAAGAATCGTCTACCTCAATAAAGATTGTCTTTCCTACCCACGGGAAGGACGTTCTCAAAAACATGATAGAAATTAGTAAAATCGTAAGAAGCTAAAACCAAACCAGCATTAAAATTGCATATAAAATGCTAGTGATAGTGGATGGGCCCACAACCAGGAATAAAAGCACCAACTGGAAGGAAACGATAATGGGCCGCTAACTTCGCCATGCGGCATAGCGGAGAGGCAACAAAAATTTGAGTCTGAGAATACCCCCACAGGACATGACCAATATAGATCAAGAAACTACCAAAAAAACAAAGACCAAGCAAAATGGACCAAAAATGGACCAAAATAGCACAAAAGAAGTACGGAGTTGCGGCTCCAAAAAGGAGCCAACAATGTTGGGTCCAAGATGCTCGGCCCAGTACCACGGGGCCAACAACTTAGTTGCACCGTGGCTTCGAGCAGGCATCGCCACATCACACTTTGCACACAGGCCAATTATTGTGTTGCGCCGCGGCATGACACTTGTCGCTTCCTATTAGCTTGCACAGACAGACCTTATGTGGCAGCTTAGCACATACTAAGTCGCGTCTTAATCTGCGTTTTTCGACTCCCAAATCAGTTAAACTAAAACTGTTGGTGGCCAATAGAGGAGTTATTTTTTGTTTTTTCTTGTCGTGTATATGAGCTATGTTTTTTCTCTTTTCAAGTTTGTGATGCAGTTGATTGAGGGGATGGCAATCATGCAGGTTACCAGGAAAGGCATATTCAATGAGGCAGCATGTATGGCTGAGTAATGCAAACGAAGTGGACAGCAACACTTTCTGTAGAACAATTCTTGCCAAGGTATGTATGTTTTTTGCTAGGAGGGGAGGAGAGAGGGAGAGAATATTCCTAGGAAATCTCCAAAAAGTTGTTTTTCAAAAAAAAAAAAAAGAAACGGATTGTTGCGAATCATCATCATATAAACATAACACATGCCAGATTAATGGGTTAGCAATTCAAAAATAATAGTTTCTTCCAAATGCCAATGAAAATGCATGACAGGAAAAAAGTTGAATATATGAGAGAGAGAGAGAGAGAGAGAGAGAGAGAGAGAGAGAGAGACTCAGATCTATCTTTTTTCTGGTTGTTAGTGCTCAAATTTTCATATCGATCTAACTTCCCTATCGTCTCCTCTGAAAATGGACCTTGCCAACCACCAGAGTGCTGGCATTCATGTAAGTCCAACACCCTCTTCATTTTTTGACTTATAAACGCAGAACTGCACCAAACCAGTCGAATCCTACGTTGTTTTCTTTCAAAACGTTTTCTTTTTCTGTTCGACACATCCACTTCTAACTTAGTGCATTTCTTTGCCCTCTTCCTTCACATGCAGACTGTGCTTTGCATTCCACTGCTAAATGGCGTCGTCGAGATCGGTTCCGTCGACGAGGTGCGATGAACGAATTAATCTTCCGGATAATTAGCCAAAATCCAATGTGTTCGTTCTTCGACAAATTCAGGTTGAGGAAGATTTAGGGCTCGTTCAACGCGTAAAAGATTTCTTCTCCAGCGACTGTCTTCTTCCTCTACAACGATCAAAACCAGCTCTCTCCGGTCACTCCCCCTCCGCCTCAACCCCTTCCTTGGACCTCCACAATCCCTTAAACTCCCCTTCGCTTCTCAACTTCGCCATTCCCAACCGAGAAGAAGAAGATAACGGCGAGGCAGCTGAAACAGAGCGCTACGCCGATGCTACTACCTCCGAACGGAATGAGATAGTGTACAGAGAGATGGAGGATATCCGGGTCGGATCCCCCGAAGACGAGTCGAATAGTTTGGAATTGAATTTTCAATTCCTTGACGTTGATATGTTCGATAATCAGACCGTCGAGGAGGTTATCCGGTCCGATATGTTGACGCCGGAGTCAAATGCGCAGTTGGCGGAGGTGGTAAGGGATGCCCGTAGCACTGGAATTCAAGCTCAGTCAACAGGTTAGAGAGATAATCTCCTACTTGTCGTACCACAGAATACTCGTTTGAGTTGATAATGTGCAGATTCAAACTAGTCAAGGGTGAATATTAACAGCAAAATATGCATTGGAGGAGGATCAGTTGGCACTAGATGATGATCATTACTCTGAAACAATCTCCACCATTCTCCAATAGCAGTCGTGCCGGTGGGCCGACTCATCGTCGACGAGGCGTACGTCATCTTCCACCCACTCAAGCTTTGCCAGTTGGACTAGCCGATGCTTCAGACACCACATCGACACTCCAATGGAGTTTTCAGGGACGTCACAACAGCTCCTTAAACGCATCTTGTTTAACGTAGCTGTGTACCATGCCGACCACCGTGTCCAAATTAGAGAAGGGACCCCACATGATGACTTCACCTTCACCGGGTCCAGCCATGTCCTAGTGGAACGGCGTCGCCGTGAAAAGCTTAATGAAAGGTTTGTTGTTCTAAAGTCGGTTCCTTCAGTTACTAAAATGGACAAGGCCTGCATACTGGGTCACACAATCGAGTACGTGAAGCAACTTCGTGACAAAATCCAAGATCTCGAGGCACGTAATTGGAGAATGCCCACCAATCAACTGTCCCAATCGCCGAACAATTTAAAGCATCGAACAAGTGGCGTTGTCACTTTGGTGGATCCAACTCAAGCGAGGTCATGCGAGTCAAGCAGAAGGAAGATGAGGATTGTGGACGGGAGTGAGGGAGTGGCACAGCCGAAAGCGGTGAACCCATCGCCACCATCACTGCTGCAGACATCAGCTGAAAAAGCCAATGTACAGGTGTCGATAAGAGGGAGTGACGCATTGATAGAACTCAAATGCCCTTACAAGGAGGGGCTATTACTTGGTGTAGTGAAAAAGCTTAGGGAACTTAAGATTGAAATCACAACAATTCAGTCTTTCACAGGCGATGGGGCATTTGTGGCCGAGTTAAACGCAAGGGTATGAACCAATAATAACTAGAATTCCTTAAAAAACAATCCTTGCTAAAAGTTGTTTCTGATAACTAGTTTTGTGCAGGTAAAGGAGGAGGTGAAGAGGAAGAGACTAGGGATTGTGGAGGTGAAGAGGGCAATACAACAAATTATTTCCTACTTTTGCACTTTGTAGTGGCCTCTTAATTCTTATGCTGTGGTTTATATTTTTTGTATACATATATGCAACCTTCATTTTAACTCTCACAATAAAAAAAGCAAAATCAATTTGATTTTTGACGTTAACCTAATACAATCTCGGCATTTTTTCTTTGGCATTTAAGCGCCATCATCACCCATACCATGGTCAACTAGGCCAATATAAGGTATGCCTTGAACTAAATTTTTATTATTTTAATAATAGATTTAAATTTAGTCTAGCTAGACCTAATTGTTATTGGAGGGACAACCTGCGAGCTTTCTCCAACAAACTGGTTCAGTGACGTTCCCACCCACGAGTTTTGGCACCATGTCTTGTGCCATTGCCACAAAGAAACCATCTCAGTTTTTTAACAAAAACATAGCTATAGTCTCCGCTAAAGATGTTAGAGTTGTTACCCGGAGGTGGACCTAAATAAAAATGCCAAGTCAATCGACCCAATGTTTAAAGCTTACACAATCACCCAGCCGAATGCTCAAATTGCAGCGGAAAACTAAATTCAAAAAGGCATAACCCAATAGGGATGGCTGGTAGTAATCACATATTTATAAAAAAGATAGTGCAATAAATCACAAATAAATTGTGCATGAAATGAAAGACATCCAACACCAGTTCATTAATTCCACGTAGCTAAATAAGTACAGGAGTCCTCCCAGAGGGAGTTAAACACTCAAAACAAAGAATAGAGAATTAGACGCTGTGCCACTAACTCTACTACTGTCCTCCTTGACTCTTAACTCGGGAGAGTGATTAATTCAATAAAACATGGATACTCAATGCAATGTACGTAAAAAATTTTATCTTCCATTTTGAAAACCTTGATTCAATTCCAACACAGTGCATGATTTTACAATCATTTAAAAATTTCTTTTTAGCTTTTTATAAAAATAGGCCTCGCAGGCCATCGCAATGCCATTATCAAAATATTATTATATACATGGATAACTATATCAAAGTAAGCTATCGTGTTGCTTTTTATTTTAAAATCGCCCCCAATTAAAAAAAAATCGTCACACTAGGGTCTATCCGGAGCATTATTAGAGAAATGAGGGAATTTGAAAACCAAGAAGAACTTCATGTGCCAGAAAGAAGTAAGATTGGATAGCAAATCGAAGAGTTAGCATGTCGCAAGGGATGCTGGCGATCTGCAGGTCAACGATGACAAAATGCCTAAAATATTACAAACAAATATATGCTTATTAGGTTTAGAGATTTGAAACCCAATGAGTGCATCGTCACTTCACTTTTACCTATTTTCGCGGCAACCAAACAAAACATCTTCACGCGGTAGACAATGTAGACGAATAGCCTCATAATGTTTTGATACTAAGACTGTCCAAAGCATCATGAGGTTCATCTACCTGTGTATCATATGATCAACAACATTAAACCATGCATGCGTAAATAAACGTGTAAAATAGACGTGCTATCGAATAGTCCCCCTGAGATTTTCATATCTAGCAATCCACAAAGTAATATATTGAAAATATGATTCAATGCATAACAATATATGATCCCTACCTCGACGATGACACTCTTCTTACTAATGGGAGCGATACTCTCTTAAATAGGCTCGAAATTAGTGAGTTCATTATCACCTATCACCAAATCAATGTCATGAATACTCTATCAACACTAAGGAAACATGGATAAGCCATATACCGGGACTACAAATTCAAGTCGAAAGTATTAACAAATAGTCACAAACTATGTCTCGGTGAAAAAAATTTCCTTAAATAAATCATTGTGTGGTCATTCAGACCTTGCAACAGTCGACCAGGACCATGCGAAGTTCAACCTTGCTCTAGTGCAGTCGACCAAACTGGTCCGTGATCGAACATTGGTTGATCGGACTTGTTCAAGGTCAACTAGTTTGGTCAATCGACCTAGATCCTGGTCCAATGACCTAGATTGCGAACTACCATTTTGGTCGACCAATTTGGACTGTGGTCGACAAGCTTTGTCTAAAGATCGACCTAACTAGTTGTGGTCGAAAGACCTCGTATAGGTCGATCGGACCGCATTTCTTAGTAACGAGGAGTCATGAAAATGAGTTCTTTTCAATTGGCTTACACCCTAGTCGGTTTAAAACCTTGAACACAAAACAAATTTTATGACGACCCGAAAGATTATGAGTGCAATTGCAGAACAAGTCTCAGATTGCAAGACAAACCTTGGAGAAACTCGAGTATGGGCAAATCCTGGATTCAATTATATGCAAATTCTAGATCGTTACGAAAGGGGAGTCAGGCGCAATTCTACATCGCTTGGCGGAAATGAAACATATGTAAAAGGATGTCTCCCTAGAAAGTAAGACACGTTTTGAAGGCATAATGACATCGGATCGAATAAAAACTCTGAAATTAAGAATGCTCCGGCGAGAGCAGTACCAAGTTGGGTGACCACTTGGGAAGCCCTCATTAAAAAATAAATCTGTGTGAGATTGGGTCGAATGTTCACCCAGTATAGGATAGCCCGAAGTTCACCCAATCCTCAAAAGCGGACAATATGTTACTGGAAAAAAGTAGTCGTTGCAAATGGTATCAGAGGCTCTACCCAACCTGAGATGTGGCTAACGAGGATGTTAGGCCCCATGAGAAGGGGGGAGGGTGATTGTGACGACTCAAAAGATCATGAGTGCGATTTTGGGGCAAACCTCGGATTGTTGGAGGGGGAACGGGGTGATTGTGATGACCCGAAAGATCATGAGTGCGATTTCGGGGTAAACCTCGGATTGTTGGGCAAACATAGGAGAAATCCAAATATAGGCAAATTCCAGATTTGAGTATAGGCAAATTCCAGATTTGAGTATAGACAAATTCCAAATCGTTACAAAAAGGGAGTTGGTGCAATCTTACATCGCTTGGGGAAAAGATGGAAATGAAACATATGTAAAAGGATGTCTCCCCTAGAAAGTAAGACGTGTTTTAAGAGCACAATGCCACCAGATCCTATAATAACTCTGAAGTTAAGAGTGTTCTGGCGAGAGGAGTACCAAGTTAGGTGACTACTTGGAAAGTTTTTGTTGAAAAACAAATCCGTAAGGGCGTTAGGTTGCACAAAATGGACAATATCTTACTGGGGTGATTGTGACGACTCGAAAGAACATGAGTGCGATTTCGAGGCAAACCTCGAATTGTTGGGCAAACAGGAGTGTAATTGTGACGACCTAAAAGATCATGAGTGCGATTTTGGGGTAAACCTCGGATTGTTGGGCAGAACTCAGAGAAATCCGAGTATAGGCAAATCCCAGATTCGAGTATAAGCAAATCCTAGATCGTTGGGAAAGAGGGGTTAGGTGCAATTCTACATTGCTTGGGGAGAATATGAAAATGAAACATATGTAAAAGGATGTCTCCCCTAGAAAGTAAAATGTGTTTTAAGAGCACAATGTCACTGGATCCCATAATAATTCTAAAGTTAAGAGTGATCCGCCGAGAGAAGTACCAAGTTAGGTGACTAATTGGAAAATTTTCGTTGAAAAACAAATCCGTGAGAGCGTTAGGTTGCCCAAAGCGGACAATATCTTACTGAGAGAAAGAGATTTGTTACAAATTTATCAAAATAACTAAGAAATGACCAAAGAATTTGAGTTTCCAAACTCAATTTTGATCTTGATATTTACCCTAAACTTTAAACACAAAAACAAAGTTTATAATCGACTTACCCTTGAAAACGTTGTCTATACTTGAAGATTTACGCCTTGGTTTCACAAATCAAATGCCAAAATGCCAAAAACCCTCACATTCCCTCTCTCACCTTTCTCCTTGTTTTGCGCATGCCCGAAGAAGGAAAAGTTCCTCCATGTTTTTAATAAAATATTAAAGAGATCTTTTTTCTCTCCAATCCATGCTTTCTTCACACAAAGATCAAACTCTTCTCAACTCATTTTGCTCTATGGAAGAGGATCCTCATCTTAAGAGCACTTGCTCGGTCCTTAGAAAAAAAGTTTTTTTATGTATATAGAAAGAGAGATAGACAGACACACATGCATTAAATAAATCCTCTAAATTTTGATTCAACAAAACTTTGAACTTTTATCCAAATTCCCTACAGAGAGTAATTCCAATTTAGCCACCGTTATTTCCTTAAATTTTAACCACGCAATAACTTTATCAATTGACCAATTAACTGAAAACTTTTACATACCTGAGCGTTAACTACTCACAACAAATTGAGTAAATGAAAAATATTTTGACCATGAATAACGTAAAAATTTTACTTGAAAAATAACTAATATAGCAATTTTTAAATCTTTTCTCATTGAGAAATTTCACTATAGAAATTCAATACAACCTCAAGAGAACCATCAAACAAATGAGAGTAGTTCTAAATCATCTTAAACTCAAAATCTCTAGTAGCTTCCTTCTTAGTGTGATTCTTTCACAATACACGAATCAAAAGAATATCACTGTGATGAAGTACTCGAATCTTTCGTCCTAGAATCTGCTCAATCTCTTTCTCACAGTTAATATTCTTCTACATAAGGATGTCA
This sequence comes from Begonia peltatifolia, assembly GCA_022433055.1. Classification (NCBI taxonomy): domain Eukaryota; kingdom Viridiplantae; phylum Streptophyta; class Magnoliopsida; order Cucurbitales; family Begoniaceae; genus Begonia; species Begonia peltatifolia. Next base: position 22,419,782 of record CM039519.1, on the reverse strand, counting down.
GTGCAACAGATTACATGCGACTGATCTAGTGTGTACTTCCTCAACAAGAATATATGAAAAACATTGTAACGTCCCGAGAACCCACGGGTTCCCAGTTCGCTACAGTGAAATGACCCGTACCGCCCCTCACCTCGACACATGATAAAATACGTTTTTAAAACACCTACGCCATGGAAGAAAATCTTAAACTCCATTGAGGATGGAATCGCTAAGACAATCATTTAAACCCAACGTTTAAAAGTGGGGTGAAAATTTTTATACATTCTCTAATCTCCTAAAATTTCGGCAGAGTAACACCTAAATTCTGGCACCCCCAAACAAGTAAAAACCTGCATAAAGTCCCAAGCAATTCTAGTATGACTATCCTACAAAATACTAAATCTTTAAAGACATCACATGAGTAAAAAGAAACTGTACAATCATCCATAAACGAAGAAAATCTACAATATAATGCTATACAACACCTATACATGAAAATAAGCACACGACGCTCCCAATCTCCCTGCTCACGACTCAAAACACAAGAAGAACACCCGTCTATACCATACCCACCCTGCCACCTGGGTCGGGTCGTCCTAACATCGTCGCTTACCAGTCCATGCTTGTGCGCTGCCAACTATTCCTACTCCTGCCTAGGCTCTCGTAATTCACCCTCAGGAACCCTGGTGCTTACGTCACAGAACACACGTCAGCTTAAAGCTTAGTAAGTAATGCTATATGAAAAGGAAGACGTCAATGCAACCATATCATATGCAGTCTCTACTCCCTCGCACTCCTGTTGTCATAACATAACATACGTATCGGCGATCTCATCATAGAGTCGTGGAGTCAAATCAGGCTCCCCAAGTCGATTCACATAACAGCTCGAAAGGGTGCATCACTTCCTTTCGAGGCATACGATCCCCTCACAGAGTCGTGGAGTCAGATCAAGCTCCCCGAGTCATACGATCCCCATAAATAGCGTCGAAAGGGTGGATCAATTCCTTTCGAGGCATACGATTCCCTTACAGAGTCGTGGAGTCGGATCAGGCTCCTCGGGTCAACTCACATACCAACGTCGAAAGGGTAAGTCATTTTCTTTCGAGGCATCGCATCATCACCTCACTATACGCATGTCGTACTACTCACGTATACGTAAAAACTATGCTCGAACTTCATTTTTGTTACTTTTTCAAAACATGATGCATGCTCAATTGAAAACATACAAACACACATACTAAACTCTAACATTCTGTGATGTAGGCCCATAAAGGCACATGCGCACACATGCATTACTTACCTGGCGTACTAAGCTTTCTCGGTACACGTTTTCACCAAAAATCTGGTTCAACCTAGACATAAACAATCACTCATCAATCTTCGCATCAAAATTCACTAAACATGCTAAAAATCACATCTCTAAACTAAATATATGAAAGTCAAACTAAAATGGGTCACTAATTCAGTTCGGCTGAAAATCGGCCTAAACTTCGGACGCGCATAACTTTTGCGTCCGTTATCAAAATCGAACGATTCAAGAGGCTAAACGCTCCTCTAGGAAACCTAGTTTAACATACTAAAACGGATTTCAAAATGATAAGCCGCAGCTATGTGAAAAATACCAAAAACCAAATCTGCCCTTCGCCCAAAAATTTCACATCTTTTGTTCTTCGACCAAACTCACCTTACGCACTAAAATCATCAACACTAATATCACATGTTACAATTCCACTAAAAACGTTCACTAATCCTACCCGGCTCAAAACTCGACGTAACCTTCCGATGCACATAACTTTTGCGTCGATTATCGGAATCGAACGATTCCAGCGGCCAAACATTCCTCTAACAACCTAATTTAACCGACTAAAGCAGAATTTAAAACGAATAACCAAAGCTAGGCCGAAACCCCCAAAAATAGAACCTATTTTTACACAAAAAAAATCTAAATTTCAACATTAACTCGATTTCTACCAATTTTTCCACCAATCTATCACATTTCCTCCATTCAAGCTTAATCTAACCAAATTCGGGGTTTTAAATCCCGAGAATTCGAGGTGGCCAAAGCAAAACTCCCTCTCTGTTTTCACTGAATTTTTGGCCTTCACCGCGCGCGGCTCTAGCACGAACGCGCGCGCGCGCGCACACACACACACACACCTACCTAACAATTGACCAACTTTACAAGAAAAAAAACGAAGAAGAACAGGTAACTCCACGGCCTAACAGAACCAAAATAGGGGAAGAGATTTCACCTTCGGTCTTCTGAACAGAAAAATCGGTCCATGCATGCTCAGCTTGCCGGAACTCTCCATTCAGCACTGTCGGTTCCCTTCGCACGGTCGTCGATCGTCGACTGATCGCTCAGGTCCTCGGTTCTTCGTCGCGGGCGAACAACCGAAGAGGAAAATCAGAATGGCTTCCTCATTAAGTCATTCTGGTTTTCATTTTATTTTTATTTTTATTTAAAAATTAATTTAATAAATTTTCTTTTTACATAACTAATTACCTAATTGCCCTTCCATGTTTTCGTTTCTCTGAACCTCCGTTATTTCACGTCCTTTCAACTTAAAAATTTCAGAAACCATCACTAAATTTAGATTTCGAGTTTCATAAATTAATTTACCCGTTAAAATATTGTTCGAAATTTCAACCGAGATTTAATTAAAAATTTCGGGAATTAAATCTAAGATTCAAAATTTCCCGGATTATTACATCCTTCCAACCTTATAAGAATTTTGTCCTCAAAATTTACGTACCGAATAAGTCAGGATATTAGTGTTCCATGTCCTTACGCCGCTCCCAAGTAGTTTCCTCCACTTCATGATTGTGGCACAACACCTTGACTTAAGGAATCTCCTTGTTGCGTAACACCTTTACGGCCGACTCTAGAATCCTCACTAGCTTCTCGTCATAAGTTAGCGTCGGCTGGATCTCAATATTCTGCTATGGCACTACCTGAAAAGGGTCTCGCATACACTTCCTTAGCATTGAGACATGGAAAAATATCGTGGATGTCATCCATCAAAAGGGGTAACTGAAGTTGGTACGCAGCCTTCCCAATCCTCTTGACAATTGGGAACGGCCCCACAAATCGAGGATTGAGCTTTCCTCGCTTTTTGATCCTAACCACCCCTTTGAACGGCGAGATCTTTAGAAATACCTTGTCGTCCTCACTGAATTGCAACTCTCGACACCTCTGATCTGCATAACTCTTCTGTCAACTCTGAGCTACTTCAATCCTCTTCCGTATCACGGCAATCTTGTCGACAGTCTGCTATAAAATCTCAGGACCTATCAATCGGGCTTCTCCAATCTCGTCTCAATATAATGACGACCTGCACTTCCTCCCGTAGAGAGCCTCGTAAGGTGTCATACCGATGGTGGACTGGTAACTGTTATTATACGAGAACTGCACCAAGGGCAAAAATTTGCTCCAAGCTGCTTGAAACTCCAGTACACAGGCTCTAAGCATATCCTCCAGTATCTGAATAGTCCTCTCTGATTGTCCATCGGTCTAAGGATGAAAACCCGTACTAAAGTCCAATCTGGTGCCCATAGCACAATGCAGACTCTTCCAAAACTTGGAAGTAAAGCTAGGGTCCAGTATGAAACTATCGACACTGGGATCCTGTGCAGCCTAACAACCTCCTGAATGTATAACTGGGCGAGTTGATCCATAGAAATAGTCATTCTCACTGGCAGGAAGTGAGACGACTTCGTCAATCTGTCCACTATCACCCATACAGCATCGTGGCTCTTAGCTGTCATAGGCAGCCCTGTAATAAAATCCATCGTAATATGCTCTCACTTCCACTCTGGGATAGGAAGTTGCTGAAGTGTACCTGACGGCCTCTGATGCTCAGCCTTCACCTATTGGCACACCACGCAGGTCTCAACATACTGAGCCACCTCCCTTTTCATGTTGGGTCACCAATAGTGTTGCCTCAAATCTTTGTACAGCTTGGTGCTACCTGGATGCACAGAGAATGAGGATGAATATGCCTTCGCTAAGATATCTCTCCTACGTTTTGCATCTCTCGGGACGTACCATCTATCCCGAAACTTCAGCACCCCATCCTCCGAACAGCTGAGATTTGTACTAGCACTGGTCTCCATACTTGCTTTCAGCTCACCGCACTCAGAATCACCTATCTGGGCTTGCTTGATCCGATCCAAAATAGTCGGCGTTAAAGTAATGGCTGAAAGTGTGGCTGCCAAATCAGATACCACCTCCATACCAAATCCCCGGGTCTCTGCACTCAACTCTATCGGTACCGCAGAGGTCATAGTAGAGGCTGAAGCTGTCACTCAGCTCAGTGCATTTGCCACCACGTTCGCCTTCCCCGGATGATACTTAATTTCCAGGTCATAATCCTTCACTAGTTCAAGCTATCTCCTCTGTCTCAAGTTCAGCTCTTTCTGCGTAAAAATATACCTCAAGCTCTGGTGGTCTGAGAATACATCACACGGCTGACCAAACAAGTAATGCCGCCAAATTTTAAGTGTGAAGACCACTGCAGCTAACTCCAAATCGTGTGTGGGGTAGTTATGTTCATAAAGCTTCAATTGCCTAGAAACATAGGCAATCACCCTACCACCCTGCATCAACACGCACTCAAGGCCTATCCTGCATGCATCACAGTATATACAGAATTTCTCCCCCACCACTGACAGCCTCAAAAGAGGAGTTGTAGTCAATCTCTACTTCAGCGTCTGAAAACTGGCTTCATATTCATCTGACCAAACATACTTCACATTCTTCCTGGTCAGTAGAGTCATAGGGGCTGCAACCTTGGAAAATCCCACGATGAATCTCCAATAATACCTGGCTAATCTAAGGAAACTACGTATCTCAGTGGCACTAGTTGGCCTCGGCCACCCTTGCACTGCCTGGACCCTCGCCGAATCCACAGAAATGCCATCACAGGATATCACGTGCCCCAAAATGTTAACTCTATCCAGCCAAAACTCACACTTAGAGAACTTAGCATACAACTAAGTTCTCTAAGTTCTCTAAGTGTGGCAGCGTATCACACTAATCGATGTTTTTTCAGTCCTGATCAAGAGAGGCTTTGGCCTAGCCATAATGGTTGTGGTATATTCTAACAACGAATTCTAAGTCAGAAGGCTTTTACTTAGTTTACACCTGTATTCTAATTCCCCGTCCAAATCACTCCTAAATGTGGTTGTCCTGCGAGTATTTGCACTTTCGATTTCGTGACTCGACCATGGAATCATGAATAGTCATTGGTTTAGTTGGTGAGATTTCTCCCCTCTGGGGAGACGAGCGAAGCGAAGAGGGGGTTCAATCCTTCTCTTTCCTCTCCCCCCTATACTCCTGCTCACTACGAGAGTATATCAAAATATCATCGATAAACACGATCACGAACTTGTCCAGGTACTCACTGAACACACAATACATCAGATCCATAAACGCTGCTGGGGCAGTGGTCAACCCGAAGGACATAGCCAAAAACTCAAAATGCCCGTACCTCGTCCTGAACTTGGTTTTCGGTACATCCTCCCCCTTTACCTTCAATTGATAATAGCCGGACCTCAGGTCAATCTTAGAAAACACCCGAGCACCCTATAGCTGATCAAACAAATCATCAATCCTCGACAACGGATACCTGTTCTTCACCGTCAACTTATTCAGCTTCCGATAACCGATACACATACGCAAGGATCCGTCCTCAAGGTGAAAAACTAGAGCGTATGAAGCCCTTATCCGTCAGTTCCTCCAATTGAGCCTTCAGCTCCTTAAGTTTGGTTGGTGCTAACCTGTACGAGTTATTGCACACTGGCTCGGCTCCTGGGAAAACATCTATCTCGAACTCGATCTCCCTGTCAGGGGGTAGCCCTAGCAAATTATCACGAAACACCCCTGGGAACTCTTGCACAACAGGGATATCCTGTAACCGGGCATCATCTCGTGACTATGCATCCTCGACACTCGCTAGAAATGGTATGCAACAACTGCAGAGTATTCTGAGAAAATATAGCGAAAATCCTGGCAAGACCTTTACCTGCTCTAAATGTGTAGCTTTCCCCGCCCGGGGGCCGAAAATGAACCTCTCTGGTCCTGCAGTCAATCGTGGCATGATGTCTGAACAACCAATTCATTCCCAAGATCATCTCATAGCCGCTCATAGGGAGTATGAGTAGCTGGCATACAATTGTTTTTTTCCCACTGTCACTACATTGCTCCCCCTGGTGGCAAAGTCACATCATAATGCTGCCCGGCGGAACTGAACTCCAAATTTACCTTAACAACGAAGTTCGTCGACACAAAAGAGTGCGTAGCACCTGTATCAATTAGGGTATAAGCTGCTACACCGGAAATAAATATGCTACCTGAAACAACAGAGGGCTGAGCTACATCTTCTGGCTCTATCATAGCAAACACCCTGGGCGTCGCCTTAGCTGGGGCCCTAGTCAACAATGGGCAGTGTCTGGCAAGAAGGCCGAACTCATTACAGTTGTAACATCGCCCTGTACCTGTCTTCGGGCAATCTTTGACGAAGTGTCCTTTCTCCCCATATCTGAGACACTTGTTCTTGTCCACCCTGCACTCACCGAGATGACTTCTGTTACACTTAGGGCATGTAGGAAACTGGGATGACCCCTGAGGCCGCTTACTGCTGCTACCTTGACTACCTTGGTCGTCACTGGGCCTTTTTTGGCCCCGCTGCTGCTGAGAGTGAGACTGGGATCCACTATGAGATTGCTAGAGTATCACCTCTCTGAAAATACGTCTCGGCTGCTCCCTAGGCTGATCCCGGTGACTAGGGAGCTTCAGTCCAGCCTCCTCAATATCTAGAGCTTTGGCTACCACTCGCTCATAAGGAACGTCTTGCGTCCCCGCTATCCTCATCCCTAAATAAATATCCGGCTTCAGGCCCTGTACAAACTGGTGGACCTTGTTCTAGTTCTGGCTCACCAAATGACTGGCAAAACGGGACAGTGCCTCAAACTGCCTCACATACTCCGCTACGGTGCCCATCAGCCTCAACTGTGCAAACTCCACTATCTTCCGGGTCCTGACCGACTGGCTGAAGTACTTGCCAATGAATGCCATCTTGAACTCCTTCCAGGTCATCCTCTTCACATCAGTAACAACCTTTATAGTGTCCCACCAAAAGCGAGCATCCTTCGCACGGTGAAATGTCGCGCTAGAAACCCGATCTCTGTCATCCACCTTCACGCAGTCCATCATGTCCTCCACACTCCAAATCCACTCCTCAACACTGAGTGGGTCCAAAGATGATCCATCAAACGTTGGAGGCCGTAATCTCTCGAACTTGTCACCACTGTGATCGGCTGGAGCACTACCAATGGACTGACCCCGATCCTCCCTGCTCAAAAACTGCTCTAGCTGCTAAGACTGGCGATTAACCAGATCTGTAAGCTGTTGGATAACATCATCCCTATAGTCTGAGACTGCCTCACATACTCCGTTACGGTGCCCATCAGCCTCAACTGTGCGAACTCCACCATCTTCCAGGTCCTGACCGACTGGCTGAAGTACTTGCCAATGAATGCCATCTTGAACTCCTCCCAAGTCATCCTCTTCACATCAGTAACAGCCTTTATAGTGTCCCACCAAAAGCGAGCGTCCTTCGCCAGGTGAAATGTCGTGCTAGAAACCCGATCTCTGTCATCCACCTTCACGCAGTCCATCATGTCCTCCACACTCCAAATCCACTCCTCAGCACTGAGTGGGTCCAAAGACGATCCATCAAACGTTGGAGGTCGTAATCTCTCGAACTTGTCACCACTGTGATCGGCTGGAGCACTACCACTGTACTGACCCTGATCCTCCCTACTCAAAAACCGCTCTAGCTGCTGAGACTGGCGGTTAACCAGATCTGTAATCTGTCGGATAACATCATCCCTATAGTCTGTGGCCCTACGGGGCCCTTGAGGCTCTCTAGGTGGCCTCGACATAGTACCACTCCTATACATAGCAAAGTAGAATCCCCAAAAGTCTAAACATGAATTGAAAGGGTTCTAGAATACTTATAGTTGGTGGAGCACTCACATGAAGTGGCTGGCGGTGTTAGATAATCCTGTGAACGACGCCGACCTTGTGGCTCTGATACCATAGTTGTAATGCCTCGAGAACCCACGGGTTCCCGATTCGCTACAGTGACATGACCTGTACCGCCCCTTGTCTCGACACATGATAAAATACGTTTTTAAAACACCTACGCTGCAGAAGAAGATCTTAAACTCTTTTAAGGATGGAATCGCTAAGATAATCATTTAAACCCAACGTTTAAAAGTAGGGTGAAAATTTTTATACATTCTCTAATCTCCCGAAATTTCGGCAGAGTAACGCCTAAAATCTGGCACCCCCAAACAAGTAAAAACCTGCATAAAGTCCCAAGCAATTCCAGTATGACCATCCTACAAAATACTAAATCTTCAAAGACATCACATGAGTGAAAAGAAACTTTACAATCATCCATAAATGAAGAAAATCCACAATATAGTGCTATACAACACCTATACATGAAAATAAGCACACGACGCTCCCAATCTCCCCGCTCACGGCTCAAAACACAAGAAGAACACCCGTCCATACCATACCCACTCTGCCACTTGGGTCGGGTCGTCCTAACACCGTCGCCTGCCAGTTCATGCTCGTGCGCCGCCAACTGCTCCTACTCCTGACTAGGCTCTCGTAACCCCCCCTCAGGAACCTCGGTGCCTACATCACAGAACACACATCAGCTTAAAGATTAGTAAGTAATGGTATATGAAAATAAAGACGTCAATGCAACCATATCACATGCAGTCTCTACTCACTCGCACTCCTGTTGTCATAGCATAACATACGTATCGGTGATCCTCTCACAGAGTCGTGGAGTCGGATCAGGCTCCCCAAGTGGATTCACATAACAGCGTCGAAAGGGTGAATCACTTTCTTTCAAGGCATACGATCCCCTCACAGAGTCGTGGAGTCGGATCAAGCTCCCCGAGTCATACAATCCCCATAAACAGTGTCGAAAGAGTGGATCAATTCCTTTCGAGGCATACGATCCCCTCACAGAGTCGTGGAGTCGGATCAAGCTCCCTGGGTTGACTCACATAACAGCGTCAAAAGGGTGAGTCATTTCCTTTCGAGGCATCGTATCACCACCTCACCATACACATGTCGTATACAACTCACGTATACGTAAAAACTATACTCGAACTTCATTTTCATTACTTTTTCAAAACATGATGCATGCTCAATTGGAAACATACAAACACACATATACTAAACTCTAATATTCTGTGATGTAGGCTCATAAGGGCACATGCGCACACATGCATTACTTACCTGGCATTCTAAACTTTCTCAGTGCACGTTTTCACCAAAAATTTGGTTCAACTTAGACATAAACAATCACTCATCAATCTTCGCATCAAAATTCACTAAACATGTTAAAAATCACATCTCTAAACTAAATCCATTAAATTCCAACTAAAACGGGTCACTAATTCAGTTCGGTCGAAAACCGGGACGCGCATAACTTTTGCATCCGTTATCAGAAGAGAACGATTCAAGAGGCTAAACGCTCGTCTAGAAACCTAGTTTAACATACTAAAATGGATTTTAAAACGCTAAGCCGCAGCTATCTGAAAAACACCAAAAATTGAATTTGCCCTTCGCCCAAAAATTTCACATCTTCGGTTCTTCGACAAAACTCACTCAAAACTCACATTACGCACTAAAATCATCAACACTAACATCACATGTCACAATTCCACTAAAAACACTCACTAATCCCACCCGGCTCAAAACTCGGCATAACCTTCCGACACGCATAACTTTTGCGTCGGTTATCGCAATCGAACGATTTCAGCGGCCAAACGTTCCTCTAACAACCTAATTTAATCGATTAAAATAGTATTTAAAATGAACAAAGGAAGATAAGCCGAAACCCCCAAAAATAGAACCTGTTTTTACACAAAAAAAATCCAAATTTCAACATCAACCTGATTTCTACCAATTTCTCCACCAATCTATCACATTTCCTCCATTCAGGCTTAATCTAACTAAATTCAGGGTTTTAAATCCCGAGAATTCGAGGTGGCCGAAGGAAAACTCCCTCTCGGTTTTCACTAAATTTTTTGCCTTCACCACACACGGCTCCAGCACACACACACACGCGCACACCTAACACTCGGCCAACTTAACAAGAAAAAAAACGAAAAAGAATGGTTAACTCTACGATCGAACAGAACCAAAACATGGGAGGAAATTTCACCTTCGATCTTCTGAACAAAAAAATTGGTCCACGTGTGCTCAGCTTGCTGGAACTCTCCGTTCCGCACCGTCGTTCCCTTCGCACGGTCGTCGAGTGTCGACTTATCGCTCAGGTCCTCGGTTCTTCGTCACCGACGAACAATCGAAATGGAAAATCGGAATGGCTTCCTCATGAAGCCATTCTGGTTTTCATTTATTTTTATTTTTATTTAAAAATTAATTTAATAAATTTTCTTTTTACATAACTAATTGCCTAATTGCTCTTCCATATTTTCGTTTCTCCGAACCTCCGTTATTTCACGTCATTTCGACTTAAAAAGTTTGGAAACCATCACTAAATTTAGATTCTGAGTTTCATCAATTAATTTAGCCGTTAAAATATTCCTCAAAATTCCAACCGAGATTTAATTAAAAATTTCAGAAATTAAATCTAAGATTCGAAATTTTCCGGGTTATTACAAACATTATGCATGTACCCGAGCTAAAAAGGTAAGTTAAGCTTGTAGGCCACATTACTGATTCTCTTAATAATTTAAAACAGGTCAATGTACCTCGGGGCTCACTTTGCTTTCACCTCAAACCGACTGATGTCACACCTTAATGAACTTTCAAAAAGACAAAATCTCTAGCATCAAACTCAACATAAAAAATGGGCGTAACTCTTTTGCCTACTTTGTATTGTCTTCATCCTCTTCCAAATTAGTTGGATCTTCTCTGTAGTCTCTTGAATTAGCTCTGGCCCAAGAGAAATATAGTGGCGAACTACAAGGTTTCTCATACAACACCCTCAAACGAAGAAATACCAATGTTGGTCTGATAACTATTTTTGTAAACAAACTCGCCCAATGACAAATTATTGACATGACTATCTCGTAAATCTAGGATACACGCCCCCAACATGTCCTCTAGAATCTGGATAGTCCACTCTGCCTACCTAGAATTCTAAGGGTGATGAGTCGTATTGAGATTTAAATCTGTACCTAGTGCTTTTTGCAACGCTTTCCAAAACTTGGATATAATCTAGAATCACAGGCCAAAACAATGCTAGAGGGAATACTGTGAAGACGAATGATGTTCTAGATGTACACTCAACTTAGTCAAGGAAAAATCAACTCAGATCAAAATAAAATGGCAAATTTGGTCAAACAATCCACAACTACCCACAGTGTCAAAATTTTAAAGAGACATTGGAAGACTCGTGATGAAATCCATTGTAATCATGTTCCATTTCAACTCTGGAATAGAAAAAGGCTGCAATAATGTAGATGGTCTCTGGTGTTCTTCCTTGACCTGCTGACATGTTAGACATCTAGCCACATAATATACTACTTTACGCTTCATACCCACCCACTAGTATTGTCGCTTCAAGTTCTGGTACATCTTCGTACTTCTTGAGTTGATAGCAAAGACTTGCAAGCCTCTAGAAGTATAGTTTTTTTCAATTCTTGACTACTAATAGTTACATGTGATTAGAAGTGATATTCAACACTTCGTATATATGAAAGTAAAAATTACTTATTAGAGCAAATGTGAGTGTAAATTCAATAACCAATTCTATAGTGCTCAGATAACTCTGCAAATTTATAGCGATAAACTAGACGCATAAATAAAGAGATTAGTTCCAAACGAAAGAAAGTAGACTTACGCAATGAAAATTATGCATGTTTGAAATTGATTGAATTAGTTTTATCGAAAAACTACACTATTTTAATAAATCACTCTAAATTGAATTTTAGAGTGAGAAGTTGGAGAAAGTCGTTGAAGGAAAAATGTTGCTTACATCTTAAAGTATATGACCATGTAATAAAATTAGACAATCAATAAGGGGGGGCGTCGCGTCACTATGAGATTAGTGACTAACATGTGATTAAGGTATAATTAGTGAGTAATTAAGGTTAATTAATCATGATTAATTAAATTGATCTTGGTGATTACTATTGAGCTAATATAAATTAATTATTCAAAGTTAAACATGATGAAAGGATAATTAATATGATATTTTTGTAATAATTCATGCAAGAAAGGGTAAAATTGTATATTTTAATGGATAAATTAGATAAAAGGATAATTTTACCCTAAGATCTCTCTACAAATTGAGAGAAATGGTTGATATCTCAGCCATTTTGTGATTTTTCCAAGACAAAAAAAATAAAGAAAGGGAGAGGAGAGAAAATAGAAGGTGCGAGAAAAATGAGAAAAATAGAGAGACAAAGGGACATGAGAGAAAGAAGGTGAGAGGAAAATGTGTAGAATCAAAGAGAAGATGTTAGAATTGACCTTCCATCCTTAGGGAAAAGTTGTTCCTCTTATCAAGAGGAATCTTTTGAGTTAAGTTTTAAAGATTGAAATTGAAGAAATAAGGAATTCAAAAAGGGTACGAGTATCTAGTCTTTCTGTTTTCTAAATTATGTTGAAATTCACATAATTTAGGTGAAGAAAATGATAAATTTGAGAATTAAAATTTAATTAATGGAATTCATATTAATTATCTTCCATGATATTGGATAGATTGAGTTTAAACGATTGAAAGAGGATCATATTAAAAATATGATGTTTAATAATTGAAAGTATGGAGACCCTCAATTAAAGAAAATGTGGAAAGCTTTAGAGAAAATCCTTAAGTTATTAGACTACATATTAATATCTAATGTTAAATTAAAGACATGTTATACGAAGTGTCACGATCCGAAGGTGAGCTTAAATATAAATGCTGGGTTGAGCAATCAGATCTTCAGAGAGAATCTGACAGTCCAACTCAAGGTTAGGATTAACCGTGGAAACATTTAAATGAAATGAGCCATGACCCACGAAAAATGGGTCGACATTCACATAGCAATAAAATAAAAATAAGATAGTACAGAAATTAAAATAATCTAACAAAAGTATTATGCATGAAATAAAAGTCAATTACCTAAAAAATAATATAAACCATGATCTTAGAAAATTAGTTAACTAAAACAATCCTCACTATGACAAGATACACTCTCAAGGTAAAAGAAAATTAAAATAGAGTCCACTCTAATATGAGAATATGCAACATCAGTCTCCACGATCTGAACTTGGAAGACAGAGGAGGGTCGTTTAGGTTAAGTGACTAACTCAGTAGAGAAACCTATACTATACTCAAATATATATGTTAAAACTGATTTTATTATTTTCTTTTAAAACTATGATCAATTATAAAATGCAATGCATGACTTTATATTCCAAAAACATTTCTTTCAACTTAAAAATAAGCTCTTCGAGCTAATGATTTTCAAATCCTTATTACTATTTTAAAAACAGCCTCAACAAGTCACGATTAAACAGGGAAGTCTTATGAAAAAAATAGTGAAATAAAAAAAAACGTTAACTAATATTGATCCCTCATTTTCATTAATAATGAATCAATGTTATTACTTGCATAAATTAATTCTAAATAAAAATGTTAAATTATGCAAGACTATTGACACACTCATAATCATATTTGTAAAGTTCATGTTGAAGTTTTATATGAATGCAATATTCTTGAAGTTATTAAGAGGTATAAATTTGTGATTCTTTCAATAAAAAATACTAGCATGTTAGAAGCCGACCTAGGAATCTTAAAGAAAATAATCCTACGAATATCCCACTAAAATTCAACTTAAGCATCCCGATTGAAATGAAAGAAAGTTATACCCATGTTTAAATATCAAATGTATTTACTGAACTTGGTGTCAAAAGTAATCACTAATGCTATAGAACATGATCCAGCAAATATTTTAAGCACCTTAATTATATAGTCACAAAACTGCCCATATCCATGCTCTTATTTCTTTATTATTATTATTTTTCTTCTTCTGGATCAAACACCATGTCTTGAAGCTTATAATCAACAACCGCTTTCACAGTTTGAAGAGGAGGTTTTAACTTTACGTGTACTGATAATTTCCTCCTATATTCTCTATCTTTCTGTCACTCACCTTGTCACAATTACACAATCCAAAACTCCAGAAAAAAATAACAGCAACCAGAAACAAATTGCATGACCTTGTATTTCTTCGACCTAGAATCAAGGAATTCCCAATAGTACTAAATCTTTAAGAAATAGTTTTCTTTGCACCAAATCAAAATTCTCAAGCCACAGTAGGAATAGAATGAAGAAAATTTATGTTGCAATCCGATGAGGGATTTGAGCAGAAACATCGAGTCAGGTAACCTGCTTTCCTGGAAGAAAACCGATTACCCAGCCCAAGGTAGAGTTTGGAAGCAGAAGCCTCAAGATTACATACAAGCTAAGACCACAAAATAAAATCCGAAGCAGATAATATAATAACAAATAAAACTTAACCATTATCCAATGGTGCTTGAAAATGAAAGAAAGTCCAAATCCACCGGTTAAAGACACAGACCCAGAATAATAACCAAGTTTACAACTAAATCTTTACCAAGGAACATAATATAAAGTTTTAAAGGAAAGAAATTAGAAGAAGTCTTCCTCTTCCGCTCCACAGGATAGGTCACAACAAATCTTCTCTTTACCTTGATTGGTAGATGGTCGTTGGATGAGTGACTAACTCAGTAAAGAAGCTATACTTAATGCATTTCGTTTAAAACTAAGTTTTTATATTGCTTTCAAAAACATGATTACTTTTTGAAATTATGCATGAATTTAATAAAAGAATCAATAAAACATCTTTTTTTATTTATTTAAAAACTGACTTCATGAGCCCTTAGTGAGGTATTTACAAAATCTATCACATGCATAAGTGACTATACATCAAAATACCCTCATAGTTTTTTATAGAAAACATCCTCATTGAAAAAAAGTGTCACACAAGGACCACTCTGGCACACCTTAAAGAAAGACGATGATCCGACAACCTAACAATGTTTTATGAGTCCAAAAGAGAATGTGATGGCAATCCATAGAATCATTCTATCACTCGAGTAGTTGGTGACTGATGGTCAGTTACGACACAACCCGCACAAAAAATCCACCATGATCACGTTTTGGGATTATTAGTCCCCCAAGGAGCGCATCATCACCGCTCTATCATCTTGTATGTACATGTAAACAAAATCACATTCATGTAGTGGAAGAGGTAGTAGGATAGCCTTGTGATGCTTTGACAGCAAAACTGACTGTTAAAGCATCTAGATGATTAATTCTCTCAATATGCCACAGCAAAAACATATAATGTATGTTGAAATAAACATGAGTAAAAACCATACATATTATTAGAGCATGTACCTAACCTTAGATGTGGCCCAAAAGGGACCTATCGATCTATTGTGGAGGTCGCGAGGGGTTTATATCAATACTGCATCGCTTGGGGGGAAGAGATATGGTCCAAAAGGGAGCTATCGAAACATATGTAAGAAACCCTCCCAAGATAGTAAGATGCGTTTTCGGAGCACAATTGTCATCGGATCCCATAAGAACTCCAAAATTAAAAGTGGTCCAGCGAGAGCATTACCATATTGGGTGACCGACTGGGAAGTTCTTGCCAAAACAAATCCGTGAGGACTGTATTGTAACGACCTAAAAACTCACCCGTTTCTGGTTCGCACACTTCTACTACTCACTCATTACCCTCGGAAAATTTGGCTAAAATTTTAAACTTTGGTTCCTCGAAATTTTGAAAGTATTTTAAACGGCATCACAGCGAAAAAAACTTAATAAAAATCAGTTTAAATAAAACTTCATTTTGTAGAACATAAAACAGAGATACCGGTCGACACCTGTATTCATCGGTCGACACTTGAGTTGTCTCAGATTTTTCTTCGGTCGACGCTACATTTCTCTCGGATTTTTTCGTCGGTCGATACTGGGAATGTCGGTTGATACTTCTATACTCAACTCAGAGAGCGATCGACACTTATTCTCAAAGGTCGACACCTTCGTCCTCGTCGAGCCTTGCGGCCGACACTCTACCAGGTTTACACTAACCGGTCGACACTTACAATTATAGGTCGACACTTACTTCGGTTCTGCCCGTACAGGTCGACCCTCGCGGTCGACACTTACAGGGTCTGGTCAACCACTAAGCCTATCGGTCGACACTTTCTTCCCAGGAATCTGTTTAAAAATCTTAAAAACTTCACAAAATTAATCGAATTCAACTCAACACTAAAAATAACCCAACGCACACTTTTCCATCAACTCAAACTCATTATTTACATAAAGAAAACGACTACTCAAGTTTGAAATCCGTCTATACACTCTTTTAACTCAAAACAACGAAAATCATCTCAATCACGCTCCTAAAATCCATACCTATGCCCACCATAGTCAAAACGTCCTAACAGCAGGCCAGATCGTCCACGTGCGTACTTCTCCAACTGTATTCTAATGCTGGGTGTGCTCAGAGTACTCACCAGATATGTCGTCGTCACCTACATCACAGAACCCAACTATTAGCCTAACGCTAAGTAAGTAATGCATAGTAATATCATACTAAATCAAACACTTCACACATGTAATTTCTACAATTTCGTCTTTACTTTCGTTTTTGTCTCTTTCTTACATCTTATTTATCTTCTTACTACTGGGTTCTTCTTTACGTGCAAGATCAAGGTGACACACCTTGCGGTCTACCTCTAGGGACAAGACCAACCTCAATCTAGTAAAGTGACATATCTCGCGGTCCACCTTTTGGGACAAGGCCACCACGTAAAGCGGAGGAAGAGTGATACACCTCGAGGTCCACCTTTGGGGACAGCACTCAACCCCCCTTTCTTATCTTCTTTACATATCTTCTCATTTCGTTCGTCTCATCACATCCTACTGTTTCATTTTGTAAAAATATGAAAATTCATTTTCGTCTCGTTCTCCTAATTTAAAAAAATGATGCACAACCATGAAAGCATAACATAAAGTAAACGTGCAATGCGTCCTACTGAACTGTGATGTAGGCCCGAAAGCGAAAACTCCTACTACATTACTTGTCTGGCGTCCTTAGCAATTCGTCGCGCTTCGTAACTTCGTATACTAACTGGGAAAACCTACAAAACCACACATCTATTAGCTACACTTTCCATTCAATTCGTAAAACTCTAAAGGAAATAGTCATTTGATCTCTAATCTGCCTAAACCGAAATTCTAACTAAATTTCCTACCAATTTCGGATTTGCATATCCTATTCCATACTCATCTGATTTGGATGATTTGAACTGCTACGGATTCCTCATGACATCTAGCTTCTCACGATATAATCAAATCTCTAATTCAACACATAACACTTGGCCGGACGTGGCAGAACAGAAACTGTTCCCAAAACTCGAGCACTCGGCTATCCAAACGCTCAATCTTCTCCATACAATCCTGTAATCTAATTGTACTTCCAACTCAAACACTAATATACGGATAGAATCCGACTCTAACTTCAATTTCTCACAATGCCCTGGTAGATTTTTACCAAACCACACAATACTCTTTCTAACTTCGTTTTTAACACTCAAAACAACCAAAATACTAACTATCTACTAAGAACTAACTAAAACTTACCATTGATTTGAAGAAACAGAGGAGAATCAAAGAAAATCGTCGCTGCTAGAAGGGAGAATCGCCGATGGAAGGAGGGAAGGGGAAGGGAGGGTTTGCACTGGGGAAGAAAAACACCTTGCCATTATATTTTTTTCTTTAATTAAAAAATAATAATAATAATCTTAATTATTATTTCACCCTTAACCGTTCACCGTTTAATAAATCTGTTGTACGGTCCGTTTCTAGTTGGATTCTTAAATTTCTCTCTTCTCCTTTAGCCTCAAAATAATCTTTTACTTTAGGGTAGAAATTCTCCGCTCTCAATTTTGAACAAAATTATGCCGATTACAATTACGTAAATTTGAAATTCATTTAATGAAAAAACAATTCTGGGTGAGTATGGGCGACCTAAAGCGGACAATATGTTACTGGAATAAAAGGAGTCGTTACAAATGGTATCAGAGTCCACAGGTTAAATCGTTCAGTGGATTATCTAACAATGTCAATTGCCATATGGAAGTGCTTCACTAACTATAAATATTAGTTAAGCCCTGTTATTAAATGTTTATGTGTGTCTCTGATTTGTTTAGGAATAACAAAATACCAAGAGAACCAAGACGGCTGAGGAAACGAAGAGAAACGACAGATGCAAGCGATGATTCGATCACGATTAAACAACTAATAGAGATAGTGAACTGACAATCCCAATAGTTGGGAGTGTTGTTGAACAGAGAAGGGCAAGTTGAGCCCTAGATATGTGGATCTATTTCCTATTACGAAGAAAATTGGAAAGACAACCTACCAATTATAATTGTCAGCCTCTATGGAAGGAATTCATAATGTATTTCACATATCTATGTTGAAGAAATGTATATGTGATCCTTCTCGCGTTGTGGAGCAGCATAATATTTAGATTCAGCCAACATTGACTTATGAGGAACAGTTAGTGAGGATTCGCGAATCAGCAGTGAAGGTATTACGCAACAAAGAAATTCTACTGATGAAAGTTCTATGGCGTAATCATGACGTAGAGGAAGCAACGTAGGAAAGACAGCAGGACATGATGAGTCGATATTTAGAATTGTTCAAGTAATCAAATTTTGAGGATAAAATTTTATTTAAGGAAGATGAAATGTAACACTCAATATTATTGGCTAAGTTATTATGTATGCATCGTATTTTATAGTTAAAATTTTTATTTTGATAAAAATGAAATTTATGTTGGAAAGAAGAGAATTAAATGAAGTAATTGTTAGGGCAATTATGTGAAAGGTAAGAGATAAGATCAAATGATGAGTTGAAAGTCAAACAGAGGGAAAAATGTGAGAGAATAAAAGAATAGTCAAACTCTTTAAATATTTGAATAAAAAAAAATCAGAAATCAGAATTTTGGTAAAAGAGGAGTCATTTACAGTGAAGAAAAGTTGGTTAATATTTAAAAAAATAAAATGAAATGAAAAAAAAATAAGAGAGAGAAAGGTTATGCAATGTTGGAGGCTCTCGACTGTCGAAACTCATGATCTTTTTCTTCTAGCGAAAGAATTCTTGCCCTCTCTAACTCTCGAACTCAGGACATACTAGGTTGAAAAGCCTAAGTTTATGGGAGCTGGTACCACTTAAGCTGATGTCTCTCCTAGAAAGTAAGATGCGTTTTCGGAGCACAATAGCACCGGATCCTAGAAGAACTTCAAAATTAATAATGCTCCGACGAGAGTAGTACTAAGTTTGGTGACCACTTAGAAAGTTCTCGTTGAAAACAAATCCGTGAGGGTGTAAGGTTGCCCAAAGCAAACAATATCTTACTGGGAGAAAGAGGTTCGTTACAAATGGTATCAGAGTCTGTACGCAATTTAGGATGTGGCCCAAAAGGAGGCTATCGATTTATTGTGAAGGCCCAGAAGGGCTTGTCACAATACCAGATTGCTTGGAGAGAAAGAGATATGGCCCGAAAAGGGGCTATCGATCAATTGTGAAGGCCGAGAGGGGTTTTGCAATGTTGGAGGCTCCTCGACTGTCGAAACTCATGATCTTTTTCTTCTAGCAAAAGAATTCTTGCCCTCTCTAACTCTCGAACTCAGGACATACTAGGTTGAAAAGCCTAAGTTTATGGGAGCTGGTACCACTTAAGTTGATGTCTCTCCTAGAAAGTAAGATGCGTTTTCGGAGCACAATAGCACCGGATCCTAGAAGAACTTCAAAATTAATAATGCTCCGACGAGAGTAGTACTAAGTTTGGTGACCACTTAGAAAGTTCTCGTTGAAAACAAATCCGTGAGGGTGTAAGGTTGCCCAAAGCAAACAATATCTTACTGGGAGAAAGAGGTTCGTGACAAATGGTATCAGAGTCTGTACGCAATTTGGGATGTGGCCCAAAAGGAGGCTATCGATTTATTGTGAAGGCCCAGAAGGGCTTGTCACAATACCAGATTGCTTGGAGAGAAAGAGATATGGCCCGAAAAGGGGCTATCGATCAATTGTGAAGGCCGAGAGGGGTTTTGTCACAATACCACATCGGTAAATAGAAATAAAACATATGTAAAGAAACCTTCTTAAAATAGTAAGACACGTTTTAGAGTAA
Source organism: Begonia peltatifolia (assembly GCA_022433055.1). Taxonomy (NCBI): domain Eukaryota; kingdom Viridiplantae; phylum Streptophyta; class Magnoliopsida; order Cucurbitales; family Begoniaceae; genus Begonia; species Begonia peltatifolia. The sequence goes on along the minus strand of CM039519.1, from coordinate 22,399,517 downwards.
AATTAGCACCAGATTCTATAAAAACTCTGAAGTTAAGAGTGCGCTGACAAGAGCAGTACCATGTTGGGTAATCGACTGGGAAGTTCTCACCAAAATAAATCCGTGGGGGTTGTATGGGCGACCCAAACCGGACAATATTTTACTAAGATAAAAGAGTTCGTTACAAATGGTAGCTCAAGTGGTACCAGCTCTTGTAAGCCCATGTATTTTAGTTTGGCAAGTCTTTGGTTCGAGAGTTAGTAAGGAAAAAAATTCTTTCGCCAAGGAAAAAAGATAATGAGGTATGGCACCCGAGCACGAGACCCTCCAACCCCCAGTACAATACGGTAGGGTAGTCAATTAGGGAGGTTAGGCCGTTACAAAAAAAGGTGTAACGAACCCCTTCATCCTAGTAAGATGTCTGCTTTGGGTGACCTATACAGCCCTCACAAATTTGTTTTGGCAAGGACTTCCCAAGCAATCACCCAACTTACTACCGCTTGCGCCTGAACACTCTTAACTTTAGAATTCTTATGGAATTCAATACTAATTGTACTTTGAAATGTGTCTTACTATTTTGGGAGGGTTCTTTTACATATATTTCATTTTCATCTTCAAGCGATGTGGTATTGTGACAAGCTCCTCTCAACCTTCACAATAGATCAATAGTCCATTTTCAGGCCACATCTCTTTCCCCCCAAACGATATGGTATTGTGACAAGCCCTTATTTCGGCATTTACAATAGATCAATAGCCCCCTTTCAGACCACATCTAAGGTCGAGTACAAGCTCTGATACAAACAAATGTCACGACTCAAAATCCGTACTCAAAAATTTCGTAAAAATTTGAAATTTTCTTTTACTTCAAAATTGTTCCGTTTTAAAAATATTAAAATCTCATAACGGAAGACTTACTTGTTTGTGAATAACACGTTATTTAAAAACCAAACTTAAATCCACACTTCAAACTATACAAAATTCATTCAAAATACTTCAAATTCATCAACATAAAACGTTTTTCTGTTAATCGAATTTAGTACTCAGAAACACCTCTCTTTTCTCTAAATCGAGCAGTATAATGCTTAATTCTTTGAACCCAAAACCAACAAATCATCCAAATTTTCTCAAAAACCAACCCAACGAACTACATTTCCAAACCAAAATTAACATCATAATTCAATTCATCCATCTATATCAAAATATTTCTATCTATAACTCAAAATAGTTTTTTTTTTTTCCAAAACGTTTATATACATATTCCTTACTTCAAAACATATGTTCCTAAACGTTTCTATCTCGACGACAGTTGCTCCACTTCCTCACGGGAGCTGCAGCCTTAGGGATCAGTTTAAGATCGGTAAAATCATCTGAGAAAATAATGGGAAACACTCACGTTAAGAACCGGGAAAAAGGAAAGAAAGCCAGCCAAAAAAGAGTAAAAATCAGACCTGAGATCCGTTTAGAGCAGTCTGGTTTGGTCTAGTCTAGTTCGAGTCTAAACTGGATCGGCTAGGCCCATGTTGTCCCATATCGTCAGATCCTAAGCGAAATGTCCTATATAAAACATGAGGGGGATTCCATCAATCCTTGAGTTAGCTTTTGGATTGAGTTCTACCTTTTCACTTTCTATCATGGTATCAGATCTAGGTCTGTACGATATGAAGACTGTAGGAAATACGCTAGAGATGAAAGAAAGAAAATCTATCACTCTAGACGTGTAGGCGGGTGTTTTCCTACATCGATAGATTTTAAGCAAAAAGTTCTATATAAATATGAGGGGGATTCTCTCCAAATAAAAGTTGGCTTTTGGATTGAGTTATAGCCTCTCACTTTCTATCAGTCCAGTCTGGATCCCGTGGCTCAAATCGCAACGTCGTTCAGTGCTACGATTCGATAGCCCCCCCCCCCCCCCAACACTTTCCCAACTTATACATACCAAAATTCCGAGCTAAACGGGGTTATAAGACGAAACTATCCAAATGCCAAACCCTAACGTCTATCAGCAAAAAATTAGTTGAAACTCGACTTACCTTTCAAATCTCCTTCACCAATGTTATAGATTTTTGCCAGAGAAATATTTTGACACCAAAAACTTGACGATTGGAGTTCCATCGGTTTCTCTTTCTTTGCTCTTCTCTACCCCTCCCTTCCTCTTGCGCAGAAGGAGAAATGTTTAATTATTTTCATCTTTTAATTTATTTTAGTAATATTATAATATAATATAATTTTATTTTTAATTAATAAAATAAAATAATATCATAATATATGTCTCTTATTAACCTTGTCAGTAAATTAAAATTCAACGCACACCCAGAACCTGACAGGTCGAGCGATTTCTTTCACAGTAAAATTATACTTGGCGCCGTCTAATTCACCAATTTTTGACCGTTTGACTAAAAATGCACACATGTAATAAAATAAAAAAAAAAACAAACTAACTTCCTGCGCGTTATCAGTTGACCATGAAAAAAATTTACCCATAAATTTAAATGGCTTTAAAATTGCCAATTTTTACAATTTCAACAACTTTAGAAACACGAAGAGAGTATGAAAATACATAATGGCCATCATGGAGATTAAGAAAGTGGATTTAGTGATCATCGTGGGTTCCTTGAATACGTGGATAAAAAGATGATGGAAGACAAGACCATGGCCAGTGATCGGATTGAAAGTGTGACAGAACAGTAGGTGTTGGAGATTTTGTATGTTAGCACAGCAGCGCAAGCAGTCTTAAACATCAAGGAAGAAGATACAGGAGGTCTAGCAGAGACTTCTAAAGTTGCAGCGATTAGAAGCAAAGTTAGGGCTGCAAAGCAGAGCTTCCTCAAGATTCCAGAAGCTCTCAAGACAATGTCAAAGATGAATAATACTCAAGGAATATATGTGAATTTTAAATGAGGGTAGACAACATTTAGATTTTTGACCTAGTGGATGGGATGGTATATGCATTTGAGAGGTAAAAGTTTTTACTAAGAAGTTGATTCGAACTTTATATCCTTGGGAAACCTTTAGAAATTTTCCTTTGAACTTCCTCCTCCTCCTAATTTTCCAAAAGAAACACTCTGACCTAGCGATGTTTCCACAACTTCCAGACAGAATCAAACTATTTATTAAATTCAACTATTGCGATGGAAACGATAGCGACGACGCAATGACACAGAGAAAGAGAATTACGGCTTATTAGCGACTTTTTCGATTGTTCCTTGATTGTTTTCTCTGCCACAAAGGTAAGAGCTCGCTTGTCTTCTCATCCACTCAAAAACCCAGAACGTTTGCGGAATATACAGTTGTTCTGTAGAAGAAATTTTCGACAGAGAGAGAGCTTTTGGAAGGAGAGGGGAAGATTTATACGACAGAATGAGGATGAAGTGTGGGATACTCCTCTTTATCTGCGGGTAACCTCCCATGGAAGTTTATTTTTATTTTTATCTTTTTTGTTTTCACGTATAATTTTATCGTTTACTCTTTTATTCTATCCTCTTAAAATATTCTGTCAAATAATAATTATTACAATTAATGTGATAATTGCACGTCATAGAAGAATAAACAACAAAGTTTAAATAAATAAAAAATAAACGAGAGATATCAGTTGCAATGATATGATAATTAAAATAAATTAAAAAAGAGTTAAAATCAATTATTGGCTTATCACCGGTGTCATTGTAGGAGAACGGGGACCGCTCTCCTATAGCAGTTCCCCGTTCTCCCACCCTATTTAAAAAACCTTTCATGCTCCATTCTCACCACCTCGATGTTTTTTAATTCTCTAAAACCTCTTAACTATTATCTTGTTCTAGAAAATTTTTGTTTTATAAGCAGCAACGATGAATTCTGATTCACTTAGGGCAGCTAATTTAGACATCCAACAACTTTTGATATAGATATGGATTGTTATTCGCACGCCACTCTTGCATATGGTAGTGTTCGAACATTTGATCACTTATATGGAATGAAGAAATCAAAGTGCATTCAACCTCTATAACTCTATACTAGGAGTTTCGAACACCGGTCGATTCAGAGGATGATAAGGTGAAAAGCAGACTAGAAGAGAAGAAATCTCATCGAGTTTTTTTTTTTTTTGGGAAAGAATATAGTTATTTGAATGATATTAAAACGGAAATAGTCTAATATTCTTTAGAAAATGGCTATGAGATAAAATTCATTAAAAATGACAAGCGGCGACTGATGGCTGAGTGTGTAGATGAGTGTGAGTGCCAACTGCATGCTTCTCAGAAGCAAGTGGAGCTTACGTTTCAAATAAAAAGTTTGATCTATTCTTACAATTGTTCAAGGAAAATTGAAAATCGACATGCTAGAGCCAAATGACTGGTAGATCATTATCTGGATAGGTTCAAAAGTCAACCTATGTGGGAAATCTCTTCCATTATCAAAATTGTGATGAAAGATTTCACTGTTAACATTACACTCAGTATTGCCAAAAAAGCAAGAAGCGTAGTTCGAATAATTAACTAAGGCAGGGGCGACGAATAATATAAGCTAATCAGATCGTACCCAGTAGAAATATGTAGGTCAAATCCAAGTAACACATTAAAAATACATACTTACGATATGAGCAATGATTCATTGGTATGTCAAATAATGTACATGTGCATAGCTGCTTGGAATACAGGTTTACTGCAATGCGGTCGCCCTATTATATATTTGGATGACTATCATTTAAAAGACTCGTGTCCTAGTCAATTACTCACAACCATCAGTATCGATGGCAACTATGGAATCTATCCCGTTGCAGTTGCCCATATCAAAAAAGAGTGCATGGACACATGGACGTGGTTCTTGCAATATTTAAAGCAAAACCTAAACACTGAATCGGGAGTCGGATGGACAATTATTTTTTATCGACAAAAGATATAATACATTTCCAACTGTTATTTATAAATATTAGTAGTGTAATTGTACTGTATAAGTAAATTTTTTCTAGAAAACTGGAATTTAAGTGAAACCATTTGTGACTTCTCTAACTTTTTATGGGAACATACTTGGAAAGATAATTATGTCTAGCAGATTGTCCAGTAAAATTTTTCCTGAGAATTATGATCAGTACTTTCCACGGTATATTATTTTATGTTGACTCTGTTTTTCTTTCAAATATTAGAGTTTGTTGAAAGCCGTAGATGAGTAATCTCAAGAAGCCAAACACCGCTATTTCCTCTGACATATGTACGCAAATTTCAAAAGTCAATTTTGGGGCAGAGCATACAGAGATGAGATGTGGAATGCGACAAAGGCAAGCACAAGGTGGCATTTTAAAATAGAAATGAGAAAATTACACCAGTTTAGACCGGATGCCCACGCTTGGCTTCGAGCAGAAGAGATTAAATATTGGGCTAGTCATCCGTTTTCTTCAAATCCCAAGTGCGAATTGAGATTGAATAATTTGTGCAAGTCATTTAATGCAATTCTATTGCCAATCAGGGACAAATTGATCCTGACCATGTTTGAGATGATCTAAAAGTGTTTGATGACTCGCATTGTGAAGAAATTTGAGAAGATAGCCCAATCAACATGCCTCATGTATCCCCAAATAAAGAAAAAACTTGAGAAGCTACAAAGTGCAGCTCGAAACTAGAGTCCTTAGTTGGGGGAGGTGCATGATTTGAGGTAAGCAACAGTCACGAATAATATGTGACCGACATGAATATAGGTGTGTACAACTGCACCAGGTAGCAACTTACTGGAATCCTATGTGTCCATTCCATGTATTAATTTCATGAGACTGACACCGAAAATGTAGATCCAGCATGTTGTGTATCTCATTACGATTAATGTTATTCCTACCAAAAATGGATTAAAGCTCACTCGATCCCCAACCAATAAACACCTTCCTATTCGATTTGTAACACCCAGAATTTTTGTTAAAATGATTTTTGAATTTACATATGGGTAAACGGCAGAGTTTTACTCGGAATAAAGAGCGAAAAATTTATACTGTTAAGTGAAAGATTATTATGAGGGTAATGGACAAGAGAAATTTATAAAAATCCAACAAGAAACGGACCGAATAACCGTTTAGTTAAACGATTAAAGGTTGAGGGCAAAAAATTAATTAAAATTAATTATATTAAATAATATAATTAACAAAAAATATAAAACACCCCGTGTTTTCTTCCCCACGCAAACCCTTCCTTTCCCCTCGGTTCTTCTCTTCTGCAGTTCTTTCTTCCAGCGACGCCCAGCCAATGAATCCTCTCAGTTTCTCCTTCAATCTTTAAATTTAAAATAAACTTTAATTAGTTTTTAGTAGATAGTTAGTTTTTCAACTGTTTTGAGCGTTAAAAGTGAAGTTAGAGGAATTTATTGGATATTTTGGTAAACCTAAGTGGGATGTACGAAATTTTGAGGATATAGTCAATTTTTTATTCGTCCATTAGCGTTTAAGCTTGAGGTAAGATTAAGTTATAGGTTTTATGGAAAGAATTAGACGTTTGAATAACCGAGAAACTCAAGTTTACAGAACGGTTTCTCTTTGGCAAAATTTGGCAAATCTGTGGATGTTGAGTTAGGAAATGAATTAGACCTTAGAAATTAGATGTCCTAAGGAGTCCGTAACACTTTGAATCATCAAAATCAGACGAGTATTGGATGAGTTATGAATTTCTGAATTTAGTCGAAAAATGAGGCTAATTCGGGTTTAGCTAGGAGTTTGCAATTTTTGTACAAATTTATGACTTCTGTATTAGAATTTCATAAACTGGACGAAGTTAGAATTAATAAATGTGTGATTTTAATAGGTTCTCTTGTTTCTCGGATTAGCGTACGATTTACGAGCGTTTTGCTAAGGATGCAGGTAAGTAGTGTACGTAAGTGTTTTTGCCTTTAGGCCTACATCACAGTTCGTTAGGTTGTATGCATGCTTATTTTATATTTTAGTAGATTATCCATCATGGTTTTAAAATACGTGAACGAAATGAAAATGAATTTATATGCTTTTACGAAATGAAACAGTAGGAGTTGAAATGTGAAGAATGAAATAAAAAGGTAAATAAGAAGATAATGAAGGTGGGGTTGAATGGTCTTATCCCGTGAAGTGGACAACGAGATGTGTCACTATTTTCCCTGCTTTACGTGAGTGGCCTTGTCTGTGAGGTGAACCGTGAGGTGTCTCACTTTTCTAAATCGAGGTTGACCTTGTCCTGTGAGGTGGACTGCAATGTATGTTACTTTGATTTAACACGTAAAGAAGAATCCAGTAACAAGATAAAGAATGTGTGAGAATGAGACGGAAACGAAAGTAAAGACGAAACTGTAGAAATGACATACAATAGGATATGTATTGTTTTTAGTGTTTACATTTTATATGCACTTCTTACTTAACATTAGGCTAATATGTGAGTTTTGTGATGTAGGTGACAAGGTGATAGTTGATGAGTATTCAGAGTATACCTAGGACTAGGAGGCAGTTGGAGGAATGTGCTTGTGGGACGATCTGGTCAACTATTAGGGCGTTTGATCCATGGTGAGTGTATGTACGGATTGTGAGTCGTTTTGATGTATGAATGGATTTCAAACTTTTAGTAGTCATCTTGATGTATATAATGAATTTTAGAATTGATTGGGAAGTGTAGGTTCTGGTTTTTAAACATTGAGTTGAAACTCTATCCGTTTTTTTTAGTGGAAAATTTTCAGTTAAGGTTACTGGTGTAACACCTCGAGAACCCACACGTTCCCGGTGCACTCACTACGTCTACACACTATAACATACAGAGACTCGACGCGAACTCATTCAATTTAATACCACTTTTATTTTTAAATCATATTCAAAAGAACATTTGTAAATATAAAATTTTTTTTGACTCGATTCGAAAACGATTCGCGTCTCAAAAAGGAACACGTAAATCCTCAATACAAAATACGCAGCGAAAAAAGTACAATTTAATTTTTAAAGCAAAACGACAAGACTTAAAAATTTCGGGAAAGGAGTTCGACACGTGCCCCTCGCGCCTCTCAACAGCAGCAGCGCCACGCGCAGGCGGCCCCCACTCGACTCGGCACGCCCCGTGCACGCTTTCTAGCGCCGGGCGCACCGACTCGACACTACCGCATCACGCGTACGCCCCCAGTGCCGCGTGCTCCACGCACCTTACCTCCGCGCTGCACGTCCTCACGCACGCCCTCACCCGACGCCGCACGACCAGCGCGCACTCACAGGGCCACGTGCCCCGCGGGCCTGCGGTCACGCCACGCTTCTGCGCACACCACCACTTCCTTCGCGCCTCACCGTGCACACCCCGACCTATTCCGTACCCTCTTGACACCCCGACTTTTCTCCCAAAAATTTGACAGAGTAACGCCTAAAAACTGGCTACCCCAAAAAAAACTCCAACCCTGCACACAGTTCTCTAGAAAATTCCAAAAGTATCTATCCAAAATTTTATTCAGAAAATCACTAAAGAAAACATAGTGGAAGAAAATAAATCTAACAACTATCGATAAAGAAAATCTACAGTACAAAGCAACACAATGCTCATACATATAAGATATACATATGCCCTCAAAACTATCCCAACAACAGCGAATCGTCCCCAAAATACATCAAGAACACCAAACTCTGTACACCTCACCCAAAACTCACCACCTCCACGGGTCGGGTCGCCCTAACAGTTTACCGTCTGGTGCCTCGGTAGCACGCCGGCAACCGTCCTACGCTTTAGCACTAGGCGCTCACCAATGACAATGTCTGCACCTACACCATAGAACACACATCATAAGTCTAACGCTCAGTAAGTAATGCGATATGAGAAATAAAAATCGACAATGCAATCCTATCACATGCAGTCTCTACTCTCACGCTCATGTTGTCGATATCTGTGACGCGTAGTGCAGCCGCACCAGGGTGAGAATGAACCTAGCACCACCCTACACCCTGATACGTCGCCACTGTCCAAAACTCTCTAGTAACGAGGCCCACAAGCTACACATACACATCACCACACAGCAACCACATCAGGGTGAGGGTGAACCTCGTGCCACATTACACCCTGACGCGTCACCTCCGTCTAGCCTCTCCAACAACAGAACCACAGTTGCCACACACACACATTCCTCAACAGCCTAGTCAGCCCAATCCTCAAGCGGGATCCGTGCCTGGTGTTGCACCGGCCCCACTTTTCGAGCGGGATTCGCGGCGCCACTGTCCATTATTCTCACCGTCGACACATACATGCCGCGTGACGGCCTAGCCGGCCCACTCCTCAAGCGAAATCCGCGGTTGGTTACGCATCGGCCCACACACTAGCAGGATCCGTAGTACCACCGCCACGTGTCTCACCACTTACTCAAAATATGCTCAAGATCATTTTCGTTCCCTTTTCAAAACATGATGCATGTCAAACAATACGATCACACATCACTTTCAAACAACATAAATCCTAATGTTCCACGGTGTAGGTCCACCTGGGCAAAACACATACATGCACTACTTACCTGGCGTTCTAACTCACTCAACGCACAGATTCGCCAAAAACGCCACAACCTAAAACATAAACAATCACTCATCAATCTTCGCATCAAATTCACTAACTACGCTAAAAATCACATTCCTCAACTAAACCCACGAAATCCCCACTAAAACGGGTTGCTAACTCGGTTCGGCCGAAAACCGGCCCGAATTTCGGATGCGTATAATTTTTGCGTCCGTTATCAGAATCAAACGATTCAAGAGACTAAACACTCCTCTAGGAAATTAGTTTAACATGCTAAGACGGATTTTAAAACAATAAGCCGCAGCTAAGTGAAAAACACCAAAAACCAAATCTGCCCTTCACCCAAATTTCACATATTTCTTCCCCTCAATAAAACTAACTCAAAACTTGCCTTACACACTAAAATCAACAACGCTAACATCACGCTTCACAATTCCACTAAAACCGCTCAATAATTCAACTCAGTCTAAAATTTGACATAAACTTCCGACGCGCATAACTTTTGCATCAAACATCGGAATCGAACGATTCCAGTGGCCAAACGTTCCTCTAACAACCTAATTTAACACACAAAACAGAATTTAAAACAAGTAACCTTAGCTAGGCTGAAACCCCCAACAGCAGAACCTGTTTTTACACAAAAAAAATTCAAATTTCGACATCAACCCGATTCCCACCAATTTCTTCACCAATCTATCATATTCTAGCTCACCTAGACATACATTAGCAGAATGGACGGTTCCCAACTAGGAAATCGAAAATGGTGGCACAATTACCCTCGGTTCCTCTTGGTTCTCAGCATTTCTCACCCAACCTCCCCCACAATTGAACCACAAACTGCCCCATATATCGAGCCAAATCCTCGGAGAACCAGAAGGAATCGAGCCCTCACGCTCGATCGACAAAAATCGTAATAGGAGAGAAGCTTATCGTCGGTTTTGAGCTCGGGAAAACCCACTCACGCCCGAGTTTCTACCTCGTCGGAACCGTCTGGCATGTCAGCACCTCTCCCCCGATGGTCGGTCGTCGGCAACTTGCTCTCCCGATCGCTCTCTTGCTCTCTCCCTTGGGCGCTCTCTTTCAGGTGGTAACAATCAACAACCGAATGGGTTCTCTTCGAAGCCATTCAATTTTTTAACTTATTTTATTTTATTATTTTATTTTTTTAATAAATCAAAATTACCTAATCGCCCTCAAGCATTTTAACCGTCCGAAACTTCATTAAATTCGCATCTTCCCGAATTTAAAATTTGAAATTACTTCTATGAATTAAATTCTAAGTTTCATAAAATAAATTTCCCGCTAAAACCTTTCTAAAAAATTTTAACGGGAAAATAATTTAAATTCTGAAAATTTTTGGGTTATTACAACTGGTATAAAGTGTCAATTTGTATGCATAGGTGTCGACTGAACTAGGTAAATGTCGACCGCAAGGGTCAACCTACAGAGACATAACCAAATTAAGTGTCGACCTGTGTGTGTAGGTGTTGACTGGTTAATGTAAAAATAGTAAAAGTGTCGACCACAAGGTTCGACCGGTGCAAACAGAGAGAATTGAGGTGTTGACCTATGAAAGCAGGTGTCGACCTGTTAGTGAAATGAACATAGAGGTGTCGACCTCAAGGTTTGACCGGTGCAAATAAAGAGGATTAGGGTGTCGACCAGTGCAAATAGATATCGACCTGTGCAAACGGAGGCACCCGAGGTGCCGACCTATGTATATAGGTGTCGATCCTTGGGTGCAAAACGGGTCAAGTGTCGACCGAAGATTTCAGAGGTCGACCGGGATCCCTTTTTTTTATTTTAAAACTTTATTTAAATTGATTTTTGATTAGAGTCTTCCGCTGCGATACTTTTAAATGTTTTCAAAGATGTCGTTTTAAGTTGGGGAACAAAGTTTTAAATTTTATACGAATTTTCTTTCGATTTTATGAATAAAAGTATGGTTAGCGACCCAGGTCCGGGAACGACTTGGGGGCACTACATAGTTGGTATCAGAGCAAACCGGAAACCAGTAGATTTTCGGGAAGCTACACAATTTCACCATTCTTTTCATTTTCAGACGCAATACATAACATTATACTATTTATTTAATTTTCATATAATTTCAAAAATTATTCAAATTATAATTATTTTTTTGTTTATTTAAATAGTATTTATTTATTTTTTTCTTTTTTGAAATTATAATTATATATTTCTTTTAGTTTATATAATTATTGATAAGAGTGGAATACTCAAACCTGTGTTGCAAGCATTAAGCTTTGCAGTTTTCTTCTGATCCAAAAAAGCCGATATAACAAATTACAGCATGAAAATATTTAAAATTATAATTATTTCTTTTTGTTTATTTAAATCAATTTTTTATAGTTTATTTTAATAATACTTATATATTGTAGGTTATTCAAATTACAATTATTTATTTGTTTCAGTTTATTTAAAAAAATTAAAAATAAAATTGAAAAAATCGACATAGTTTTATATATTTTACGACTCCTCTATAGTTATCTTCACAAAGTTCCTGCAAGTTCAAATCACAAATATATACCTAACAGTCAGATTTTAGTTCAAATACTATAAATCAAGACATACAATTTTATTAAAGTACATCATATTTACAGACGAAAAGTCAAGTACATAAAATGAAATAAAAAATCTAAACTATCCTAGTCCGATGGGACATCGTCGTCTCCATCCATATCCAATTCGTTAGCCTATCAGTGTGCTCTCTAAGGGACTCATTGACATAGTCTTGGAACTGAACCATCTTTTGCTGGCTCGTGGCGAGCTCCTCGACCCTACATATGAGAGACTCCGTCTAATACTCTCTCTGCTACTCCAACTGTTGTTGCATCTAATACCTCTTATCTAGTTGCTACTGTACCTGGTACATCTGTTGCTGCATCTTATACATGTGCTGCATATGTTGCATCATATTCTAGCTACTATGCACCTGAGGGGCAAATGACGGTGCAGTGGTGGTGGTGGTGGCGTCCTCGGTGGCAGTGATGCCCTCCATCAGAATATCCCAAGATGTGGAGACTCCGAGATCTCCCTTGAGCATCAAGACTCATCGACTTTGACTAGACCCATCTGAGTCAATTGAGTCATGTCAAATACATCGGCAGATCTGTGTAATCTCATGTATCTCGGGTCGAACATTGTGCAGCTGTAGAGCTTTTCCATAACTTAAAGATCTATTCAGCTGATGAATCTCTATGACCATTTCTTGGTAGGATGGTATGGCTAATCAGGTTGTGTAGCACCCGAGCTTTGACGTTCAAGACATTTGATCTCGCCTTAACGAACCCCGCAATGCCTGAATTGCAGTGAAGTAGCCTAAGGAACTCTAGCCCCTCTGTTGTTTTGGCGAAATTACACTCGCGGGAACTGTGGTAGTATCTTTCTACGTTCTCCACCACAAATCCCAGCAATTTGTTGATAGTAGTTGGAGAGACGACAATTTCTGTACCAAATAGCTACGTTTGAAGGAACCTCGATGACATGCCAAGGAGGCCCATTACGAAATCTCAAGCTAAGACCCTTAATTTACTTAACTTTTTTTTTTATAAGTTTGCTTTTCTTGCAGAAGTTGATCTAATTGGAGATGCTACATGGGAACCCAGCTTGGAGGACAGAGATCAACCTTTGCACATTATAAAGTGGGATACATGGATGGACCCATCATATGGCCCAATGAGAATCTTTCTTCTCGGTCCATAAATCGTGTAACCTTTATTTTATCGTTGGCAAACTCTAGTTTTTTTTTTCTTCTGTATGAATTATATAAACTACATTATGCATTAGAGTGTGTGGTTAGGATTAGATATATCATGGTGGATTTATTATGGTTGGAAGATTCAACCCAAAATAAATGAAGCCAAGGAACTGGCCTAACAAGCCCACTTCAAGGTAAGTTTTGTAGGTACGATTAGTAGTGTTCACAAGGATGAATGACTCATCAAATATCCACCATTGATCAAATTCGGCCAAAATGTTGACCATCGGATTGCATGCCCAACTCTTCATCTTGACCGCCGATTAGCATCTTATCCAACGGTCCAAATCATCTCTTGGAAGACCTAACCCTAATCATCCACCTTAGGATTTCTAATAAATGCATTGTTTTTTGTGTTTGTAAGGACCTTTTGCCAAATTAATAGAAGAATCATCTTTCTCTCTCTTGAGAGTGAGTAAACTCGTGTGGTTTGTTCACGGTTCTTCCAACCGTGTGGTGTAGCCCTCCATTGTTCTCCAAGCTCTAATGTTGCTTAGTAAACTTTTAGCCTTTCCTCTCCTCTCTCGTTGAGAGTCTAAAAGAACTGAGGACGTGAAAACTTAGCCCTAACGGTGGTTGTTTTTTTCTTCTAAAAAGCATTCACCCGTGAGCGTAATGTTAGATTGCTCTCGAGTTCGCCAAGGGTTTGCACCATCACCTTCACCCGAGCACTTGTTGTGGGTAACACAGATCCTTCTCTAGGGACCACTTGTCACCCGACCTCCCGCTACCACTCATGTTCGCATAGAACAGATAAACAACTCTATCGCAACTGTTGCTCCTCATGTTGTACACTCTATGCATGGAGATGTCGAACATCTCCTTGATCTCCAAAGACTCTCAACTGCTAAAGTTGGTAGTCTTCCCATGAATAATCGAGCGGATTTCCTTATCTTGCTCAAACTGCTCTTCACACTTCTGGTTATGAAACTCCATGAATAAATAACTAGGAGGCGGTTGGCGCACTTGATTTGGCAACCGGTTTGATGGGTCACCTTGTGCTATCTGGGGAACCTTACGACCACAAACATTCTTTGGGGGGCATTTTCGAGTTTGACGACTTTTTTTGAATTTTTAAATTTTTAGGTTTTTTGAGATTTTCGTATTTTTTGGAATTTTCGATGAGATTTCAACACGAAAATATTCTTGATTTTGGGATTTTCGAAAAAATACTCTTGGTTTTGTCGATTTTCAGCTCGAGTTAGAGTTTTGGCTTTGTTTTGTGATTTTTGCGAAGGTTTTTCGTAGATTTTGGCAAAAAAAAGGTAAAAAATGCTTAGTTTAGTTGCAAAATGTGCGAATATGAGGGTTTGGTCAAGAGAAAAGTCGGGTTTTATGAAGAAAACCTAAGTGTTTTCTTATATACTATGGCAGAACAAAGGTCCATTTGAGGGTGAACATCCCCCACATGTTTTTATAACGACGAACCGATCTAACAACACAACAAATCGTTCTTTGAACAGTTTGTTCGTGCGAGGCACAAGGAAAACGAGAAGTGTTCCTCCGTTCTATGTGTAAAATTCAATACGAGGGATTATTGGCTACCTACCAAAAGTTTTTTTTTTTTTTTATACTTTAAGGCTTTTTTAATATAAATATAATTTGAAAGTTTTTTCATACCAAATTCATATTTCGAGAGTTAAAATGAATTTAATCTAATAAACAAATATTTATTGTTTTGTCATCATTGTTGCCATTTATTTCAAAACCTAAACTCATATTTAAACTTTCTCTTATTAAATGATAAATTTGTTAGCATAGACATGTCATATACTTATAATATTTTTTATAGTGTTAATAATATTAAAAGTTAAATATGTTATTTTTCGTAATCTATTATAATGGTACTTGCCACAATTTGAACTTATTTACAATATTTATGATGAGTCAAATAATTTTATCTCTTTCAATGTGGTGTAATGACATATCATATTATTAATTACATTTTCGTTACATTTTTTCAATAGTCAAGATTCTATATTATTTGTGATTTACTATAATAACACGCGTCAAATAATGCACATGTACATAGCATGTGAATCTACGAGTTATAAGAAAATCCATTTCTTTTGTAAATATAAATATAATTTTTTTTAAATATTTTTATTTAATTTATTTTAATTAAATTGAATATTATTTATCTCTTTTTGCATCCGTTAAACTTTGATATGACTGTTATTTTATGCACCCGAGTTAATGTTTCCAAATGAACAATGGTTAATGCCCTTTCAATTTGTATTACCATCAATAATCTACATAAAAAAATTAAGTAGATAATTGTTGCGTAAGATGATCTAAAATTTGCATATATATATATTTTATTATTATAATAATTACAATATCTAATTTGTAACTTTTTAAGTACTATTATCGCCAAATGTATTTTTTTTTATATTACATTTATCACGTCTCGTGCGGAACAATCACGATTTAACTACGTATAAATGCATAAAAACATTTGCAGACATAAATGTATTGAGAGATCAACAAAACTCGAAATAATGTTAGAAATATATGGATAAATTTATTTACATATAAATGTATAAATAAATTGAAAAAAATTTAAAATATGATTAGAAATTATCGAAAGACACGTACATATATATATATATATATATATATATATATAAACACACGTACACATTCATTCATGTATATATCCACACATATATTTGATCAGGATTAGAAGCAAGCACAACAGGCAGACTAGTATATGAAGCACTGATAAGATTGCATTAAAATCAGAATAAATAAATTAGAGAAGATCAGCATTATGTTAATCCAAAGACGGTAGGATTACAAAAAGATTTAGGAGTTGTTCAGAGAAAGTTGCCGGCCGATTGTCTTTCCACGGACCCTCCGATCTCCCGCACCTATCGCCCTTTAAACAACTGTGTCTCCCTCTCTCTCGCGCGGGCGCGCGACTTCAATGGCTACCTTACGATCTAACATTCGAGTAGTTGTGGCTGGTGATCGGGGCACAGGAAAATCGACCTTGATTGCGGCGGCTGCTTCCGATGCTTTCCCTGAAAACGTTCCTCCTGTCCTCCCACCCACTTCTCTTCCCGCTGATTTTTACCCAGATGCTGTCCCTCTCAGTCTCATTGACACCTCTTCCAGGTCTGCTGATATAATCCTATTACTTTATTTGGCGCTTGTTGAGTGTTTGAGTGGAATTTCTTATGTGAATCTGATTCAGACGTTGAGTTTCTTGGAATTCCATATAACCCTTAATCTCCCACACCGTTATCATCTCAGGAAATGTCTTTGTGATATATAGCTTGTACGGCTCTCTAATGAAAAGTGCAAATGTTTCAACAAGCTTCATAATGGAAGCGCAATTTTTTTATCCCTGGATATATTAATTGATCTCTCTGACTTTTTCTTCGCAATCAAATCATTTCATAAATCTGTATTGCAATCTGTGTTTTAGCCCTGAGAGTAGAGCCAAGCTCTATGAAGAGTTCAAACGTGCGGATGTAATTGTTCTAACATACGCATGCGATCAAACAATGACCCTTAGTCGTCTGAGCACTTATTGGCTCCTTGAACTACGCCGGTTAGAGGTTTGCAAATGTTAGAGTTTATAAGGGCTATTTTCATAAAAGAAATGTAAGTTCGTTTTCCTACTTAGCTGAATAAAGTAAAACCTTTTCTTTCTCGTTCTGTCATTAATGCTAGATCAAGGTGCCCGTTATTTTGGTTGGTTGCAAACTGGATTTAAGAGATGAAAATCAGCAGATGAGCATGGAGCAGGTAATGGCACCAATCATGCAACGGTTCAGGGAGATTGAGACCTGCATTGAATGTTCTGCCGCAACCCAAATTCAGGTTAAGATATCAAGTATCACGATGGGAGATAATTGGCCAATTTAGCTAGTTTTTAGTGAGCTATAACTAAAAAAAAGTTTTGAGGTTCCAATTCAATGTAGATTCTTGTTGTTTCCTTGGCGTTACCACATTTTTTAATTCACTTTAAAAAGTTGGCAATGGTGAGTCGCAGAGTCTAAGTTAAAGGAACATCTAGTTTACTAGTGTACTTGGAAATGGGAATGTCAACCAAAGCCGTTTGTCATATATTCTCTTAGTCTGTTTTCTTTTTCGATATATATTTTCTTTGTTGTCTCTTGGTTGCTATAACACTTTACCACACTTTTTTTAATCTGGTTCCTAATTTTGAATTACAAAACCCAACTCTCAAAAGTGACTTGTTCACAGACCCCTGAAGTCTTCTATTATGCTCAAAAAGCAGTCCTACATCCAACTGCACCATTGTTTGATCAAGAAAGACGGAGTTTGAAACCACGATGTATAAATGCATTGAGACGAATATTTGTTTTTTGTGATAATGACATGGATGGCGCTCTAAATGATGGAGAGCTTAATGAATTTCAGGTTCTCTCATTCTTTCCTCCTCTCCATTTAATCCACTTTCTTTGTTAGTGGGGTAGTGGTTCTTTCCTCGATGTCTGAATTTTTTTTGGGGAACAGGTTAAATGTTTTCATGTGCCGTTACAGCCTGCTGAAATAGTCGGTGTTAAACGGGTTGTACTAGAAAAGTTGCCAAGTGGAGTCAATGAGCGTGGTCTTACCCTTCAAGGGTTCCTTTTCTTGCATGCACTTTTCATTGAAAAAGGACGTCTTGAGACTACTTGGGCTGTCTTGAGGAAATTTGGTTATGATGATAATTTAAATCTAAGGGATGATTTTCTTCCAGTTCCTTCTAGGCAAGCTCCTGATCAGGTATCTCTAGAGTTCTAATTTTTCTATGGATAAATAAAAAGAAGTTAAAAATTATTAAAATTGAAAGGCTAATCTGGTGTTGTCTATTTGATTTTACCTTGCCATTTCATTTTTTCTGGTTTTACTTTTGTTTTGAATTATGATTTCATTAATCATATCCTATTTTTATCCATATCAATATGCTAGTGCAATATTGACTGGATTCTTTTCTTGTCAGATACTTTGTAATGAACTTTTCCCAGATCAAAACTCTGGGACTGAGATCTGAAAATCTACTATTTCATTATTTTGAATTGTTTGTTAATACAAGGATCCATCTGTGTAGTGGCTGTGAATGCTCATATATTACTCTTTGGTGTTTCACTAATTTTTTGTTCTTATACATTTCAATTGTAAAAGACTTACCCTAGAATGTTATCTTGTAGAGCGTGGAACTAACAAGTGAAGCCGTAGAGTTTTTGCGAGGTGTTTTCAGATTATTTGACAAAGATAATGTACGGTTTATGTGATAAAGCTTTTATATTTCTCCAACGGGACTTACCGGCAAAATGTATTTTTATCATGCTAAATCTCACCTTGGATTTATCTCTGGATTTATTTAATTTTACATTTCCTAGGATGGAGGACTGCATCCAGTTGAGCTTGATGAACTATTTAGTACTGCTCCGGAGAGGTAAAAATTTAACAATCAGAATTTGCCATTGTTCATCAAGTAAATGTATTTATTAATGTTATATTCCTCTTTTGACAAGATAGTCAGACTTATTTTGTTTAAAACTTACAGATGCTTTATTTCTGACCAAGAACCACTTGTTTTAAGTAAATTCTTGACTTGATTCTTGGAATTTTGAATGTTCCACTGATGTCAACATGAATGTAGGGTGGTTTGTGTTGACTACATTCATGAAATATGAGTCACATAAGTAAATGTCCATCGTACTTGTACAAAATATGAATGTTTCTTGTTCGTTATTATTATTTTTTTATTCAGACTTATTTCTCAAGTCTTCTTCAAGACATTTAGCAATTCATGTTCGTTGGGACTGTCAGAGAATTAGGTGACTTATTCAACACATAAAGTGATTTTTTACTGAAGAATCAGAATCAAGTTTGCATGTATTTTAGAATTTTTCACCTTACTGTTTGATGGAGTACTACAATTTAAGACATGATAATAAAATGTTAAGTTCCCTTATTATATATTGCTGGTTGTAGGAGAAGCCTCAAATGTCATTTGTTATTCTTTTAGATGTGGAGATAACTCGTTGGATGTGGAGATTACTTGTCCGTGCAAGGCCAAGGAATGTCCATTGACCCAATGAAAGACACATATG
The DNA here is from genome assembly GCA_022433055.1 of Begonia peltatifolia. Taxonomy (NCBI): domain Eukaryota; kingdom Viridiplantae; phylum Streptophyta; class Magnoliopsida; order Cucurbitales; family Begoniaceae; genus Begonia; species Begonia peltatifolia. The sequence goes on along the minus strand of CM039519.1, from coordinate 22,380,243 downwards.
ATGTAGTTATTCCAGTAAAGGTTGTTTATGTTTAAAGAAGTCATGAAACAGAGAATCTCAACCCTGGCAGGAACTGCGTTATTATTTATGTCAACCCTAAATTACCAACTGAATTGTCCTAGAGAAAAAAATCTGTTTGTGAGATAGCCTAAAGAAGGAAATAAGTCAAACCAAATGAAGGCATTCACCAAAGATATTTCATTTTGCATGTTTGGGGAAGATTATTATGATGTCGTTCCTTTTAAATTAGATGGAAGTGTGACTGCATCTGTTCTATGAATTTGGTAACGCATCTGAAAATTCTCCTGAATGATCCAGGACATTTCATTAGGTTTGGTTTTCTTGTTTGGATTTCAGTCCGTGGAGTGAGACTCCTTATAAGGATGCCGCTGAAAGAACAGCTCAAGGAAATTTATCTCTTAATGGATTTCTCGCAGAGGTATTTTTGCCAATTATCTATCATTGCCCTTTTCTTTTAAATTTATATGTTTAAAAAATGCAATCGCTAATAACCTTTGAATCATTTTATAATCTTACCACAGATATTTTCTGTACAAAGCTGACAGTATTTTGTTTGGACCAAGAATGCCATGTCCCTGCATACATGTGAAGATTCATTGGTCTTTAATTCACATTCATATTTTTAAGTAACAATATCTTTCATTAAAAAATATATTAAGTCCATGTTTTTATCATCTTTGCGCATTGTCCTTGAACTTTTTATGTGTCATCAAATATGTTTGTATTGATTTCTCTCTTCTACATATGGTTACAGTGGTTCCTTATGACAATACTGGATCCTCCACACAGTTTGGCTAATCTTATATACATTGGATATGGTGGCAATCCTGCACTAGCTCTTCGTGTTACTCAGAGAAGATCAATTGATCGTAAGAAACAAAGAAGTGAAAGAAATGTTTTTCAGTGCTTTGTGTTTGGCCCCAAAAATGCTGGAAAATCTGCTCTATTGAATTCATTGTTAGGAAGGTGATACTTGTTGACTAATAGCTGTAGTTATTAAATTTGAATACAAATTTGTGATAGATTTTCTTCGTCACTTAAAACGTTACATTTTTCTACTGTAGCACGTATGTTGCGAGTTTTATTTTCCCGCTTTCCTTCATTTAACCATTTATTTTTTTCATTTATTGCCAGGCCTTTCTCTAAAAATTACACTTCTACAACTGTTGAAAATTATGCAGCAAATATAATTGACAATGTTGGGGTGAGTGCTATCACTAGAAAAAGTGATTTCTGGAAATGTGTATGGGGTCTCATGTTTACTAAAAACATAAAATTGTCCTTGAAAGGGCAGGCTTATATATTAGTTATTACTTCGTTTTCATGCAGTTATGCTATTTTTCTGTGTTGCATTATGTTTTTTCAGGGAAGCAAGAAGACACTTGTAATGCGAGAAATACCTGAAGATGAAGTGAAGAAGTTACTATCTAACAAAGAATTTTTGGCCGTATGTGATGTAGCTATCTTTGTTTATGACAGGTGTGTGTTAAGGTTTTTCCTGTATTATATCTTTTGCCTGGTAGAATCAGTTGTGTACTAACCAAGAAGGTCATGTAATCTTTAAAAAAAAAAATCCTGCTGCCATGCTTTTTACTGCTGTATCTTCAATACCATTCTTACCAACTATTTCTTACTCGCATGGTATAATGCTTTCATACCTTCGTTCTTCTTGTACTTAAGTGGTGGATCTGTTGTGCAAGAATATCTTGGTTTCTATGAATATGCAACTATTAGATTTCCTATCTCCAGTTCAGATGAAAATTCATGGAATAGATCAAGAGAATTGCTAGTGGAGGTTGCCAGGCAAGGCGAACAAAGTAGTTATGTAGTCCCTTGCCTTCTTATTGCTGCCAAAGATGATCTAGATCCATGTCCACTCGCCGTTAGAGATTCAGTGAGGGTATGGAACATGTATTCTATAGCCTGTTTGGACTTGATATCGTGGTAACATTGTTATGACTGGAAATTTATATTTGGATCACAGAGGCATATAGAATTTAGAATAAATATACCAACATCTTTTTTGTAGGTATGCCAGGGATTGGGGGTTGAAGCACCAATTCCTTTGAGCATGAAGTTAGGCGACTCCAAGAGTGTATTCAGTAGAATTATTGGTGCAGCTGAACATCCTCACTTGAGCATTCCAGAGACTGAGATTGGGAGGAACCGGAAGCAGTATCAGAAACTTGTTAATCACTCTCTTTTGTTTGTTTCGGGTATTTATCAGTTCTATTCTTCTTTTCTTCCTGCCAAAAGGAAAAGTCTCGGGGGAAAAGTGAATTTTTACTAATGGCAGGAGATTAAAATCAATTTAGAGGCTTATTGTTTCTCTCTCTTCTCCAAAGTGGGTTGGGGAGTTTCTGCTGATCCGAGATAAGAGCTCTTTTTTTTTTATGGCTTTAGAGAAAGAACTGAGAGGGGGATGGGGAGGCTGTAAGACAAGTGGAGGTGGAGGGAATTGATAGGAAAGAGGGAGGAAGGGAAGTGGAAAATGGGGGAAGTAGGGAAAATGGAAATGTAACTCAGGCGACAGTTTTTATTGTACAGTGTTGATTGCCAAGGTGTTGGTAAAAAGAGGGCAAGAAAGATGTGCTTATATTTATGCTGTCGGTCACTGATCATTTTCCGTTTGACATGACAGTTGGTGCAGCCGTTGCTCTTGCTGGATTGGCAGCATACCGCACGTATGCTGCAAGGAAAAATACATCTAGTTAGGGAGGTTGTCTTGTTTAATCAAAGTGCTGCTGTTGTCATACAATGCCAGAATTAAGGTAATAATATCACTCCCCATTCTTGTTCAACACTGGACAAATTATCCCACCATTATTTTGGAGGGTATTTTTTTTATATGAATTATGATGTCCTTTTACTTTGGATATGTTTGTCGTAGTTTGGTCTGCTTAAATTATTGGATACAGGTTTTTCTAGTCTCATATTTCGTAAGGTAGGAAATATATGCTGATGTATAGTTGAGATATGGATGAAAAGTAATGATACATGCACTTATTGAATTATTGCCATCAAAATAATACTCAATTGCTCTAGTGAGCCGTTACACTTACATCCACGACCCTACCACAAAATATGTTTGCCTGGATGGACAAAACCGAGGATGACCCCATTGTCACAATATGTGCAGATTTTGAATTCCAACCCGCAGAGTTTCAAGCTTTTTCTCGAGAGTTGTTAATTCTCTTTCTAGCTCCAATAATGTGTCTAACTTGCATTGGGCTTCCTCGATGTATGGCTTGCTTATTATACTTACGAAAGTTGCCATATTCGTGTTAGCTTCAATAAGATCCGCTTGCATGGCCTCCTCGAGTTCTCGTGCTAGGGCATCGGCAGTCTTCTTCACCTTTTCTACCAACTCTTGCCTCCTACTCGGGAAATTTGAAATTGCTAGAAATCTAGGATGAAAAAAAAACTCGATCTTCAATATGGAAAATGAAACCATAAATTCAAGGCAGTAGAAAAAAGAATGGACAATTACCCTCCAGCAGAACAAAGGCCAAGAGCAAGAAGGTCTTCGAGTGTGGTTGGCAGCACAGAAGTGAGAAGAGAAGCAGATAGCCCTGCTGCCCCTAACCCACCAAATGTGGCCAAAAACTGTCATCATTCAGAAAAACATTCTGGATCAGTAACAAATATTGTAGTCACTTCCTGATGAAAATGCCAGTAAACATTCTTCGAAATTCATGGATGGAAGTATTGCTGATAAATTATCAATCATACCACTTGGTGGAGATACAAGAACACAAGAGCACTGTTTTCAACTCACCATTTCACGGACTTTCTGCTCGAAAAGCTCCAAAGCAGCACCAGCACTAAAGTTCTTGACCGCTTTCAAGCTAATTTCATCTACTTTCTTCAGCAATTCATAAGTCGCAAGCTGCTCTTGGAGATCAGGAACAATTGAAGGCCACTGTTTTTCAAAAGATTCCTTGTAAAACATTCCTTCTTGAGAATTACTAGATCGTAGCCATGCTACATAGTCTTGAAGAAGTTCCTATGTATAAAAAACAACATCAAACATAGCAGAAAACCGTGAGTTTAAGAATAGTCATGGAAAAAGAGAAACATGGTAATGCTATGCTTCAGCCAAAATGAATGAAGTTTCTACTTATAAAACTTCATACAGTTCAAATGGGAACATACGTTCTCATATTTACAAGATAATTCAATATTTTTTACTCTTACTTGTGCATCTGATTTAGCTGCACCGATTATGCCGCTCTGAATATTAGTTGCAGCTTTTAGTGTTCCGGCTCCTCTTAGAGCATAAGAAGTGACAAGATCAAGATTTGATAACTGTAAGGATGATTCAATAAGCCTCGTAATCTGTGCTTTTGTTGAATCGATCTGTGATTTCACAAAAAGGCAAATCAGCATATGCTTATCTAGTACACTAGAAAAAGAAAATATTTAAATGTTCCTACCAGAGACAGAACTTGTCTTTTCCAAGAGATGCTCCCGTTTTCCATTTTTGTAGCATATTTTCTCACACTATCAACTAATTCATTAACTGAGGCCAAATCCTGTCTTGCCTGAAGACAGTCTTGTTGGATGAGGTTTTTGCTCGCCGACAGGAGTCGCTCTGCTATTCCAATCGGAGTTTGAAGTTTAAGTTTCATTCTCTCCATTCCTCTACTGGTCGACCCATCTAGAAAACTGTATAAGAATTCTTCGAGTTGATGAAAGCCATTAGATCTTTGTTGAGAATCCGACAATACTGTCACTCCACGATCTTTGGAGGATCCAGGGGAAGCTGAAAGTTTATCATCAAGAGCAGATCTTGCAGACACCGGATATACTGTTACATGTCCAGTATTAAGCATCTTCTCTGCATTTTGCTTGATGAATGACAAAGCTTCTTCAAGCTGCATTGAGTTGGAAAAGCAATGAAGACCACTAGGAATTTTATGAAATGCTAAAAGAAGATGAATAGAGGCCCTAATCATGGATTCATTTATTCCATCAGGCTAAAATCAGTAATCTACGTATCAAATATAAACTGACAAACCTCGTGAGTATTTTGATAAAGGTCAGATTTATTCAACACAAAGACCACTTTCTTCTTCCACTGCTGTGTGTATCGAAGGAATACAACCTGAAAGAAACACAAGATGTGACTTTAAAATCTGCAAGAGCAATGATGAGGAAAAATATTACAATATTCGCATTAGAAAAGCAGAAATTGAAGAGAGATAAACTCATGCTTAGCATGATTATGATCTGATTATTGTTTGTTGCGTCAAGTTTGACAACTACAACTAGAGTTATAGAAATGTGGACCTCATTTCTGCATACAGAGTCACAAACTTCAATTCTTTGAAAGCATTCTTACAGAAATATTGTAACCAACATTATTCATGTTTATTTGATCGTTCTGAGGTCATGGAAGTCATTCTGAAGTCATGAAGTCACGAACAAATGTAGCATGAGACATAATTTACATAACTATTCATACCTCACTCTCAGTTAAAGGACGATCAGCAGATATAACAAAAAGTAGTAAATCAGCACGAGGCACAAATTCTTCTGTTATGCGTTGTTGCCTCTGAAGAATCACATTTGTTCCAGGTGTATCAACTATGTTCATCTGCGTCCAAAGGAATTATAGTATTTTAATTCCATGTGTAAAGCATAAATTAAACTACAAGCATTAACATAAATTAAATGTGGTGCAACCAAATTATTGTGTGGGCGAACGAATGGAGATACACATTTATCTTCATTCATAGAAATTACAAAATCAAAGATTTAAATGAAGAAATTCCATTTCTCTGTTCTTCTTGCTCTTTTATTCAACTATTTCTATTTTTCATTTTTTCATCTCCATTATTCTTTTCAGAAGAATTTAAAATTTGAAACAATCAGTACGGCACCAAAATTGGAGCAGGAAGAGACCTTTAAACCCATCATTGTTTTTATAGGCTACTTCCATGATTTACAACATTCCTCCCCAGCATTTACCACCCCTTAGATTATTGGAAAAACACCAATAAAGATAGAGATTTTTTTTCCTGGTGAACTAAAGAACAAATTTTGAAGTAAATGATCTGTCGTGCTGTAAATAGCAATCACTAATTTTCCTGTTCAGGTACTTAAATTCAAAATTTAGAAGACAGTCCCTAGATGAACCTACTTATTTTCAACAAAATGAAAAAATAAAAGAAATCCAATTTGAGAATCACGTTGAAGTTATAAATTGAGTCAACGATTCAGCTTAGAATCTTGATAAGGTGAAAACAACGAGAGTAATAATCAAATGAATCCACCTCTTTCAGTATTGGAGCAGGAAGATAGCATATGTATTGACCATCTGGAAGCCGTTCACAACGTTGAGGCTCAGAAGAAGCCGATTCAGAATATCGCAAGAAAGTTATCTCATTAGTCGTAGGAACCACTCCCTCTTTTAGGTATTTACTTCCAAGAAGTGCATTTATAACAGATGATTTCCCAGAGTTGAATTCACCCTAGAGCCATCAAGCAAGGATGTAGGAATAATGCAACATCAACATAGTGAAAATATTTTTTGCTTGGGTAATTAAGCTCTATCGAAAATGAAAACAACTGGACAAAAACGAGATCAACACATTTAAATCTTACACGTTAACAAGCATAAACTTGCATATCAAAATATTTTCACAAAGTGAACTAAAAGAAGTGTCATTCGTAAGATACAGAGTCAAAAGAGCAAGCCATATATAATATCCAAGTAAATAAATTTCCAAAATTAAATGATCAAATTTAGGGATATGCAAAATGTAAGGACCAGGGAAACATTTAGGTTATAAACATAACTGAAAAAACAGTAAGGTGTTTGTTAGATAGCTAAAAATACAGCACGTAGAATACAGTAAACCAGGACAGGTTTCAATTAATACAGGCCACGTAAATGAAACAACGTTGATTTGATTAGAATTTCCCAAGTCAAAAAAAGAAGTACGTGATTTCATGGAAGCTGGATGAGGAGATGTACCTGAAAATACTACATTGGGAATGCGAAAACACACAATAGTGAAGAGATTGTTTTATTTTATACTGCTTCAATCAAACAATAGTGAAGAGATTGTTTTATTTTATACTCTAATCTCTAATCCAGTATTCTTTTCAAATAATAAGAATGAATTCATCTGAAATTTAGGGCTAATACCAATTTATATCCTGGAACCAGAATTTGTTGAAGTTCAGCACACAATTACCACTATTGCCAGCATAAATGGCTCATCAAGCTGAGACACTGCATCGGCGAGAAGTGACACTTCCTCCATCTGCAGTTCAAGTCTAGTTTTTATATGGGATTCAAGTCAAGTCGATAGGGAAAATGAAAACATTTTTCTAGCTGAATAAAAACTATTAAATATCAAATTATCTAATTAAATTATCACCAGTGGAACAGCTCTTTTTATGACTTTTATCGCTTCGAGCAACACTAATTTTTCTACTTCTATGAAGTGATTTTCTCTATCCTCCAATTTAGCAAAGCCAGCCATCCCTCTTGTTCCAACAAAATTGCTATCAATGTCCAACAAAGCAAGAGTATTGAAGTTTTGAACATCATCGTCTGCATTTTCCTTTGCTATACTAAAGGAGTCAAACAATTCATTCAGAGTCTCATCACTAAACAACTTCATCACTTCCAGAGGCATCACAAATCCACTAGCGCCAAACATAAGTAATTTTGATGCCTCATTGATTGTTTTATTCCCTTCGTGAGCAGAAACTATGATGAAAATCGGTATCTTCACATTCTTGAACACCGAGTCATCAGAGCATTCCTCCTCAGCGAGACAATACAAAAGAAAATCAGCACCTTCAGAATTGGATGCATTTATAGCAGAAATTGTGGATTTCACAACCCTAGCTACCAAAGGTAGAAACAATGATTCTGATACGGAATCCAGCATGGTGTTTCTAGCAACAATGGCAGGAAGACCTGATAGAAAGAAGGAAACAAATTAGCCACTTCAGCAAAGCTGGATAGAAATGCCAAGTTCCCTTATAAACTACAGTATCATTTTGGAAAAACCTATAGGCGATCAGACTCATTGTTATTTTTCATTAACTCAGGAAAAAGAAAAAACTGATTGAAAAATCAGTCTAAAAACACTTTCAGCATTTGGTTTTACCATCAATACATATTATAAACAATAACATTCCAGATAAGAACTTGAATTTAAAAGTCCCATCATGACGGAAAAAAATTTGCATTCTACCTTGATCAGAGAGCACAACTCCACTAGCATTCACTGCAGCCGCAATATCAACACGCTCGGTTATTAACAAATAAGCTCTGTCCTTGACCACCGATTTCAACTTACAAGCAGCCTCATAGACTCTGCCCCCATTTCCTTCTACACCATTTAGCACAACGATACCAACCCATCTGGAAATGGCCCTATCAATGAAATCCAACGCATCGCCTTCAGCCAAGACTTGTTCCGGCTCCAACTGGAGGACCAGATTTGGAACTTTGATCTTCGGCCGCTTGAAGCCACTTGGATAGAGAGTTTTAGGGCGGGTTGGTTGTGGGGTTTGAGAATAAGAATCACCAAACTGAAATGGAGTTTGAGAAAGTGCAGTGACAGAGAAAGAATGGGGTCGAGGAGGTAGTTTTTTAGAACGAGGAAAGCGAAAGGGAAACAGAAGAGGCGGAGTGGAGAAGAAAGAGGAAGAATGACAATGAAGAAGGGGGGAAAGAGGTAGCATAACCATGGAAGTGAGGAGAAAGAAGCTCAGATTGAAGATTGTGGAGAGAGAGAGAGAGAGAGAGAGAGAGAGAGAGATTGGATAGACGATCAGAAGAACGAATGAAAAAGCTATCCTCTTATCCATTCAAGAAGAGGGGGGATTGGGCATTGCACCTCCGCCCAAACATTTTGAATCTCCTCTTCCGTCTTTTAATTTTCAGCTCCTATGCGTTGTTTACTTTTTATTTAAGAATATTACGCTTTCGAGCCAAGTCTCACGTCTTATATATTTTCCTTGTAGGTTAAAATTGAAAACCGCAATAAATTTATAATCTTTGCATAATATTTCAAATCTTATATTGTTATAGAGTTAAACCTGAGTCTAAACTGAAGATAACTTACACAAGACCGAATTTAAATCGAAAAAACCAAAACACCGAATCTGAACAGAGGGCAATAAAAAAACCGATAGAAAATCAAACCACAAACCGAGATTCCCCTTGGTTGGTTTTAGTTATCTTCATCCAAAACCAAACCAACTAAGTTTGATTCCAATTCTGTTCATAATCGAACCTATTCACTCTTTGGTGGTGGTAATTTCGGGTATGGGCAAATAGAAAACCAACCTGACCATTCTCATCTTTTAAAAATTTCTCAGCCAATAATTTTAGGCTCCAGTGATATAATTTTCTTAAGTTTCTTATTGATAAGCCTCCAATATGCAAGCAAAAAAAAAAAAACTCTAATGATGGAGGAAGACACCGTTCCTACCTTTACAAGGTGGCGTTGTAGCCCCCGAAATGAGGGTAAATTTTTTATTTAAAAATTACGAAAATTGTAACTATTTAATTAGAAATTATTTATTGATTGATACACGTGTAATTACATAATAGTTGTATATGGGAGGGAGGTTGTTGGCTAGATGATAGTCGTTGCTTTTACGTGATTTATATATGGATACCAATGAAGTGGTGGAATTTGTTGGCTCAAAAGAAGAACGAAGGAGCCGACATTTAGTTTATCAAACTTTCTATTACGGTACGAAGATTAATTTGATCTGCCCGAAATACAACATTTTGTTACCCTAATATCAACATATATATCAATAAAAATTCAATCATGGTCCTTTATGTAACTTGAATTTTCTTGTATCCAATATTTGGTTACCATGCCAATATTAGTAACAAGCGGGGTTGTCATGATAAAAACATCACCTATTTATCTCATTTTTGAAGAATGTGGCCACGACTATTGAGACACCAGATGATAACCAGAAAACAAAACTCTGTAAAACGGAAAAAGTCTTCACATATATAAGATTATTCGTCAGGAAGTTAACAAATTTAGAATTCTAACCATGCAATTACAGGATCGTCGTTTTGTTGCATTGATATACTACTAACATCAAAGGATTTGATTTTCAAGGGTAAGTCAAAAACCATAACACTTTTCTCATAGTTTATTCAAATTTTGGAACTTTAACGGGAATATTGGATTTGTGATGGGAAAATCAGAATTTATGGATATAAGTCTGCTAATTGACACATGACATGAATTAAATTGATCTAGGTTGGGTTCGACCTCAATCTTGTGTTGAGAAATCAAAGAAAATCATATTTTTCATGAAAATTTGATATGTTGGTTGACTTATGGTTTGACTGAACGATTCTGAAAAATGGGTCAATCGATCATTATTCCTTGTTAGGTCGACTGCTTGTGTTGAAATTAGCAAACAATCTATTGATTGTGAGGTTAACAACACTATTTGGTTTGGTCGACTAAAGTACTGAGACCGATCGATCAAATGTTTGTTCTGGATTGATCGTATGGCCATATGTTATGGACCATATTCGTGGTCGACGGGGCTTCTTAATGGTCGACTGCACTTTTTCTTATCGATCATTGGCTATTATAGGTTGATTTTGAGGCGTTAACCCATTTTAGACCAAGTTTTATAGGGTTCTTTTATAGATCCTTAATTGGTTACTATGACGGTTATACCATCTAACACGTATTCTAAGAGGTTTAGAAATATATTAATGTGAGTACATTGATAAATACCATGACATCAGAAGTTGGATTGGATTATTTGGATATTGTTTTTTAATAGTGTAGACATTACTCGTGGTAGAGGTTTTATTTATTATATTCGGTCGTGCATATCACAGTTTTCAAAATTCTAATTTCAAATTCTTATGTATGTTTTTTTGCATGTTTATTTTTGGGCATACATTTTATTATTATTGTACTTATCATTCAATGCATTGGCTTTGCCCGAGTCAAATAAGGGTCATTTTTTGTTTTACACATAATAACATTCAATATATATTTTGACACTACACGAGCATGTTATAGGACAACTTATGATGTCATGCCCCTAGATGATGTAAGATCAATATAACTTTATAAGGAGAGGGTGAATTAGGTTATTTGAAATTTTTTCTCAAACTAATCTCTCAACCGGTTAGCTAATTTTTGTAAATTAATATTTTCTAAACTCAAACTATTAGCAAAACACACCAAGCAATGAATATAAAAATAGAAAAATATTGAGAGAGAAAAGCAAACACAAATTGTTAAATGTGATTCTACCAAACTACTTTCATCTACGCTCCAAGGATCTCCCTTGAAGATTCAATACTACTATTGTTTTTATTTGAACTTAATGAACTTTCAAGCATCAATTTTGTCTCTGTAGCTTTAGAGTTTCACCCTTTCTCAACCTGACAAGAGATGAGAATTTGAAATGTTTGGTGCAAGACTTAACTCTCAAAAGTAATAACAACTCCATGAATGGGTAAATGAGAGCTAGATGAAATGGCTTAGAATAATGAATACAAGATTCTCTTAAAGACATGCTCAAGTATGTGATATGCTTTATACAACGAATGTGTGCATCTATTTATATATGAGCACTAAAGTTCGAGCTGCTGGTTGAACATTGCTCGTCTCGGGTCGATCTTGATATGATCGTTACAGGAAATCTATGAGGAATGCTAGTCGATGGTTGATTCTATCCGGTCAATCATTGTATGACCATTATAGCTTATTTTGAAAAGTTGGTTGTCCATACCTCTATTTGGTTTACCACCAAGGCTTGGGCCAACTGGTCATCGTACTGCTCTGGTCGACCACTTCTCAACTTGTGGAGTCGAGTTAGCTTGGTTGGTTGACCACACATCTTTGCTTCAAATGAATCTGACTATTTTACGGTCGACTAATGTTCCTTCTGGTAAATTGGAGTTCCAACATCAAATATGTATTAATTTCTATGTATGATATCAGTTGATCGCTTCTCCTAATGGTCGACCAAAATGTGGTGCTTTAGAAAATATTCTTCTAACTATCTTTGGTTGGGTTGACTGCTTACCCACTCTTATCGACAACAATATTGTCCTTGCATCTGTAAAGGATTATGAGTCTAAGGTCAGTCAACCACAATGCACCGTGGTCGACCACTTCGAGGTCCTATAAATTGTAGATCAATTTATTTAGACTCAACTCGCTCGTTGTCATACTCTTCTCAACCGTTAGGATCTGAATCTTGAAAAATAACTTAGAATTCTTTGCCAGGATTTAATGCATTCATTAAAAATTTTTAATAATATCAAGAGAGATTTTGTAAGATAAATATGATCAACGTGAACTTATTAATAATTTTTCAACTTAACTTAAATAGCATTCAAAACAATTACATTTAATATTAGTTAAATTAACAATCTCTTCATTTTGACCATGATAAATTTGTTTAGCTCTAGAAATTTTAATTAAATGCTTCCCTCAACCTATGCACTAAGTAGTTAAAATTCTGCCTCTTAATGTGTGTAGGAAATTAGTTAGGAAGATGCTTTTTATTTTAAATTTTAGTATCTCTACGTTACTCTCCACTTTTGTCATTAACAAAAAGTACATATAAACAAATTCAACAAGAATATACACCAATTGTAGCGTCCCGAAAACCCAGCAGTTTTTGGTTCGCTTTGATATCAACACTGTAGCGCCCCAAAGTCGTCGCTGGACCCAGGTCACTAACCATACTCTTACTCATAAAATGGAGAAAAATTCGTGTAAAATTTAAAACTTTGTTTCCCTAAATTAAAACGGCATTTTTGAAAACGTTTAAAAATATCGCAGCGGAAGATTCTAACCAAAATCAATTTAAATGAAATTTCAAGTTTTAAAACAAAAAAAAGAAATTTCGGTCGACCCCTGAAATCTTTGGTCGACACTTGACCCGTTCTGCACACAAGAGTCGACACCTATATATACAGGTCGGCACCTCAGTTGCCTCTGTTTGCACAGGTCGACACCCTAATCTTCTCTGTTTGCACGGTTGAATCTTGCGGTCAACACCTCTATGTTCACTTCGCTAATAGGTTGACACCATAATCTTCTCTGTTTGCACCGGTGGAATCTTGTGGTCGACACTTTGACCATTTTTACACTAACCGGTCGATACCTACACACACAGGTCAACACTTAGTTTGGTTCTATCTCCATAGGTTGACCCCCGCAATCGACATTTACCTAGTTCGGTTGACACCTATCCATATAGGTCGACACCTTAAACTAGTAGCTTTCAACTCAACGTTTGAAAACCAGAACCTACACTTTCCAATCAATTCTAAAATCAACTATATACATCAAAATGACTACTAAAAGTTTGAAATCCATCCATATATCAAAACGACTCAAAATAACTCAAAATCCGTACATACACCCACCATGGTCAAAATGCCCTAATAGTCGGCCGGATCGTTCCACGATCGCACTCCTACAACTGTCTCATAATCCTGAAAGTGCATATAAAACGTAAACACTGAAAACAATATATATTATATCATATGCAATTTCTACAGTTTTGCCTCTACTTTCATTTTCGTCTCTTTCTTACACATTGTTTATCTTACTATTGGATTCTTCTTTACGTGTTAGATTAAGGTGACACACCTCGCGGTACACCTCATGGGACAAAGCTAACCTCAATCTGGAAAAGTGACACACCTCGCAGTCCACCTCACAGTACAAGGCCACTCACGTAAAGTGGGGGACACACCTCGCGGTCTACCTCATGGGACAAAGCCACTCAACCCTACCTTCATTATCTTCTTATGCACCTTTTTATTTCATCCATCACATTTCCAATTCTACTATTTCATTTCGTAAAAGTATGGAAATTCATTTTCATTTCGTTCTCGTACTTTAAAATCATGATCTATAATCTAGTAAAACATAAAATAAACATGCATACAACCTAACGAACTGTGATGTAGGCCCGAAGGCAAAAAGCTTACATACACCACCTACCTGACGTCCTTAGCAAATCACTCGTAAATCGTACGCTAAACTGGGAAACAAGAGAACTTATAAAAATCATACATTCATTAATTCTAACTTCGTTCAGTTCATGAAATTCTAACACGGAAGTCATAAACTCGTACAAAATTGCAAACTCCTAGTTAAACCCGAATTAGCCCCATTTTCTAACCAAATTCAGAAATTCACAACTCATCCAATACTCGTCCAATTTTGACAATTCGAAGTGCTACAAACCCTTTATGAGGTCTAGTTTCTAACGGTGTAATCTATTTTTTAATCCAACATCTACAGCTTGGCCAAATTTGGCCGAAGAGAAACCGTTCTATAAATCTCAGTTTCTCGGTTATACAAACGCCCAATTCTTTCCATAAAAACCTAAAATATAATCTTTCCTCAAGTTTAAACGCCAATGAACGAATAAAAATCGACTATATCCTCAAAATCTCATATATCCCACTTAGAGTTTACCAAACTATCCAATAACTCTCTCTAACCTCACTTTTAATGCTTAAAACAGCTAAATTGCTAACTATATATTAAAAACTAACCAAAGTTTACCTTAAGTTTGAAGATTGAAGGAGAAGCAGAGGAATCGCTGCTGGGCATTGCTGGAACGAAGAAATGCAAAGGATCG
>CM039519.1:22227711-22365176 GCA_022433055.1 Begonia peltatifolia | reverse complement strand
GTAAACGGCAGAGGTGGGGGGGGGGGGGCCTAATATAATTAATTTTAATTACTTTTTCACCCTCATCTTTTAGTCATTTAACTAAACGGTTATTCAGTCCATTTCCGATTGGATTTTTATAAATTTCTCTTATTCATTAGTCTCATAAAAATCTTTCACTTAACAATATAAATTTTTTGCTCTTGATTCCGACTAAAACTCTGCCGTTTACAGATACGTAAATTCAAAAATCATTTTAACGAAAATTCTGGGTATAACACCAATTCTACCAAAATTTAGAAAACAAGAAAATCATGCTAGCCCAAATATTGTAACGCCCCGAAAACCTACCAAGATTTCCGGTTCGTTACCAGCTACTATTCACTCACTATACTCAGAAAATTAGAGTAAAATTTTAAACTTTTGTTTCTCGGTTTAAAACGACAATTTTGAAACTATTTTACACAGCATTGCAGCGGAAAAAATCGATTAAAATTATTTTAAATGAAGTTTCATTTTACAAAACATAAAACAGCGCAACCAGTCGACACCTATCAACGTCGGTTGACACTTTGGTTGTCTCAGGTTTTGCAGCGGTCGACACTGGCAAACAACGGTCGACACTACGTTACTCTCGGATCTTTTCGTTGGTCGACACTGGGGACACCGGTCGACACTACGATCGTCTCGGGTCTTTTCGTTGGTCGACACTGGAGACACTGGTCGACACTTCTACACTCGATTCAGAGAGGGGTCGACACCCACTGTCGCAGGTTGACACCTTGATCCTCTTTGTCCGTGCAGGTCGACCCTCGCGGTCGACACCTCTGCAAATTTTACACGGACCGGTCAACACTTGGAACCAGGGGTCGACACCTACTTTGGCTCTGCCCTGCACAGGTCGAGCCTCGCGGTCGACACTCACCTTCCATTTTACACTGACTGGTCGATACCTATGGATTTCGGTCGACATTTTGCACCCCAGAAACTTTAACAGAATTTAAAACAAAACAACACGATTTTGACTAAACGTTTAAAAACCCTGAATTCTCTTCTCGACTCAATTTACAAAACTATTACGCACACCAAAATATTCAACCCAAATTCAAATATCTCGTTTACTCAAAATAATCAAGTATGACTCAATATATTTCACCACCTATACTTAGATCCGCCATAGTCAAAACGCCTCAACAGCTAGCCCAGTCGTCCCACGAGCGTACTCTTCCAACCGCCTACTAGTACTAGGCGTACTCGGGATACTCACTACCTCTAGGCCAAAACTTTGCTTCTCTGTCATCAACTCAATAGGCCCTATGGAAGTCATGACAGAAGTCGAAGCTGTCACCCGGCTCAAGGCGTCCGCCACCACATTTGCCTTTCTCGGGTGGTACTTGATCTACACATTGTAATCCTTGACCAGCTCGAGTCATTCTCTTTTGTCTCAAATTCAGCTCTTTCTGCGTGAAAATATACCTCAAGCTCTGATGGTCTGAGTAAATCTCGCACTGCTGCCCATAAAGGTAATACCTCCAAATCTTGAGTGGAAATACAATAGCCGCCAGCTCCAAATCGTGAGTGGGATAATTCTGCTCGTAAGCCTTCAACTGCCTGGAGTCATAGGCAATGACTCTCCCACCCTGCATCAAAACACACCCCAAACCAATCCTGGAGCGTCACAATAATTGCATAACTTCTCTCCTTCCACGGGCATCGTCAGTATAGGAGCTGTAGTCAATCTCTGCTTCAATGTATGAAAGCTGTCCTCACACCTGTCGGTCCATTAATACTTCGCATTCTTTCTGGTTAGCCGGGTCAAGGGAGTTGAGATCTTAGAGAACCCCTCAATTAATCTCCGATAATATCCAGCCAACCCTAGAAAACTGCGTATCTCGCTAGCACTGGTCGGCCGCGGCCACTCCTTTACATCCTGAACTTTCACCTGATCGACTGAAATACCCTCAGAGGAAATAACGTGCCCCAAGAAGTGAATCCTGTCCAACCAAAACTTGCACTTAGAGAACTTAACATATGGCTGATGCTTACTCAGAATAGTCAATACGGTCCTCAAGTGCTCTCTGTGCTCCTCCTCACTCTGCGAATAAATAAAGATGTCGTCGATAAACACGATCACAAACTTGTCTAGGTACTCCCTGAACACTCGGTGCATTAGATCCATAAATGCTGCAGGGGCATTGGTCAACCGGAAGGACATAACCAGGAACTCAAAATGCCCGTACCTCGTCCTGAAGGCCGTCTTGGGTACATCCTCTCCCTTTACCTTCAACTAATGATAGCCGGACCTTAGGTTGATCTTAGAAAACACTCGGGCACTTTGTAGCTGATCAAACAAATCGTCAATCCTCGGCAATGGATACTTGTTCTTCACTGTCAACTTATTCCGCTCCCGATAGTCAATACACATACGTAGGGATCCGTCCTTCTTTTTGACGAATAAAACTGGCGCGCCCCATGGTGAAAAACTAGGGTGTATAAATCCTTTGTCCGTCAGTTCCTCCAACTGAGCCTTCAGCTCATTAAGTTCGGTAGGTGCTAGCCTGTACGGGTTCTTGCACACCGGCTCGGCACCTGGGAAAACATCTATCTCAAATTCAATCTCCCTGTCATGGGGCAACCCTGGCAAATCATCACGAAACACCCTGGGAACTCCTGCACAATAAGGATATCCTGTAACCGAGTATCACCCTGTGACTGTGCATCCCCGACATTTGCCAAAAACCCCTGACAACTCTTATCCAACAACCATGGAGTCTGACGAGAAAAGATAGCAGAAATCCTGGCAAGACCTTTACCTGCTTTGAATGTGTAGCTTTCCCTGCCCAGGGGCCGAAAATGAACCTCTCTGATCCTGTAGTTAATATTGGCATGATGTCTGAACAGCCAGTCCATTCCCAAGATCACCTCATAGCTGCTCATATGCAGTATGACTAACTCGGCATACAACTGCTTTCTCCCCACTGTCACTACATTGTCCCGCACCACCTGTTCTGAATACAAATGTTCCCTTGATGGCAAGGTCACATCATAATGTTGCTCGGCGGGATTGAACTCCAAGTTTACTTCAACAACGAAACCCGTCGACACAAACGAGTGCGTAGCGCCCGTATCAATCAAGCTGGCACACCAGAAACAAAAATGTTATCTGCAATCACTGATAGCTTGGCAGCATCATATGGCTCAAAAATGGCAGAAACCCTCAATGGAACTCTCACTGCCGTCTTGCTCGCAGCTGGGCATCTGTTGGCAAAGTGTCCCACCTCATTGCAATTGAAGCAACGGTTCTGACACGGCTTCTGGCACTTTCTAGACATGTGGCCCACCTCGCCATAGTTATAACACCGCACTGGGCCCACTCTGCACTCGCCCGGGTGGCTCCTCTGACACTTCGGGCACACTAGAAACTGTCCCGACCACTGCGGCCTTTTGGTGCTCCCCTGTCTGCTGGAAATGTCACTAGGCCTCTTCAGGCCTTTCTGCATGAACGGCCCCCTCTCCGCTCGACTGTGGTAACGACTTTCTGAATGATCTTCGAGTCTGCTCCTTGGGTACCTCCATATAACTAGGAAGCTTCGCCCGATCCTACTCAATGTCCAGGGCCTTCGCTACCACCTACTCGTATGGCATGCCTCGAGTCCCCGCAATCCGCATGCCCATATAGATATCCGGCTTCAGACCCTGCACAAATTGATGTACCTTATTTTCATCGAGGCTCACCAAATGCCCTGCAAACCGCGACAATGCCTCAAACTATCGTACATACTCGGCCACAGTGCTAGTCTGCCTCAACTGTGCAAACTCTACCATCTTCCGATCCTGACAGAATGGCTGAAATACTTACAGAAAAACACTGACCTAAACTCCTCCCAGGTCATAGTCTCCACATCTCTCGTGGCCACTACAATATCCCATCAATGGCTCGCATCCTTGGCCAGATAGAATGCCACACTAGAAACCTTGTCCTGCTCCTCCACCTCTGCAAAACCCATCATCCTCTCCATGTTCCGTATCCACTACTCAGCACTGAGAGAATCCGGAGATTACCCGTCCAAAGTCGGGGGTTTAAGTCTATGCAGTCTATCACCCCCTCTGTCAGACGAATCCTGGGCACTATACTGACCCTAGTCGTCACTGCTCATAAATCTCTTCAGTTGCTGAGACTGGCAGTGACCTAACTTGGTCAGCTGCCGGACGGTATCGTCCATATCGCCCACAGCTCTAGGCGCCTCTCCTCGTGGTCGACTTCTGCCTCTCGCCTCTCCTGACATTTTCTACCTTTAACATATACAAAACTCATATTAGTATTACAACAAATTTAAATCTAAACACTTACAGTTGCTGTAGTGCTCCCGTCCAGCTGCTGGCGGTATTAGGTAATCCTCTAAACGACATCGACCCCAAGACTTTGATACCATAACTGTAACGCTCCGAGACCCCACACGTTCCCGATGCGCTATAGTACGTCTACACACTATGACATACCGAGACTCGACGCGAACTCACTTAATTTAATACTACTTTCGTTTTCAAATTATATTCAAAACAACATTTTTAAGTATAAAAAACATTTTCGACTCGATTCGAAAACAACTCGCGCCCCGAAGAGCAAACACTAAATCCTCAATATAAAATACGCAGCGGAAAAGATAATTTAAATTAGTTTTAAAAATAGACAACAAACTTGAAATTCTAGTAATTAGTCCAACACACCCCTCGAACTACACAAATTCGGTGCCGTGCACCCACGTCCCCACTTCGGCGCCCCGTACGCACTCTCGCGGTGCCGAGCGCGCCAATTGAACGTCAACGCGTCACGCGCACGCTCATAGTGCCGCATGCCCCACGCACCCTGCCTATGTACATCACGTTCGCACGCACGCACTCACCCGACACCGCACGACCCGTGCGCACCCTCAGGACCGCGTGCCCCGGGCACCCGCGACCACGCCGCACTCCCACGCCCATCCACATTTCTCTAGTACCTCACTACACACACCCCGACCTATTCCATATCCTCTCGACCCCCAACCTTTCTCCCAAAATTTCGACAGAGTAACGCCTAAAACCTAGCTATCCCAAAAAAATAAAACCCTGCACACAGTTCACCAGAAAACTAGAAATATCTATCCATCAACCATTCAGAGAAAACTCGATAACCAAATCGAAGTTTAAAAACAACAAATTCATCAACTACAAATGAAGAAAATTCAATACAGAGCATTACCAAGCTCCTACATGTAAAGTATACGCGTACGTCACTAAAATCACACGCACTCCATAAACCCTTATACAACTGACGCCTTTACAACTTGTCAAATCAACTGTACATCGACACAGCAAAATAAAATACCCGCAATAGTCAAGCCACCACCTACCATCTCCACGGGTCGGGTCGCCCTAACAAAATCCGCCGTCCGGTGCCCTAGTCGTACTCCGCCAACCGTACTATGCCTCAGGACTATGCTCTCGAGGCTTAGCAGCAATATCGTCAGCACCCTACACCATAGAACACACAACATAAGCCTAACGCTCAGTAAGTAGTACAATATGAAAGTAAAAGCTGACAATGCAATCCTATCACATGCAGTCTTTACACTCACACTAATGTTGTCACATATATGACACGTAGTGTAGCCGCACCAGGGTAAGGAGGAACCCAACGCCACCCTACACCCTTACACATCGCCATCGTACTGGACTCCCCAGCAACGAGGCCCACAAGCTACACACACGCATCACCACACAGCAACCACATCAGGGTGAGGGTGTACCTCGCGCCACACTACAACCTGACACGTCGCCCCCGTCCCAGCCTCCCCAGCAATGGGGCCACAGTTGCCACACACACGTTTTGCGACAGCCCAGCCGGCCCATTTCTCGAGCGAAATCTGCTACTGGTGTTGCACCGGCTCACACACTAGTAGGATCCGCGGTACCACTGCCCATCATCCTCATCATCAACACATACACGCTGCGTGATGGCCCAGCTGGCCCACTACTCGAGCAAAATCTGCGGTTGGTTACGTACCGGGCCACACACTAGTAGGATCCGTGGTACCACCGCCACGCGTCTCACCACTTACTCAAAATATGCTCAAAACCATTTTCATTCTCTTTTTAAAATATGATGCATGTCAAATAATACGCACGCACACCACAATCAATAACATAAATCCTAAAGTTTTACAGTGTAGGCTCACTTGGGCAAAACACATGCATGCACTAATTACTTGGCGTTCTAAGCTCACTCGACGCACAGTTTTGCCAAAAAGTGTTTCAACCTAAAACACAAACAATCACTAATCAATTTTCGCTTCAAAATTCACCAAATAAGTTAAAAATAACATCCCTTAACTATACCCATGAAATTACAACTAAAACTGGTCACCAAATTGGTTCGGCTGAAAATCAGCCTAAAAATCGGACGCGCATAACTTTTGCGTCCGTTAATGGAATCGAGTGATTCAAGAGGCTAAACATTTCCTTAGAAACTTAGTCTAATATACTAAGACGGATTTTAAAACGGTAAGCCGTAGCTAGGTGAAAAATTCCCGAAACCGAATCTGTCTTTTTTATCCAATTTCACATTTTCGTTTCCTTCAACCAAAACTCACTCAAAACTAGTTTTATGCATAAAAAACAGCTATGCTATTATCACACATCACAATTCTACGAAAAACGCTCACTAGTTTGTGTCGAACCAAAATTCGACATAAACTTCCGACGCGCATAACTTTTGCGTCGGATATCGGAATCGAACGATTCCAGTGGCCAAACGTTCCTCTAACAACCTAATTTAACCCATAAAAACAAAATTTTAAACAATTAACAGTAGGATTGTCAAAATCCCCAAAAACAGAACTGTTTTTATACGAAAAAAATTCGAAATCTCAGCTTCGATCCAATTTCGCCAAATCTCTTTACCGAACATCCACACTCCCACCAATTAAGCCTAATTTGAACAAAACCAAATATATCAAACTCAAGAACCCGAACCCCACAGCCAAGAAGTCTCGAAATACATCTCTACATCAAAAATCAATACACAAGTTTCCTACACACTTGATATGGACTCCTCAAAAATACATCCTTCAAAACTCATTATTTTCCCCCAAAGCACTCTCCACGGGTCGGGTCACCCTAATACACTCCATCCGCCGACACATGGTCGCATGCCGCCAACTGCCTACTTGCCTTGGCTGGGCTCTCGGAACTCACCTGTAGAAATCTTTGTACTTACACCACAGAACACAAAACATAAGCCTAACAATCAGTAAGTAGTGCAATATGAAAAGTAAAATCGTCAATGCAATCCTATCACATGCAGTCTCTACATTTTCTCTCATGTTGTCGTAACCTGTGCCGCGTTGTACAGTCGCACTATGGTGAGACTACACTCTCTCGCCACCCCACTCTCTGGCACGTCGCCACCTTCCTGATTCCTCTAAAAACGATGCCCTTAAGCCATACACAGGCGTTACCCCACACAACAACCATCCCATGGTGAGGCTGAACGCACTCACTACACCACCCCCTAACATGTCGCCACTGTCCCGGTTCCTGCAGCAACGGGGCTAGAGTTACTCACCACCACACACACACCGCAGCAACCATTCCAGGGTGAGTTTAGACGCACTCGCCACACGGTCCCCTGGCATGTCGCCACCGTCCTAGTTCTTCCAGCAACGGGGCCAAAGTTGCCCACCCACACATCATTCTCACCGCCACGCGTCACACTTCACGTTCGCACATAATACCATGCTCAAATTCATTTTCGTTACACTTTTCAAAAATATGATGCATGAATGAACAAAAACATGCAAAACACACAATACATCCCTACCGTCCCATGGTGTAGGCCCATAAGGGCAATGCACATGCAAACACTACTTACCTGGCGTCTTTAGTTTCTGTGGTGATCGGCCTTTATAAATTCTCGAGCTCAACCTATCACATAATCAATTCACATTAAATTTCATCTCACAACTCATCCTACATACTAAAGTTACGACTACTAACTCAATCCACCTATGAGGAGGGGTGCCTTCACAATCCACCCCTCCTCATAGGTGCCCGACGTTCTCATCGGCCACACTTTCGGTTGGGTAAAAGCTCTGATACCATCTCTGTCACGCCCCGGAAATCCTACACGATTCTCGGTTCGCACACTTCTACTACTCACTCACTACATTCAAAAAATTTGAATAAAATTTAAAACTTTTGTTCCTCGACTTGAAACGACAATTTTTTTTGAATAACTTGAACAGCATCACAGCGGAAAACTCGATTAAAATCAATTTAACTAAAACTTCCTTTTATAAAACAAAAAACAGAGAAACCGGTCGACACCTGTAAACATTGATCGACACTTAGGTTGTCTCGGGTTTTTCATCTGTCGACATTGGCAAACGCCGGTCGACACTACGTTTCTCTCGGGTCTTTTCATCGGTCGACACTACGTTCGTTTCTGTCCGCGTAAGTCGAATCCCGTGGTCGAGACTTCTACGCTTATCTCAGAGAGCGGTCAACACCTGCTTTCACAAGTCGACACCTTCGTCCTCTCTGTTTTCCAGCGGTCCCGCCTTGCAGCCGACACTCTACCATCTTTACACTAACCGGTCGACACTTTCACTCACAGGTCGACACCTAATGTTGCTCTGTCTCCGTAGGTCGACCCTCGGGATCGACACCTGCGGTTTTGGTCAACCAATACGCCTATCGGTCGACACTTGCTCTCCAGAACCTCAATAAACCTCAAATTTTCTTCCAACACGACCCATTTCAACTCAACACTAAAATCCGCAAAAACCATCCATTTTCAATCAACTCAAAACCGCTATATATATCAAAACTACTACCGAACATTTGAAATCCATTTACCATTCAAAATGACTCAAAACGACTCTGACTCGACCTCTACACCCGTACCTATGAACGCCGCATCAAAATTGCCCTAACAGCTGGCCGGATCATCCACGAGCGTCCTCCTCCAACTGACTCCTAATCTTGGGCTCACTCTGAGCACTCACCGGTTATGGCGTCGTCACCTACATCACAGAACTCAACTATTAGCCTAACGCTAAGTAAGTAATGCATAAAACTTAAACATTAAAAATAAATACATCCTAACATATGCAGTTTCTATAGTTTCGTCTCTACTTTCTTTTTCGTCACTTTCTTACATCTTGTTTGTCTTCTTACTACTGGGTTCTTCTTTACGTGCTAGATCAAGGTGACACAGCTCGCAGTCCACCTCTGAGGACGAGGCCAACCTTAATATAGTAAAATGACACAACTCGCGGTCCACCTCTGGGGACAAGGCCACCACGTAAAGCGGAGAAAGAGTGATACACCTCGCGGTTCACCTCTGGGGACAAGACCACTCAACCCCATCTTTCTTATCTTCTTACGTATTTTCTCATTTCGTTCGTCTCATCACATCCTACTGTTTTACTTCGTAAAAACATGAAAATTCATTTTTGTCTCGTTCTTCTAATTTAAAACAATGGTGCATAACCATGAAAGCATAACATAAAATAAACGTGCAATGCATTCTATTGAACTGTGATTTAGGCCCAAAGGCAAAACTACTACTACATTACTTACCTGGCGTCCTAGCTCCTGTCATGCTCGTTTCTATAACTTCCTCGGCTCACCTATCATATGACCAATTCACATTAAAAATTCATCTCACCACTCATTCTATGTATTAAAGCTATGGCTACTAACTCACCACGCTAAAGCTAAACTAAAATGGCTCACTAACCCAATTTTTTGACCAAAATCAACCTAACTTACAACGCGCATAACTTTTACGTTGGTTGTTGAAATCACTCGATTTCAGAGATTAAACGCTCCACTCATAACCTACTTTAACACACCAAAATATAATTTAAAACAATGAACCATAGCTAGGTTAAAACTCCCAAAATAGAACCGGGTTTCACACTAAAACGCCTAAAATTTCCATTCTCATTTTTTCAACAAAACTCACTCAATTTCTCACCAATCTATGACACTCTAACCTATTAAGCATAATCTAACTACTACTGAAGATTTCAAATTCAAAAAACTGCAAGTTACAGCCCGATCCTCTCGATCCTGCTTAAAATTCAGAGTTCATCACACTCAGCCAGCACACCATTACTTTTACCTCCTAATCACCCCCAGAAACCGAGATCAATTAATCGAAAATTCGAAAACCACCAAGCACTCACACTCAATTGACAGAAACTGAAACAATGGTTTACTGTCGGTTCTCAGCACGGAAAGGGCCGAACCAGCACCTCCTCCCAGCTCGTCGGAGTTCCCTGTACGCTGACGTCCCTCCTGCTCTTGTTGATCATTGAAAAATCCCAACTCGTCGCCCAGCCCTCCCTCACTCCTTCGCTAGGTGAGGAAAGGAAGCAAAATGGCTTCCTTCGTGAAGTCATTCTGTTTTGTATTTTTTTTATAATAATAATAAATCTAATTACTTTTTTGCCCTCACACTTTACTATTTTAATCAAATTGCTATTCAGTCCGTTTTCGGTCAAATTCTTAAAATTTTTTCTTCTCCATTAGTATCAAAATAATCTTTTATCTAATAATACAAATTCTCCGCTCTCAGTTCCGACCGAAATTCTGCTGTTTACCGCTCCAAAAATATGAAAATTATTTAACGAAAATTTTGCGTGTTACAGTAGGTGTCCCTCACGAAAAGCCAATGATGAAGCTCATCCGTCGCCAAGAAGTGTGTAAAAGCCACCCTTGAGATTTGTGCACAAGGCCAAAGACTCATGCTTGAATAAAGTTAAGTCTTCAATGGAGTTCTTTCACTAAGACATTTGTTGTTATTGCAGGAAAGGACCATTGTAATGCTTGACTAATGCTTGGATCAAGTCTTGGATCAAATTGGTGCGAAAACGTGGAAGCAGCAGTTCATCGAGTAGTTGGCGTGCACTCAAGAAACAAAGGCATGGCGCATACGAGGATGATCCATGGCACCCAGCTAGCATGTAGCAATAATTTAGCACACCAAGGAGAGCTATGGCCAAGGCATTGCGCGTAAAGGAGGCTCATGGCCAAATATGGCACGCAGCGCCCAGCAAATGGCGCCCAAGAGGTGCCAGCCTGGGGTGCGTAAGAGGCACCAGCGCTAGCATGTGGCACGCGGGAGTGGAGCCAGCGTGCAGCAGCACACATGAGAGACAGCCAAGCAGCACACGTGAGACTCGCCGGTGCAATGATCAACGCGAGGCACGGACGACGACACCACCCAACGCACATGAAGGAGATGACAGATCACCGCCCATGGTTGCGCATCAAAAGAAGCACGCGAACGACAGTGACCCCAACATCGACACCCACTAACGACTAGTTTTTCTCAGCAACGACTCTTTCTGCATTTTATTCTTTTCTGCATAACCAATTGTTTTGTAATCTTTATAAGCTTGTTTTGAACATTTTAAACAATTGATGAAGGTTAAATATGGATTATTGAAAGCTTTTACGCTTTGGAAGAAAACCAGTTACGAAGGAATTTGCGTCGGTTACAAACCAAGAGGAGAGAGCCTCCTTCCGCGCGAGTGTGGTTGCTCGTGGAGTGATGCTCCATTGTTTTCTTAGCTCTTGAAGAGCTAGTGGCAAGAGAACGTGGCCCAAAACCAGTTCCTAGCCGTTGTTGTTCTTCTTGGAAGAAAATTTGCCAAAAGCAAATGTAATTGCTTCTCGATTAGCCAAGGGCCTCCCTTTTATCCCATCGGCCATTTCTGTGAAAATTCAGAGCTAACCCATCTCAAGGATTCGTCAGTATCACTCTCCTTCTGCTCGCCATTTTCTGTTTTACATTACTCTATTTTTGTGTTTTGGACGACTTTGGGGTGTTCCTTCAAGCACCGATCATTGACATTGCTTTAAGTCTTCTACATGCCATTTCTAACACCATTTGCAGCCCCATAGCTTATCATTTGGTATCAGAGCTTAGTGCTCCATTTTTGCTCTGATCTGAATGCATTTTGCCTCTGACTTTCTCTGTTTTGTTCTTTTTTTTTTTTTGTTTTCTGCTTATATGTTCTGTCATGATCACTTATGTTGCACCTACAACACACTTGTTAACTAATTTTCAATCATGTTTAGTTCTGTTTAGCATTTGTTCAAGTTTCTAATCTGTTTTGATTCTTTTTTGTTTGCTGTTTGTTTTCTGTTTCCACCCGATAGTTATCATGTTTAGTGTTGTGTTTTCTTGTTTAGAATGATCACTTATGCAGCTTGTTGAGTCCGTTTGATTTCAAGGATTTAGAGTCCAAGAAAGAAAAAAAGAAAGCATATGTTTTGCTATTTTTCATTTGCTGTTTGCTGTCAATTTTTTTTTTTCTAGTTTGTGTCTTGTTTTCAGCTATGGTTTCTGCAG
The DNA here is from genome assembly GCA_022433055.1 of Begonia peltatifolia. Taxonomy (NCBI): domain Eukaryota; kingdom Viridiplantae; phylum Streptophyta; class Magnoliopsida; order Cucurbitales; family Begoniaceae; genus Begonia; species Begonia peltatifolia. The sequence continues at coordinate 22,352,788 of CM039519.1, read as the reverse complement.
CATGTTGTGTCTATGTTTAGCTTATTTTGTGTCTAGTTTAGTGTCCTAGATTGTCCAAGTTTATAAGTTGAAAATTGCTTGAAAATCTGTTCTGATTTTGAGAAAATTTCTGCATAATTTTTTATGTTTCTGATTTGCTGTTTGCTATTTGCTGCAGCTTCTTGGTTCATTTTTACTGAAGTTTTGCAGCATTCTTTTGCTTCTTTTAAAGTTCAAATTGTCCCAGCTTGTTGTGTTTAGAGTCCACTATTTAGGAGTTGAATATTAGTTGCTATTTTTATGTAATTTTCAAGTTTTTGGCCCTATCTTTGTGTCTGCACAAATTCTTGTGGAGTATAAATTTGGATTTGAAATTTTTATAGAAAATTACTCATATTATGGACTAGCTTGTGTCAAAATTTCAGAATCATTGGACTTGACTTGTGCTAATGTTTGTTTAGACATGTTTATGATATTTTTAGTATGTTATGTTTATGTTTTTCATGCATAATTTTCAAACCGGTTGAAATTTGAACCTGAAATGTTTACAGCATGTTACTACTATAAGTAGGTAGCTTGTGTTAAAATTTCACATCTTTTGAATGAGAATTGTGAAATTTTTAATTTCAAAATTTTAAATATTTTATTTATGTTTGTGTTCAAAACGTTTTGTCCACTTTTAATTTGAGCTTAAAATTTTAAGAGCATGTCACTAATATGGTGGGCAAGATTCTGTTAAAATTTCGTATAATTTGGACAAGATTTGTGAAAATTTCTGTTTAGGAATTTTAGGTTGTTTTAGTATGATTTTAGCGTGTTTGTGATTTTGTTTTTTTTTCTGTTTTGCAGCACTTGATCAGAACTATTTGCTGCTAATGTATGTCTGAATTTGGAGTCTCTTTTGGCCAAGCAATTGGTATATATCCGAATAGCATTACTTGTGTTTAAAATTCTGCTTTTAGGCTGTGAATTTTTCTGTTTTTAAGTTGTCTTTTGACCCCCTTTTTGCTGCGTTGTTGATGTGTTCTTATTAGGGTTAGATCATGTCTAGAAGAGGTAACCCTTTGATCCAGAACCGAGGCCACTTAAGCCAAACCACCGAACCCTCCCAACCTAGCAACGACAAGCCAAGTTTTCAAGGGCAAATTAATGGCCTAACCGGAGTGGTTAGAGGTTTAGCCAACAAATTGAAGACTTTAGCCTAGACCTTGAATTTGTTTTGGATAGCATTAGTCAAGATCACCCTAGGAATCCCCAAGCTCCACTTAGGAGAAAAGTAGAAAACCCTAGAAGGAAAGACCATTTAGGAGAACCTTTGAAGATGAAACCAAATATGTGAAACCTAGCCAAAGGATTCCGAAAGTGATCCTTATGGATAAAAGGTCTTTTGAATTGACATTCCCTATTTTTTATGGTTATACCTTAGGCTTGGAATGTATTGAATGGTTAGAAGAGGTGGAGGAAATGTTTAAAATGAATGACTATTCGGAAAGAAGGAAAATCCGAATAGCCCTCTCTTGTTTTACAAGATTGACTAGAATATGGTGGGAAGAGAATTGAAAAGGAGACAAGGCTAGAAGGCAAAAGTGAAGTGACTACTTGGAACTTGTTAAGGTACCTAATATAGGAAAGGTCGGTTCCAAGCCAATACAAAAAAGAGTATAGCCCTAGGCTTACCTCAAAGACTCCCATCATTTTTGCACCACCAACCCCTCTAACCCAAACCAAAACCCAACCTATAGAGGAAACCTTAGGTGAGGGAGAAAATGAGTTGGAAGATATAGAAACCCCTACCCCTATTGATCTCATTGATGAATTTAAAATTAAAGGGTTATTTGAAGAATCTCTATTTGGTCTAAAAATGAGCAAAATGACATTGAAGATTTTGGAACCAAAATTTTATTTGGGGAATCTATCCTTGAGGAAAGTGAGCCAATTGTAGAAACCATAGAAGCCATTGAAACCCTAGAGCTATAAACCATACCTAAAAGTTTTCAAAATTTCAAAATTCATGAGGTTATCACGTGGTATAATCCATTGTATGATGGCTCTATGAAGAAGTTTTTTGACAAGGACTTAAAGGACTTAACCTACACTTAAAGAGGGAACTTTTTATGCAAAGTATGCATCAATGCAAAATCCCCTCATCCTACAAGAGTCCTACTGTAATAACTCAGAATTTTTTCGAAATTATTTTAAATTCCTGTGAAAATTTCGTGAGAGATTTTAACGAGCTTATTACTTATAGAAGATTCAGGATTTATTTTGGGAGAGAATTTTTTAGTTTAAATAAATGAAAGGACGCAAATTTAGCATAAATACGGAGGTTCAAACATGTGAGGGCAATTTAGTAATTTAGTTAAATAAATAAATAAGAGAAAAGATTTAAAAACCGAACGACTTCACGAAGAAGCCATTCGGTTTTCAGCTGCTCGAGCTCCCAAAGATAGAGAACCCGAGCTCTCTATCTTCTGGATGGTTGATAGATAAATATTACTAGTTTCTAGTGAACTATTTGTAGGGTTTAAATTTTGGGATAGCCAGTTTTTAGGCGTTACTCTGCCAAAATTTCGGGAGAGAGGTTGGGAGTCGAGAGGATATGGAATAGATTGGAATGTGTACAGTGAGTGTTAGAGAAGTGTGGAAGGGAGTGGAAGTGCGGCGTGGTCGTAGGTGCGCGGGGCACGCGGCCCTACGGGTGCTCAAGAGTTGTGCGGCGTCGGGTGAGGGTTTGCGTGCGGACATGTGGTACGGAGGCAGGGTGTGTGGGGCACGCGGCGCTGTGAGCGTGCGCGTGACATGGTGATGTTAAGTTGGCATGCGCAGCACTGTGAGGGTGCGCACGGGGCGTCGAAGTGAGGGCGGGGGTGTGCGACACCAAATTTGTGTAGTTCGAGGTATGTGTTGGACTCCTTCCTAGGATTTCGAGTCTTGTTGTTTTATTTTTAAAACTATTTTAAATTAGTTTCTTTTCCTCTACGTATTTTTATATTGAGGATTTCGTGTTCCCTCTTCGGGACGCGAGTTATTTTCGAATCGAGTCGAAAATTTTTACACTCACAAATGTTCTTTTAAATATGATTTGAAAACGAAAGTGGTATTAAATTAAGTGAGTTACGTCAAGTTTCAGTATGTAATAGTGTGTAGACGTACTGTAGCGCACCGGGAACGTGTCGGTTCTCGGGGTGTTACACTTCGCTAAATAGAAGGTGGCTAGTGAGACCTTGTGCTCTTCTTCCACCTTCGCATACCTGAACATACTCTCCATGGTACGAACTCATTCCTCTATAGCTGTTGGATCCGACGACTGTCCTTCGTCGGGGGTCGTAACCTCTGAAATCTATCTCCCTACTGATCATGGCCTGAACTAGCGCCTACACTTCCTTACACCTCCCGATTCAACAATATCCCTAATTGCTGAGATTAGCTATTCACCAATTCAGTTAACTGCCTGATAGTCATTGAATCATCCTCATTTCTCGTATCAGCTGCCTCTCTCGGTACCCTTGTACGTCCTGATCATTTAGACATTATGGTTAATTTCATGAACAAGATTAATTACTCTCATAAGCATCTAATAACTAAAACTAAACTTAAACACTTACAGTTGTCAAAGTACGTCGTGCGGCGATCGGCGCTGTTAGGCAATCATTTGAACAGTTTGACTTACTGACTCTAACCCCCATAACAGCCCCACCTACTACTAATTAACTATTCCCTCTACCTTTTCCCAAGCGCTGTGGAAATTATGACAGGCACTCATTCCTTCACAATCCATCCCTACTCATAGGGGTCCGACGTTCTCGTCGGCCACACTTTCGGTTGGGTAAACGCTCTGATACCATCTCTTTCACGCCCTGAAAATCCACCACGATTTTCGGTTCCCTAACCACTACTACTCACGCAGTTTGACTTACTGCTCTTACTCGCAGCGCAAGACTTTTGGTTAAAAATTATTTTAAATAAAACTTCATTTTATGAAACATAAAACAGAGAAACCGGTCGACACCTGTAAGCATCAGTCGACACTTGGGTTGTCTCCGATTTTTCATCGATCGACGCTAGCAAATGCCTGTCGACACTACGTTTCTCTCGGGTTTTTTCGTCGATCGACACTGAGAACACCGGTCGAAACTTCTACGCTTATCTCAGAGAGTGCTCGACACCTGTTTTCACAGGTCGACACCTTGATCCTCTATGTCCGCGCAGGTCGACCCTCGCGATCGACACCGCTGCCATTTTTACACTACCGGTCGACATCTACAACCATAGGTCGACACTTACTTCGGCTCTGCTCGCGCAAGTCAACCCTCGCGGTCAACACTTGCAGGGTCTGGTCGACCACTAAACCTATTGGTCAACACTTCCTCACCAAAACTTTGTTTAAAAATCTTAAAAACTTCACAAAATCAATCAGATTTCGACTCAACGCTAATAGTAACCCAACGCACACTTTTACATCAACTCAAAATCACAATTTAAGTAAAGAAAACGACTACTAAAATTTTAAATCCATCTATACATTCAATCGACCCAAAACCACAAAAATCATTTCAATTACACTCCCAGAACCAATACCTATGCCTACCATAGTCAAAACACCCTAACAGCCAGCCAGATCGCCCATGTTCGTACTCCCTCAACCGCCTTCTAATACTGGGCATGCTCAGAGTACTCACCAACTATGGCATCATCACCCACATCACAAAACTCAACTATTAGCCTAATGCTAAGTAAGTAATGCATAAAACTTAAACACTAAAAACAAATACATCCTAACATATGCAGTTTCTACAGTTTCGTCTCTAATTTTCTTTTCATCTCTTTCTTACATCTTCTTACTACTGTGTTCTTCTTTACGTGCTACACTAAGGTGACATATCTTGCGGTCCCCCTCATAGGACGCGGTCCGCCTCATATGACAGAGTAAACCTCATTTTAGTAAAGTGGTACTACTCGCAATATCTCTCATAGGACAAGGTCCACCACGTAAAGCAGGGGAAAAGTGACACACCTCGCGGTCTCCCTCATAGGACGTTGTCCCCCTCATAGGACAACGTTACTCAACCCCACCTTCATTATCTTCTTACGTATCTTCTCATTTCGTTCGTCTCATCACATTCTACTGTTTCACTTCGTAAAAACATGGAAATTCATTTTTGTCACGTTCTCCTAATTTAAAACAATGATGCACAACCATGAAAGCATAACATAAAGTAAACGTGCAATGCATCTTACTGAACTGTAATGTAACCCCGAAGGCAAAACTTTTGCTACATTACTTACCTGTCGTCTTAGAAATTACTCGCATTTCGTAACTTCATTCGCTAACTGGGAAAACATATAAAACCACACATCTATTATCTCTACTTTCTACTAAATTCGTCAACTCTAAAGGAAACAACAACTAAACCCCCACTCGGCCTAAACCGAAATTCTAACTCAATTTCTAACTGACCTTCAAAAATTCATGGCTATCACAATAATCATTCGATTTGGACGATTCGAACTGCTACAGATTCCTTATGACGTCTAGCTTCTCATGGTATAATCAAATCCCTAATTCAACACATAACGCTTGGCCAGACGTGGCCGAGCAGAAATCATTCTAAAATTCGTATATTCGGCTAATCAAATGCTCAATCTTTCCCATCAAATCTCATAATCTACTAATACTTGTAGCTTAAACACCAGCATACTGATAGAAATTAATTCCAACTTCAAATCCTCGTATCACCCTCCTAAGTTTCACCAAAACTTTATAACACTCTCACTAACTTCGGTTTTAATCACTCAAAACGGTTAAAGTACTAACTAACTACTAGAAACTAACTAAAACATACCTTAGATTTGAAGATTTACGGCTGAAGAAGGGGGGTTTTGGTGCTGGGAAGAAAACACCGAAAGGTGTTTTGATTTTTTTTTTTTTATAATAATAATTATAATAATCCTAATTACTATTTTACCTTTAACAATTAACCGTTTAATAAATCTGTAACGAGCCCTTTTCCCAGTAAGATATTGTGCACTCGTGAGATTGAACCGTAGCCTAATATCCTCCCCTCACAGATTTGTTTGGCGAGAATTTCCCAGTCGGTCACCCAATTTGGTACTGCTATCACCGGAACACTCTTAACTTCGGAGTTCTTATGGGATCTGTTACTAATTGTACTCCAAAATGCGTCTTACTATCTAAGGAGGATTTTCTTACATATGTTTCATTTCCATATACCTCCACCAAGCGATGTGGGATTATGACAACCTCATTTCTACGACCCGAGGTTTGCCCCGCAGTCGTACTCATACGCACACATTCGGGTCATCACAATCACCCCCTCTTAGGGCCTAACGTTCTCGTTGGCCACATTTTCGGTTGGCTACAGTCTCTGATACCATTTGTAACGACCCATTTTTCCAGTAAGATATTGTCCGCTCTTGGGATTGTACCGTATCCCAATATCATCCCCTCACGGATTTGTTTGGCAAAAATTTTCCAGTTGGTCACCCAACATGTTACTGCTCTCATCGGAGCACTTTTAACTTTAGAGTTCTTATGAGATCCGTTACCAATTGTGCTCCAAAACACATCTTCCCAGTCGGTCACCCAATCTGTTATACGGTCCGATTGTGATTGGATTCTTAAATTTTTCTCTGTTTATTAGGGTCAAAATAATCTTTTACTTAAGGACAAAAATTCTCTGTTATCAATTTTTCTCTACCGATTATAATTACGTAAATTCGAAATTAATTTAAACGGCAAAATTTTGGGTGTTACACCATTTATAATGGTTCAAACTTTTATAATATTTTTTATCAATGATATATTTGTGGATATTTATATATATGAATGATATATAAATATAAGTTGTAAAAGATATTAATGGATTATACTAAAGTATAGTTCGATAAATAAGAAACAAGATGTTGAAAAAAAGGTCGTAGACGTTGAGGCAATAGTCAAAGTGAAGGAGTTATTAATTATAATTAGGAAGAGAGATGAACAGTCAAAAGGGTGAGGCAACTTAAAGCATTTCGTCGTTGAGGCAAATGAAAGATTTTTATTAAGAAGAAAGGAATGGTGGTTGGATAAGGGTGACTAATAAGTCACCGTTCTTTTTAGTTGACAACTCACTATTTTTTAACTCTTATCCAATAGAGTTCTTTCAATTAAGTAAAACTCACTCTCTCTCTCTCTCTCTCTCAAGAAACCCACAATTTTCCTCTCCTTGTCCTGATCCCCTATCCCACGATTTTCCCCTCTCTCTCTCTTTTTCTGAAATTTCCTCCCACGAAACCACCCTCTCTCTCTCTTTCTCTGAAATTCTTCTTGTAGAGGTCTCCCACTTTGGGAGCTTTTCTCCCACAATAAATCCTTCCTCTCTCTTTGAAGATTCAAGGTAAAATAAGTTTTGGTTATAGTTTATGAAGTTTATGCGTAAAATGTTGATTTTGATAAGTTTCGTTGACGATTGATGAACCTTGGGATTTAGATTCACAACATTTAGTTTTCATTACTCAACGTCTTAGCTTATTGATGTATAATGTGATTATGAGACTTATTTGTGAGTTGAAATGAAAGAAATTATCAAATTGTTCAAGTATGTTGAAAAATATGAGGAAAACAACGCAGTTTGGGTTTGGTGAATTTGGTCCAACTAAATGATTCTCAATTGATAAATGATTTTTGCATGTTAAAGTAGACTCATTATGTGAACTATGAGCTTTGGAATTGATGCATTTTGATAAATATATTTAATTTTATGATTTTTTAAAGTTGAAGCAAAAACTGTAAAGAATATTCTGGATAGTTTCAGTTTTGGTATTATTATTAGCCCAACCAAATGATTTTCAATGGTTAAAAGTTTTTAACATGTTAAAGTAGACATTTTGAGTGAGCTTTGGACTTTGGAATTGAAACATTTAGATATTTATACATTGAGTTATGAATTTTTGAAATTAATGCAAAATGTTGGTCATATTCCGATTTTAATCCAAGGGATGGTTAATTGGTTATATTATGTTCAAAACCATTATGATTTGGTTGCTAATGGTGTAATGCATGTGTTATAGGTTTTCAAGTTACAAAGAATATTGATCAAATTGCTATAAATTGTGCTAAAAACATAAGATAAGTAATTCTAACGGTTAAAATAGTTAGTTTAGACTTTATTACATTGTTAGGTGGAGATAGTTTTAATTACTGTTTTGGATCTAGATAGGATAGAAATGGATTGATGATTAAAGTGAATAATGGACGTTGGAGTGAGGAAATTGATATCGTTTTTAATTCAAATTGATATGAGTTGTGAAAAATAACATGTTTCAATATTTATAGAAATGTCTTTAAAATATTATTTTGAAAACAAAGATTATGTTAAATTGAACATATTGATTTTAAATATCAATTGTATAAGTGGGTTGATTTGCATTGTTTTAAACATTAGTAGCATTGCTTTATAAATATTTTAAAAGCATACATTTAGGAAGGAGAAAGTTAGAAGTCATGGTAACATAAGAACTCATTAGACTGGCCTTGCCTCTTCATGTGCGATGATTATGACTATGAAACTAAGTATGAGATTAAATATATGTCCTTCTTAGGTTGAAAGTCTCTAAACCTTGAGAGCGAGCAATGCAAAAGGAATTATACAGTCCTACCAAAGAAAGCCTGGAAATTTGTAGAGGTATATGATGATCATATGAAGTTTGTTTAGAGTGAATTGCATTTTGATATTTACAAATGAATGTTAAAAGCTGTTGTTGAAAATTTGATTGAAAATATGATTTTAAATTATACAAACTTATTTATAATTGCATTGAATTTAATTATATGTAGATAATGATTTCAAAAACTCATGGAATGTTTTAAAAGGATTTGAAATAGAGCCTACATATATTTTATAAAAATGACATGGATTTCAAAGAATAAATTGATTTTAAATTGATTTCAAAATAATCACGAATAGGTGGAGGACGGAGTATAGTCCTAGATAGTATGGATAGAGTTTAAGTTAGCTATTCTAACTGTTAAATTTAGTTAAAATGAGTCTATAATTTGTTAGAAGGTGAGAACGAGTCTTCAAGCTAGGGCAACGAGAGATCAGGCGATGAGAGAGGTGACTTCGAGTTATCATTGGTGACCAACGATCGGCGACGAAGGTTCTTCGTGCGAGGTAACTCTGGTCGGTAAGGTAATATCATGGTAAGATTTTGTTCGAGTCCGAGAAGTCTAGGTCCAATTGTAAGTTGAACTCTGATTCCTCTTCTTGGTGTTTTCTTCCGATCAATAATAAAGTGAATGTGTTGCATCCGTGGAAGGAGGAATTAATGTCCTTACCGCTTTAATTTGTTGTGTTTCTTGTTTAATTATGTTTCTTGCTCATTGTAAAATAAGAGAATTGGTATTTTGAAAGATAAATTTCACTTCCTGCTCTGTTAGGGTCTACTTCAACCAAAACATTTTGCAGGTAGTGTGAAATATTCTATCAATGTAGGTGGTTTAGCTAGATCTTTGTCCCCCTGAAACATAAGTTATAGAAAATAATCAAGCCTCGCAAAATGAGAGCAGAGATATGTTAAATGATACCTGCAAGCCGTTGTCAATAGCGCTTGAAAGTTGAGATTGAGTCTGGGAAACGGAGTCGAATCATCCCATCAAAAGCAAAGAGTCTTCCTTCAACCCCTTTCTTTTTAGCTTAATACCCCGATGGAAGAAGGTGATGGTGTAGTGTCACGACTCTAGAGGGGGCCTAAAAGAAATGTTAGGATAAACGATCAATATCAGCGAGATTTACTGTCTAACCTAAGACTTTGTGCCAACGTTTTATCACCAATCCATGACCTCTCGTAATAACAAATGGGAGGATACAAGTAATTGTAGAAATACAGAAAAATTAAAATAATTAAATGCACAATGTATGGTACAATCTAAAATATGCCCTTACATATTCAAATTTAAAGGAATAAAATTATGGTGACTCAAAAGAAATCGGCGCAGATCCGATTCATTTTCTATTCCTCTTTCCTTTACCTGTAGAGAGGGGAGTTGTTGGGATGAGTAATAAATTCAGTATGATATGTTATACCTACCACTTATCACATTATCTATGCCCATTTAAAATCAATGCACATGTTTTAAAATTCAAAACTGGTTTCAATGTTATTAAATTCTCTTTATCATTTTTTTTAAAACGATTAATGGGGCTATATTTAAAAAAATAAAGTATATGTAGCAAAAATAGGCCTATATCAACCATACTATCATATATAGTGTAACGCCCCGAGAACCCATACGTTCCTGGTGCGCTCACTACATCTACACACTATGACATACTGATACTCGACGCGAACTCACTTAATTTAATACCACTTTCGTTTTCAAATCATATTCAAAAGAACATTTGTGACTATAAAAATTTTCGACTCGATTCGAAAACAACTCGCGTCCCGAATAAGGAATACGAAATCGTCAATATAAAATACTCAGCGAAAAATATAATTTAAAGTACTTTTAAGAATAAGACAACAAACTTGAAATACTAGGAAGGATTCCATCACACCACTCAAACTACACAAATTCGGTGCTGCGCACCCACGTCCCGACTTCGGCGTCTCGTACACACTCTCGCGGTGCCGCGCGCCAACTCAACATCACCGCGTCACGCGCACGCTCACAACGCCACGTGTCCCATGCACCCTGCCTCCGTACAGCACGTCCGCACGCACGCCCTCACCCGACGCCGCACGACCCGTGCGCACCCACAGGGCCGTGTGGCCCGCGCACCTGCCACCACGCTGCACTCCCGCGCCCATCCACACTTCTCTAGTACCTCCCTGTACACACCCCGACTTATTCCATATTCTCTCGACTCCCAACCTTTCTACCGAAATTTTGGCAGAGTAACGCCTAACAACTGGCTATCCCAAAGATAAATTCGTGCACACAGTTCACCAGAAAACTAGAAATATCAATCCATCAATCGTCCAGAGAAAACTTCATAACCAAATCGAAGTTTAAAAACATCAAATTCATCAACTACAAATTAAGAAAATCCACAATACAGAGCATTACCAAGCTACTGCATGTAAAGTATACGCGTACGTCACCAAAATCACACGCACTCCATAAACCCCTATATAACTTACGCCTATACAACTCGTCTAATCAATTGTACATCGACAGAGTAAAATAAAATACCTGCAATAGTCAAGCCACCACCTACCATCTCCACGAGTCGGGTCGCCCTAACAAAATCCACCGTCCGGTGCTTCGGTCGCACGCCGCCAACCATCATATGCCTCAGTACTAGGCTCTCGAGGCTCACCAGCAATATCGGCAGCACCTACACCATAGAACACACATCATAAGCGTAAAGCTCAGTAAGTAGTACAATATAAAAGTAAAAGTCGACAATGCAATCGTATCACATGCAGTCTCTACACTCACACTCATGTTGTCACATCTGTGACACGTAGTGTGACCGCACCAGTGTAAGGAGGAACCTAACGCCACCCTACACCCTGACACGTCGCCACCGTCCCGGACTCCCCAGTAACGAGGCCTACAAGCTACACACACGCATCAGCACACAGCAACCACATCAGGGTGAGGGTGTAGCTCGCGCCACACTATACCCTGACACGTCGCCCCCGTCCCAGCCTCCCCAGCAACGGGACCACAGTTGCCACACACACGTTTCGCGACAGCCCAGTCAGCCCACTGCTCGAGCGAAATCCGCGACTGGTGTTGCACCGGCCCACACACTAGTAGGATCCGTGGTACCACTGCCCATCATCCTCACCGTCAACACATACACGCCGCATGACAGCCTAGCCGGCCCACTGCTCAAGCGAAATCTGCAATTGGTTACGTACCAGCCCACACACTAGTAGGATCCGCGATACCACCGCCACGCGTCTCACCACTTAATCAAAATATGTTCAAGACCATTTTCGTTCCTTTTTTAAAATATGATGCATGTCAAACAATACGCACGCACACTACTATCAATAACATAAATCCTAAAGTTATACAGTGTAGGCCCACTTGGGCAAAACACATGCATGCACTACTTACCTGGCATCCTAAGCTCACTCAACGCACAGTTTTGCCAAAAATGTCTTTAACCTAAAACACAAACAATTACTCATCAATCCTCACTTCGAAATTCACCAAATAAGTTAAAAATAACATCTCTTAACTAAACCCATGAAATTCCGACTAAAACGGGCCAGCAATTTGGTTCGGCCGAAAAACAGCCTTAATTTCAGACGCGTATAACTTTTGATCCGTTAACGGAATCGAGTGATTCAAGAGACTAAACGTTCCCTTAGGAACCTAGTCTAACATATTGAAATGGATTTTAAAATGGTAAGCCACAGATTGGTGAAAAACACCAAAACCGAATTTGCCTTTTTTATCCAAATTTCACATTTTGATTTTTTTCAACCAAAACTCACTCAAAACTAGCTTTACGCATTAAAAACAGCCATGCTAATATCACGCGTCACAATTCTACGAAAAATGCTTACTAATTTGACTCGATCCAAAATTTGACATAAACGTCCGATGCGCATAACTTTTGCGTCGGATATCAGAATCGAACGATTTCAGCGGCCAAACGTTTCTCTAACAACCTAGTTTAACCCACAACTAAGTTAAGCTGAAACGGCAAAAAACAGAACCTGTTTTTATACGAAAAAAAATTGAAAATCTTAACTTCAACCCAATTTCACCAATTTCTTCACCAAGCAACCACATTTCAATCAATTATGCATAAACTAACAACAATTTGAAGCTTCTCGCTCAGAAAGTTAGAATGGCAACAATCCCTCACGGTTTTCTTCTCAAAACCAGAACACCACCGATGCCCACCCCTTTTCCCCCCCTGCAAATCCCTCCACACTTTGGCATAACTAGCCAAGGCCGAAACACAGGCAGTACTATACCTTTGGCCACCAAAAATAGAGAAGGAGCAGGGGACATCCCCACCTGTTCTTGGTCGGGTTTGTGGCGGAAATGCCGAGCCTCTAGAGCACCCACCCTAGCCTCTAAACACACCAAGGACCGGGTTCAAACAAAGCGGGAGTTCAGAAGCAACCGAACTCCCCACTTGCTGGCAGAAATCGAAATGGAGCAGGGCGGTTTACCTTGGGTCTTTAGCACGAGAATGGTCGAGCTACACGTTGTCCCGATTCGTCAGGGCTCCCTAACCACGTCGGCTGCCGCTAACCTCTCCTCCAGTCGTCAGCCGTCGTCGGAGCTCGGAGCTTTCTCTCCCTCTCTCGCGTCTCCCTCTTCTCGGGCGTTCGGGTTGCAGAACGCGTAAAGTGGAATGGCTTCTTCTTGAAGCCATTCCACTTAACAGGTTTTATTATTATTTTTTTTTAAATTTAATTAATTAAATTACCAAAATGCTCTCACGTGTTTTTATCGTCCGTAATTTCGTTAAATTCTCGTCCTCCCGACTTTAGAATTTTGAAAACCATCACAAAACTAGACTCCGAGTTTTTATAACTTAATTTACCCGTTAAAATATTTTCTCGAAATTCCAACCGAGATTATATTAAAAATTTCAGAAATTTGATTTAAAATCTGAAATTTTTCGGGTTATTACATATAGTCAAGTGAACAGTGAGGTAACTCAAGGATCCTCCAAACCACACCGCAACACCAGCAGGGCCTCTTAGGGATAAGAGAAAGATCAACCCACTAGGAAGGATCGAACGAATCAACCATACCCTGGGCCCTCGGGAACACCGCACAAGGGACTTATCAACCTGGGGTACCAACGAACAGACATGGCCAACTTGTGTAATGGGGCGAGCCAAAGCGTCTAGCCCCCTTCCTCCATTTGCAGGGAGTGCCGCAGCTCTATATTTTAAGGGGGAGGACCCTATCCAAACAAGTGTGGGGAGTACCACAACAATCCTAAAATACAGGTGAATATGGGACGATCCCCCTGATACTCTCAGCGTATGGGCCCGGCTGAAAGTGTCAGACAGTTTTCTCCAGTATCAAGCTCCAAATGGCACAACAGAAAATCAATACATAAATAAAACTCATCTGCATGACAATATAGCAATCTCACGATAAATCTCAAATCGAGCCCGTTGGCTATGGCGAGTAAAACATGACATTTAAACTCTGCTAGGCAGTATAAATCAAGCAAAATGTGTACATGCCTAAAAAATTTAGAATACACATGCTAGTAAAAATTCCGACGTCAATACTAGTAGTATCCCACCAAAATTAATATATGTGCATGTTACGATAGGTATAACACAAGAAGTATAATAACTCATACCGCTGTGACGAGTCCTTCTAACCTCGGTAGGCAGTGGCTCTTCAAGAATCATTTCGAACTCAGCAAAATCCCGACTCTGGGAATCAAAACAAAGGAGAAACCTTGTTAAGCTTTAATAGGGGTTAAAAATGATATAAACTAGGAGCTGGGGCAAAAATGGGCCCAACGGCTTGAGTTGACTTTTGGTCCAATGACAACAATCAACGTTGATCGTCTAGGCACAACTCGAACCGATCTGGACCGATCTGGTCTAGCCCAGACGAACTTGGCCTAGTTAGGCTCAGGTCGGACCTGGCAGGCCCCAGGAGGGTCTGAGTCGGACTCGACTTGAAATGGGCTTCATGACCTAGTCTAGGCCCAACTCAGCCTTGGATTTGAGTTGACTCGGCCAGTGCCTGAGTAGACTCGGTCGTCGACTGAGTTAACTTGATCGTCGACGGCCGAGCGCCCGCGACCTCTCAGGGTTGAAAAATCGTGTTTTTCTGACCTTTTTTCACCAAAACACGTTTCTTATCTCCTTTCCGATCGATTCATGCTAAAAACACTAAGAAATCAACCTCAAATTATAGAACAACAAAATCCCAAAAACCCAAAACTTCTCCGGCAAAAATCGAAAGTTTGAGTGATTACTTTCAAAAACTTTCATCACCAACGTTAATATACTCTTCGAGATGAAGATGTTGGTACCAAATTCAAGCCGAACGGAGGTCGTCTCTGGCATTGGCCTCTCCCTCTCTCATGGTCGGCGTCGGTCTCTCTCTCTCTCTCTTTTGTTTCTTCTGAAGGAAACGATAAGGTTTTGAAAATCTTATCGTTTAATTTAAAAAAAATTTATATTAAATCCATTTAATGGTTTTCGATTTTTTTTATTTAAATTTTTCCCGAATAATTCCCTTTAATAAATTCTGACATTCTTCTCCCGTGAATTTAATTTACTTGAAACGCGTAAGCGTCAACTTAAAATTTTAATTTATTTTCTTAATTTTTTCGTACAAGTCATAAGTGACTAAAAATTCATACGTCGTAATTTTCCAAAAATTCACACATTCGAGCTTACATTTCCACTTAAAAAGTCATGAAAAATTTATTCGTAAATTTATTTTTATTAAATTTTAACAGATTTTACACGTAGTCTCAGAAGCTGCCATGAGTGAGAGAGAGAGAGAGAGAGAGAGAGAGAGAGAGAGAGGGAGAATTTAAATGTGAAAGGAAGGAGGCAGCTGAGAATTAATGGATCTCAAAAGTGGGAGCTTCTCTTCTCCGCTGCAATGTTTTTTAATAAAATAAAGGGTTAAAATTAATATAAACTCTAAAATAATTTTTAAATTAAAAATTTTAACAACTCAAATCTTAAACTATCTATAATCTAACAAATTAAACTTAGTGCTTATGTGACACTAGACAGATTTGGTCAGGGAGTCGAGGCGGGAGGTGAATATTCTTCGTTCCACGTGCACCGCACGTGATTCGAGAACGGGGAATCACCATCCCGGAGTGGCCCCCCATTCAAAAAATAAGGCATGAGAACAGGGAGTCAGCGCCGCAAATCAGCCCCCTGTATTCAAACTCGATGTTTGAAATTTGGGGGCCGATCCAAGGGGTGACCCTCTTTCTCATGTCCTATTTTTAGAACGGAGGGTCGATCTCCTAATCTATATAAGGAACCGACCCACATTCTCACCCCTCGCTGTTGAAAACCCCCCTTTTCTCTTGACCCATCTGTGATTTCAACTCAAAATCCAACTATTTTTGTGTTGATTTCTCTAATCCTAACTATTTTCGACAAATATCAATAAAAAAATCTCACAAATCTGAGCCCTAAATTGTCAAAATTCCAAAATCCTCAATTAAACCTAAATCTCCAAAATTTTCTCAAATGACTCCCAAATTAGTGATTAAATGAAAGACTACCCTGTCACAAAGAGATCCGTCACAAGAAAGACTATCTCAAGGAGATCTGACAAACCGGGCACCATCATCACAAGGTGCTCTGGCTCAAGAGCGACGACCATCAACTATGTTTGCGTCTCTGGAATTTAGAAATCAGGTATGTCAAACATAGTTTGAGCGGGATATGTCAAACCGCTTAATTATTCATTCGAAGTCTGTCAACTTCAGCGATTGAGAGTCATTGGAGATCAAAGAGATATTTGATAGAATCGGCCTACACAGGATGTACGACTAAAGGGGCGATAGCAATAAACATATTGTTTGCTTGTTTTATGCAAACTTGATATCTACCGAGAGGGGCAGGATGTAACACCCAGGATTTGCCCAAATCTTTCGACCTAGAAACATAGAATTCCCGATAAATTTTAGAGATTTACCAATAAAAGAAAAAAGAGTTGAAAACTGAAAACCTTAAAAACTGAGAAAATAGGATAGATGAAGCAGGAAATTAAAGGCATACAAGTAAAGGGATAATGATGCAAATTAAGTGGAAATGAAGGATCAAATTGTAAAAACTTCTCCTACAAATTTCTACAAACCCCACTTCCAAACAACCGAAATTCACCCACCTACCTTACTCTTTCTTCTTTCCACGTTCCCCAGCATCTTATCACACTCCCCTTTTTCCCCTCATTTGTTTTCTCCAGCCCACTCCCTTTTCCTTCCCTCCACAATTTCTCTCCTTTTTTTCCTTGGATTTCCACTCCCATTTTGAAGACTAAGGTAAACGTTTAGTGATTTGTTGATGGATTTTGGCTAGAAACTAGTAAATATTGGTTTAGTGGTAGAAATTATGGGTTTTGATTATTGTTTGATGGCCTTCAATTAGGGTTTTGGTTTCCTCCCTTTCCCCTTTAAAGTGGCTGATTTCTCTTTCCCCCTTTATTGAAGATTTAAGGTAACAATCACTTTTCCTTGGGTATTTAGAAGTTTTAGAGTTTAAATGCAAGTATTGGGTTGATTAATTGTTGAAAAACATATGAGTTCAGATGGCTTAAAAAGGAGTGGACGAAAATTTTGTGGAAGGGTTCATTTGATTGTTTTAAATGGTTAGACATTGATGTATGAATTGTGTGCTTGATAAATTTGGAAGGAGAACTGTTTATGTGTTTGAATTTCATGGTTTAGTGGTTGATGTTAGAATTGTTTTGGGACCTTGGGGATAATGCATAATACGGGGAGGTTATGCCAAAATTCTTACGAAAATGCCTTAAGAATTTTGATGTAATTGGCGTATGCTCGATAGGGAGTTAAATTAGCTCCTTGGATAGTGGTTCTATGAGGGTCAATTATTGATGCTTGGATTGTGATGTTTTAGATTCGACTTCACAACGAAAAAGTAAACGAAGCTCGCAAGGACACGAGGTAAGTGGATACTAAGTTCCAGCCCTTAAGGCCCTACATCGTAAGGGTACTAGGATTTAGCAGACCCTATTGAACAATGAAATGTTATTGAGATGTTGGGTGAGAGGGGTAGAAATTCGTTACCTTATAGTTGTTAATGTTCTAGTTTATACTCGTGTATATGGGTGGAGGATTTTTAGTGGATGATATTCATATGTTGATGTTCAAAGTTTCTCCACGAATCATGTTTTGTTAAAGTATCATGCAAAATGTTTTCCATACATGTTTATGTAAAAGTAACAAATCACGTAATTAAAAGTAATTGGTTCAGCGGGTAAGGTGAGTATGGCCATGATTCCCACTTCGGTGGATTATGTTTGTCTACCTCAGTAGACCATGTTCATGTATAATGTATTTGCCTGCTCCCCGTAAATGTTCCCCTAACCCATGTGCAGTGAAAGTAAAGGTAAAGTAAATGGATATGTTTTTAAGTATCATGCATTTCCTGGCATTTACGCACTAGTGTATCCCTTACCAAACATTAGGCTTATAATTAAACTTTGTGAATGTAGGTGAAGAAATCGAAGGTGATGACGTCCAACCCAAAGTCAATGAATAGTTTAGTTGTTAGATGGTGCTCGCGGCAGGTGTTTTGTGCTCAGTATGGTGATTCTAATAGTGTGTGAGGCTCCATTTGATTTTTTTCTCTAAATCGGTATAGATGTCCTATGATTTTGGAAGTTTAAGCGTAGAAAAATCTCATTTTTGGAGAATACTGAATTGCTTGGAATTTAATATATTTTGAAAAGGATGTTTTGGGATATAATAGTTTCCACAAGTTTTAAGATTTTTCGCCACGTGTATTTATTCATTCTTACAAGCGTGTAAAATTTTGTGGTGAAATGTTATGTTTTTAGACAGTTAGATTTTGCTGTTAAGTCATGAACGGCAAAGTCAGGGAACTCACCGTGCAACAGTGAGAGCTAGCTGAGTCCCATAAAAATCTGAAGAAATTCGTCAAGGATTAGTTGGAGTGAGACGACGACTAAGTCCCATCGTAATTTAGTTTATGTACTTTAGTTTTTCTTTGTATTAAAAAATTTTGGTTTTGCACTTATTGTAATTTATGTTTGTACTTTAATATATGTTTGTACTTTAATTTATATTTGTCCTTTAGTTTGTGTATGTTATTTAGTTGTACTTTATTTAATGATTTTACTATATATCTGTACTTAATTATCTAGATCTAGCTTTGCATTGTACAATGGTGATTTGAATATGCAGAAATGGTTTAAAGTTAACCTTGAGGAAGTCATAAAATAAATGAAATTATGCCCAATTTTACAATTTTATCTCACTAAATTATATATTTGTACTAAAATTACAGCTTAAATAGTCATACATTTCTGCATCTCTCGTGTATAGAAAATTCCTGTACATAATGAAAACTATATTAGAAAATAATAAAAATGTGCTTAAAAGAACAAAATGTGTTAAAATATACCTGCGTTCTGTCAAATGTGTTAAAACTCATAAATGTGTCATGCGAAGCAGAAGCGGAAGCAGCGCCTGAAGTTGAATCCCTTGTCAGGACAAGTGCGCTATTATGCCTCTGACGCCGACATCTATCACATGATATCTTTGAGTAATTTCAAGTAATTGTCAAAATTGACGGCTCATCGACATCTCACACTTTTTTCTTCTTCGGCCTATCAGGTTGGCGTTTTCTTTTGAGTAAAAGGATTTCATTCATATTTTGTACGGACGACCACATGTGTTAGCCGTTAATGGGATGAATGAATGTTGAGTATATTTACAGATAAGTTCCATGTTGCTAGTATTGATGAACATAATTTTCTGGTACTACTCTCATGAAATGAATGCAGAAAACAGAATGAACACACGAGATTCCAGTAAACTTTCTCCTGTAACAATTGCATACACACATATTCATGTCGACAACATATTGTTCGTTGTTGTTCCTGACTTCAAATCGTTCAGCTCCTGCAAACATAACACTCTACGTTTAAGTTGTACGTTCTAGCTTCACAAGTTTTTTTCTTATTTGGGGACACAAAACATCTGTTGACGAGACCAACTTCTTGTATTTTTTAACAATCCGAGTCATCAATCACTTTCGGATCATGTCGAATATAGTCAGAATCAGTTTGTTACTGACAGTTAATAGAACTAGATTGAATGACTCGCATAAATTATTTAATCCCAATTCACACTTGGAAATCGAAGAAAATGCATGACTAGCCCAATATCTAGGGTTTGTCGCCCGAAGATATGAATGGGCATATCCTGGTTAATCTGATATAATTTCATTATTTTTATCTCGAAATGAAAAGTCGTGGTTGCCATGGCCGTATTCCACATTACATCTTTGTATACTCTGACCCGAAATTGGTTTTTGAAATTTGCGTAAATATGCCAAATGCAGTAGCAATTGTCGGCTGACGGTAATTCCTGCTGCACAACAGGCAACAACCCCTAGTATTTGAAAGAACAACATAATCAACATAAAATCATATAACTACCACAACGCTCCAATTTTGAAATAACAATTACAAATGCACTATACCTTTTGTCGATTTGAAACAAATGTTCATCCATATCCTATTTTAGTTTATAGGTCTTCCTTCAATAATTTCAAAAATCATGTTCATGAGTCCATACACTCTAATTCCACATTGGCAATAATAACGAGACATATTTCATCGTTGCCAGCAATGCTAACGTCTGTCAATAATTGGCCGAGACACGAGAACGGAGGGTCGATTTGTGGTGTGACCACCCATTCTGGATTGCCTTAAAAAATAGGGATGCATTGAACGGAGGGTCGATCTAAGGTGGTGACTCCCCGTTTTCGATTGTCTTAAAAAATGGAGAGGCAAGGAATGGGGGATCGATCCGAGATGGTGTTCCCCCGTTCTCAAATCACGTGTGATGCATGAGAAACGGGGGGTATCCACCCCCCATCTCAACCCTCCGATCTCGGTGTAAAATGAGAACGAGTTAATCAGTTCTATGAAGATTCGATTTATTAGATTATGAATAATTTAAAATTTGAGATATTAAAATTTTTAATTTTTAGTTTAAGGAATATTTCAAAATAAATCCTTATTTTGGAGGTCAAGTTGGTTTCAACTTAGAATAGAAGAGGTACTTCACATGCTGTCTAGAGGAAGCCGTTATCTTTATCTAATGAAGCGCTGAGCTTCATCATTCTGCGTCAATGGCTACTCTTACTTCCTCATCCTCCTCCCTCCTCTCTTCACCTCCACCGTTCCACCATTTTCAACCTTCCTTTTCTCCTCGTCTTCTTCGCCTACCATCTTCTACTCTTTTCCACTCTTCTTCTTCTCTCTCACTGTCGCTTCCTTTTCTCACTTCCATCCCGTGCTCTAGGTGCTGTCATCGCAGCTCCTTCGGCGTTCGGGCCAGTTCTGTCCCGAAGAAGAAGGTTTTGATAATCAATACGAACAGCGGTGGACATGCCGTCATCGGATTCTATTTCGCTAAGGAGCTTCTGAGCTCCGGCCATGAAGTCACAATACTGACAGTCGGAGAAGAGGGTTCAGACAAAATGAAGAAGCCTCCGTTTAATCGATTCTCAGTTAGGCCCTGAAGTTCAGATTGAGGAACCCAGTTATTTCTGCACATGGAGAATTCGTTAATTATGTTCTAACTCTTTGCGATTTTGGAAAATTTCAGGAAATTGTGAGTGCCGGAGGCCGAACAGTGTGGGGAAATCCATCAGAAGTTGGGAGTGCCATGGGAGAAGCTTCATTTGATGTAGTTCTAGACAACAATGGCAAAGACCTCGATACAGTCAAGTGCGTCTCTCAAATTCTTTGCACAATTATCTGGTTTTCCCATTTCTACATTTTACTTCGTTGTCAATTTGGGTTTCCATTTTGCACAATGATATTACCATTTTCAAGTTGACGAGCTTGAAGCTGAAGATCTAAGTTTCAGTTCTATTACCATTTTATGTACAGGCCTGTGATTGATTGGGCTAAGAGCTCTGGTGTGAAACAATTTCTGTTCATCAGCAGTGCTGGCATTTATAAGACAACTGATGAACCTCCTCATGTTGAAGGGGTATGCTTGCTTCTGTATAATCCCCTCTTCAATTTCCCACCATTTGGATTTCTCAGCTGGAAAATCCATTCTATAACAGGATGTTGTTAAAGCCAGTGCCAGCCACGTCGGAGTGGAAGAATACATTGCACAAGTTTTCAGTAGTTGGGCGGTTTTCCGTCCGCAATACATGATCGGATCCGGCAACAACAAAGACTGCGAGGAGTGGTTCTTCGATCGTAAGACTAAGATTAACTCATGCAAACTTTACTTTCTGACCTGTCAGTCAATAAATCTGCATAATAATAGGATCTTCTTGAAGACTTTGGAGATTTTCAAAATAAAATTTAAAATCTATGCCAACTAATTTGTGAATATGAGATTAATCTGCCATTGTCGTGAATTAGGAATTGTTCGTGAAAGACCGGTTCCAATTCCAGGGTCGGGAATGCAACTCACAAACATCGCCCACGTCAGGGACTTGTCTTCCATGCTTACTCTGGCAGTTGAGAAACCAGATTTAGCTTCCTCTAATATTTTCAACTGCGTGAGTGATCGAGCTGTGACATTAGATGGAATGGCCAAACTTTGTGCCCAAGCAGCCGGCCGCTCTGTTAAGATTGTGCATTACGATCCAAAGGCCATTGGAGTCGATCCAAAGAAAGCATTTCCTTTCAGAAACATGGTACAGAAATTGAAATACTTCTAAAAAAAAAGAGGCCATAGTTTACAAATAAATGATGAGTCCATATTTTTGCAGCATTTCTACGCAGAGCCAAGAGCTGCCAAAGACATCTTAGGATGGGAGAGTACTACAAACCTGCCGGAAGACTTGAAGGAGAGGTTCGACGAGTACGTAAAGATCGGGAGAGACAAGAAAGATATGAAATTTGAGGTAGATGATAAGATATTAGGGTCTCTTAGTGTTCTTGTAGCGGCATGACCAATCAAAGTCGACGACGTCTTTTTTGTGTGATTGGATGATTACCTGTTTGGATTTCGTGAGGATATGTGATACAATAAATGAAAATAGCTCCACTCATGTTTGAGACCCTCTAAATAGAATGTATTCTACCAAATGTGGGAAAAAATAAAAAAGGAGATAACCCTTGTTTCATAACCTCAATCA
Organism: Begonia peltatifolia; assembly: GCA_022433055.1. Taxonomy (NCBI): domain Eukaryota; kingdom Viridiplantae; phylum Streptophyta; class Magnoliopsida; order Cucurbitales; family Begoniaceae; genus Begonia; species Begonia peltatifolia. The sequence goes on along the minus strand of CM039519.1, from coordinate 22,329,991 downwards.
TAGAAAAATGATTGAACGATCCCCTAAGATTAATGAGATGACCCATCCGTAGCTAGGGAAATTTGGAAAAATCAGATTCATTATCTTACCAAAATTTCAAACTCGAAGGTTGTGATAAATTTCAAATGCAATTGAACGATCCCCTGTGATTACGCCAATTTGTTGAAAACGAACCCTTATTCATCTCATGTCACTTAATTTTATCTCTGTCTCCTTTCAAATTAAACGAACTAGAAAACAACCAGAAAATCAACTTCTCCTGTTTCCTCGCGAAATCTGACCGTTTTGGGATTCGTGCAATCCTCCTAATGAAAGAATTAGAGTCTCTTCCCTGTAATTTGAGCAGATTGTGGAACGGACAAATCACACCAAAGAGTGAGCTTTCTCCTGAGTTCTGTGAATCTGAGTGTTTACGGAGTTATCTACCTCGCCGGAAAACACTACGCTCAACTTCCGGTCACCGCTCGCTGCCCAGATCAACTCGAGGTCCTTCAAGAAAATAAGATCCGGCCACCAGCTAACTCCGACTGTCACGACCCGGAAGAGACCCTAACAGAAACGGCAGATTAAACGATCCACCTCAGGGAGGTCCACCGTCTAACCTAAGGCTAGTTGCAGAAGATTTTAAGAGCAATCCCAGAACTCCTCGAAATAACAAATATGAGATTAAGAGCAATAGTAGAAATACCGGAATTAAAATAATACATGCTAATGATCAGTACCATATCGAATAAAATTCTTACATGAAAAAAAATATCAGGATAAAATCTCTAGAGAAGTCCACAAACTCGGGAGCCGATTAACCTCGGTTCCTGCTTTTCTTTCCTCTACCTGAAGAGGAGAGTCGTTGGGGTGAGTGACAAACTCAGTATGAGATGTTATACCTACCACATATCTCATTATGCATGCCCGCTTAAAATAAATGCACGTGTTTTTAAAATTTAAAACCAGTTTCAATGCTATCAAATTCTCTTCTCATTTTCAAAACGATTAATGGGAGTAGTTTCAAAAATACGGTTTGTATAGTAAATAGGCCCGCATCAACCATACAATCGTATAAAACTAGGTGAACAGTGAAATGGAGATCGCTCAAAGATCCTCCGAGCCATACCACAAAGAAAGGCCGCGATAACACCGGCAGGGCCTCATAGGGAGAAGAGAAAAGGTCAACCAACCAGGAAGGACAAAACCACTCAGCCCTGGGACATCGCGGATACACGCACAGGAGCACACCAGGAGGGACACAACCACTCAACCCTGGGCCCCAACGGGACCGCACAATGGACTTATAAACCGGGGGTAGCAACGAACAGACACTGGCCAGGTCGGGTAACGGGGCTAGCAAAGCTCAGAGCCCATCACTCCTTCAGCGGAGAGTACCGCACAATAATCAATCATCCAGGAGGGACACAACCACTCAGCCCTGGGCTATATCCAAACAAGTGTGGGGAGTACCACGGCAACCCTCAAACACGGGTGCGTCTGAGCAAAATCCCTTGATACTCTCAGCATATGGGCCCAGCTGAGAGTGCTAGACGATTATCTCCAGAACCAAACTCCAATGCACATAAAAAAAAACAATGCGTGCGTGAGAAAACCAATGCATGAAATAAACACATATGTATGGCAATATAACAATCTCACGATAAATCTCAAATTGATCCCGTCGGCAAGTGCGAGTAAAACATGGCATCCAAACTCATATTGTCATGTAGATCTAGCAAAAAATGTACATGCCTCAACAATGTAAAATGCACATGCTCGTAAAATACCAATGTCAATACCGGTGGTATCCCACCAAAAAATAATATACGTGCATGCTGGGCTAGGTATAACGTAATAAGTATAAGAACCCATACCCCTATGGCGAGTCATTCTAGTCTCGGCAGCCGGTGGCTCCTCAGGATTCGCCTCAAACTCAGTAAAATCCTCTAAATCTGGAAAATTCACAATATAAATGGGAAGCCAGGACAAAAACAAACCCAAACGGCTCAAGTCGACTTTTCAGACGAAAGTCAACGGGGCCCGTTACTACCCAATCGGGGTCCGAAACGATATAAACGTGCGAACCATGGCGAAAACGGGCTTAAAATGGTTCGGGTTGACTTTTTGTAAAAGTCAACACCGTTGACTTTTTGGTCAAAGTCAACTGTCAACGTTGACTTTGACCTTGACCTGGGTTGGGTGGACCCAAACTAACTCGGGTCGGGTCGACCCGGTTCGGGGCGACCCAAACCGACTCAGTTCGGGTCGGGCCAGACCCGGATCCAACTGGTTCGAGTCCGACCCGAACGAAATAGATCGAGTCGGACCCCCACAGAAACTTCTCACGGCTAAACCCCGCGCTCCTTCCGACCAAGCTCTCCCTTCCAGCGCGAACCACCTTCCAACGACGAGGGGACTTTTCTGTCAGCGTAGAGGGCTCTCTCTCTCTCTCTCTCTCTCTCTCTCTTCGTTGTTGCAGGTTGGTTGGGTTGAACCCATTCAACCGACCCAACTCCTTAATAGAGCCAAGCCCCGACCCGGTCCACCTAGATCGAGCATTGGTCCAGCCTAACGAAATCAGGATCGATCAAGACTGAACCAAAATTATTTCCAACCGTCTTGGATCAAAATCGAACCTAGAAAATTATTAGTAAGAAATTTACTGGCTTATCTTTTCTTAAGAGATTATGTTATATCTAAGCGAGAATTTAATCATTATAATTGTTTAGGCAGAAAAATCATTTGAAAATTTGAAAAATCTCTAAGACAAAATTCTTCCAACAATCTAAGTAAGTGAAAACATCAAATTTTTAACATTTTGGATATGGCTTTGGGGCAAAAAATTTATATTTTCTCTATAAACATTTTATTATTTAATTCTATTTGGTTTCACCTCTGTTACAAGGTGGATTCATATATAATGAAGAATAATAATAAACTAAAAAGATACTGAGATAAATAGTTTATGAAAAATAGGATTCAAGAGAGAAAATAAGATTTAGAAAATTTAAGTGTAATTTGGCTATAGAGAGAAAAAAAAAAAAGAGAGAATTTTCTTTTCTTTTGGTTTTTTAATTTTTTATATGCAAGATCGAACAATCGATTCTTATCTATTTTAACTGAAATTTCATAACAATCTTTATATTGAAGAGATTTACAATTATACTTGTTCCGATTATTGAAAGGTAGAAGTCACTCAAGTTGTCGCCAATCAGTTGGTGAGATCATTCTATTTTTATTTTGTTTTTCAAAAATATTAATTCTGAAAATTAATCGCTCTTACTATTATTACTTCTAGTTTATTCTAAAAATGATTAGTGTGTACCAATTATTTGATCGTGAAAGATTATATCATTCAATTCGACATCTCATTAGTTTCTGCTTTATTTGATGACGTATTATCAATTGATATAATAATCTATTTTAATTATACAAAGAGAGAAAAATAAATTTATTTGCTATGTAATCGAATTTTATAGACCGCTTTTCTCAACAAATTCTGATATTTGAACACGTATATTTAGGCATTAACATGTTGAACATAGATCTCGGTAAGTCTTTTGCAAGGAAAGACATAGGAGCTGCAAAATAAATTTTGGGTGTGAAAATTACTCCCGACAGAAATAATAGAATATCCTGGTTATCTTAGGAAAAGTACATTGAAAATGTACTTAGGAGATTTAATATTAGCAATGCAAAAACAGTTTCTTCTCCACTTACAAATCATTTTAAATTGGGTTCGAAACATAGTTCTACAAGTGATAAACAAAAAGAAATTATGAGTAAAGTACCTTATGCATAAACAGTGGGTAGTTTGATGTATATTATGGTGTTCACTCGACCAAATATTACTGATGTCGTCGAAGTAGTTAGTTGATTTCTCTCTGATCTAGGGAAATAAACATTGGGCAGTAGTTAACTGAATTTTAAATGTCAGAGAAGTACTGCTAAAATATGTTTATGCCATGGCAATAAAGAAACTGTGATGTATGGTTATACAAATTGTGATTTGGCAATTGATTCGAGAAAAACGAATTCTGAGCATATGATTATTTTTGCAAGCGGAGCTGTATGTTGGCAAAACGTATTGCAAAAAAAGTGTTTTTTTATTAACTACAAAAGTAAAATATTTAGCTATTACTAAAACTTGCAAAGAAATTTTGTGGATAAAGAGATTCCTACAGGAGTTGGGACTTTCAGAAGAAAAATATGTTATCTATTGTGACAATCTGAGTGTTATTTACCTTTAAAAAAATCCAATGTTCTATGTAAAATCCAAACATATTGATGTTTGATACTATTAGTGCAAGATTAAGTATAAGTGCATGAGTTGTTTGTTGAGATGATTCACATTGATAAAAATGAACCTGATATGATGATGAAGGCATTGCTTAAGGAGAAGCTTGAAAGTTGCAAGCAGCAAATGAGAAGCGGGAATAGTGGAGCCCTTTGCATGAGTCGAAGGAGGATATTTGATGGGTTCTGCCTCTATTATGAGATCGGCCCACATATTACAGAAGAATAATAAAATATAGAAATATAGAGATAAAAGGTTTTTAAAAAATGGGATTCAAGAGAGAGAAATTAGATATATAAAAAATTTGAAGAGTAAGATTTGACCACAGAGAAGGCAAAAAATGATTTTTTTTCTTCGACTTTTCCATATCTTTGTTTGCAAAATCGAACGGTCAATTCTTTTTCATTTTAGCCAAAATTGTTTAGTGTTCTTCATGTCGATGAGATCTACAATTCTATCGATTTTGATTATTGAAGAGCATAAATCACTCAGGTTGTTTCGCTAGCCGTTTGGTGAATTCTCTCTATTTTTCTCTTATTTTTCAAGAATATTGATTCTCGATATTAGTTACTTTTATTGCTATTTCTTCTAGTTTATTCTAAAAATAATTATTGTGTGCCAATTATTTGATGGTGGAAGATCATATCAGATTTTGGTGCCGTGAACGTAGGCACATTGACGAACCACATTCAATTCGGTGTCTCATTATTTTCTGCTTTATTTTTGTGGTGTATTATCAATTGATATAATAATCTATTTTAATCATACAAAGAGAGAAACAAAAATTTATCCGCTACGTAATCGCGTTTTATAGACCATATTGTCCAATAAATTTTAATATTTGAGTACGTATATTTGGACAATTACATAAAATGGTATAAAGATAAAAATAGTTGGACATCCTATATGTGTATGAATCTGATGGAATTGACGAAAAATATGTGATGACAATGTAATGCCCCATAGCGCACCATTTTTATTTTACTTTTATTTAAAGAGTTTACTTAAAATTTCGAAATTATTTCATTGAAAACATATAATAGAAAATTTAAAATTCGTAAATATTCATTAAAATCAAATAAAAAACATTAAATAGTCGTTTGAAAACAAAACATAATAAATTCATCTATAAACATAAACAAATAATAAGTGAAATAAAAACTCTTTTAACTAAAATAAAAATAAAACGTAAATTTTCCTCTTCATAGTCTCTGAATCGCTATTTGCATTAACATCGTATAACTACGTTATGAGAACAAATAGTAGGAAAAATGCATTCATTTCCTCTGCATTGACTTGATTTATGATACTCTCGGAGTGATACAGGATCTTCAACTACACATTCCATCCGTTCCTTTCATCAACTACATCATAAAGTTACTCACTTACATCACAAAGTTTAAACTATGAGTCTAATGCTCAGTAATAGATGCATAAATTTTCGTGAACATGTATGTAGATGGAATTTTCGTGAAAACAGTCATATTGCACTTCTTTCTCACGAATCTTTTATTCTTGCTTTAATTTCGATATATAATCAACTTGTTTGAGGTAATTTAATTTAGAGAAGGGAGAAGACACCTCATGATCCGGTCTTATGGGACAGTCAAATCGTAATACCACCTCACAACAAAAGTTACGTTTATTCAGTTATTCTCCTATCTTTCTGTCTTTATGCATGTCTTTTCTCTCTCTCTGTCTTGCTTTTTTACTTTCTTTCTTTCTTTTCATTAAGCTTTGTTAATAGAAATTCATTTTCATGATGCATGAGTCGTATATAACCATAGGATACAAAACATAACATATCCTCAAAACAATTGATATGTTCTTTCTATTCAATGATAACCTACAATGTATTATAAAAGTATCAATCTTTTTACCTTTATCAAATCATTAAACAAGGCATATATTCGAGTGGCACCATTGTCAATATAATTATATTATCTAACAATATATCACAATCAAAAGCCTATGCTATAAACAAATCCTCGAGTAACATCATTGTCAACATAATCACAGTATCTAACAATATAATCATAAATCACAATTAAAACAAATCTTTAAGTTATTAATGTTATAACGTACTAACAAACAAGTCTTCAAAATCATATAATAATGAAAACTACTTAGCATAGCATTTTGTGATGCAGACTGACGGGTCAATGCATAAAACATCATTTATTTCAAGTCCTTAGTATGTAGACTTTTGCTTAAGATGAGTATTCTTCACTTGTAAATTAACCTACCTATAGAGTTGTCGCGTATTATTGAAAGAAAGTAAACAGAAGATTTATAATCAGAGTATTTCCATGGAGAAACCCTAATCATACTGAAAATCTTAACCGTCTTCCTCAAACATGTAAACTCATGTGTTTACTTGTTTAAGGATCGAGGTATATTCGGGTTAGACTTACCTTAGAGATTATGAAGAAACTAGGAGGCAACTCGAAAATTTTAGACAAGAGAATGTGTGTTTAAGGTTAGGTTTAATGTACATAAATTGGTATAAAGTTGTTGTGTAGTACCCCGGATTAGTTATTTTCAAATTAATTTAGATTATTATTCATTGAAATTCCACAAGAAGTTTTAGCTGGATGATTAAATTGAAAATAAAAGTAAGATAAATTTAAAGAATTAGACAAAAGAAGGATATAATTTAATGGAAATTCGGAGGATCAAAACACGTGAGGGCGAATCAGTAATTTACAAAAAAAATAATAGCAGAAGAGTGGCTTCTCGTGGAAGTCACTCGTTCTGTTCTTCAGCCGAAGCGCCCGAGAAGGAAGCCGAAGGCAAACTCCACTCCCCGACGACGACGGTCCCTCCTCCGGTGATGATTTCACACCGTTTTTTTGGCCTTATCCTCGCCGGTGATCGAGCCTTCCTCTGGTTTCCCTTCCCGTGCAGAAAGTCGGCGAAAACTCTCGGTGAGTTCTCTGCCTTTTTTGGTTCTGATGACCGATTGTGTGGAATTCAAACTGGGTTCAATTTCTGTCGATTTTGTTATAGAATTTTAGAGGTTTAGGGGTGAATTTGTGAATGTTTAAGCATTGGGCAGTGAGCGTCCGAATTGAGAGGAAACCGATAGGATTTGAGCTCTGATTTTGGGTTCCTGAATTGGAAGCCTCTAATTCAGTTAGTTTATGCTCAGATGGAATAAAATGTGATTGAATGGTGGGAGAATTTCTTGAATTTGGGTAGAAACAAAAAATGTAGGTGTTAGACCCTAAAACAGATTCTATTTTCGGGTTTTTTGCCATAGTTTCGGTTGTTCGGTTTAGAATCTCTCCTAGTATGTTAAGATAGGTTCTGTAAGGAGCGTTTAGCCACTAGAATGAGGGTGATTCTGATAATCGTAGCAAAAGTTATGCGCGTTCGAAGTTTAGGTTGATTTTTTGGCCGAGTCTAGTTAGTGAACTGTTTTGGTCGGATTTTGATGGATTAAGTTAGTAGTTGTAATTTTAGTACGCAGGATGTGTTTTGTGATGAATTTTGATGGGGATTGGTTATGTTTTTAGGTTGAGCCCGGGTATTGGTAGAACCGAGCACCATAGAAGCTAAGAACGCTAGATAAGTAATGTTTACATGTGTGTTGCCCTTATGGGCCTACACTACAGAAATATATAGATGATTTGCATATTTTGTATGTTTTATTTCATTAATGCATCATGTTTTTGAAAAGTGTGACAAAAATGAATTTGAACATGATTTTTAAGTACGAGCGAGTGGTGTGACATGTAAACAGTGAGGATAGTGAAAACAGACCTCGAAGAAAGTATTCGCCCTTTGACGTAGACGGAGAATCGACTTGGGAAATCTAATCCACTTCCCAACTCGGCGTGATGATTGTGGTAAGGGGATTCGTATGCAACTTATGGGCCCTCGTTGCTGGTTGAGCTGGGACGGTGGCGACATGTCAGTGGCAGTGTGGCACAAGGGCTAATTGACCTAACGGCGGTTTGCATAACAAGCACTGAAGGAAGTGATTCGCCCTTCGACGCGGACAAAGAATTGACTTGGAAAACTTAATCCGCTTCCCAACTCAATGTGAGGATCAAACGAAGCGATGACAGGAAACACCAACATGAGGGGAAGTGTAAAGATTGTATATGGTATGATTGCATTGACAGTTTTTATGTTTCATTATGCATTACTTACTAAGTATGAGACTTACTTTGTGTTATGTGGTGTAGGTGTGGTCGAGCAGGATGATGAGTACCAGGAGCCTAGCGCAAGCAATTGGCGGCGCACGGCCAGGGCATCGGCTTGGTGGATTGTGTTACGGTGACCTGACCCGTGGATGGTGGTATGGTTTGATAGGGGTTATGAGAGGTTGCTTTTGAGGGTCTTTTGATATATTTGTAATGATCTTTCTTGACGGATTTCATGTATAGATTTTTGGTTGTATAGTGGAGTTCTAATGTCAACAGTTTGTTGGATTCGCTTTATTTAAAACTTGGTTTTCATTTGATAATATGGATTCGAACATGAATCAATAGATTTGAATTCTGGTTGGGGATTTTATTGATGGATTTTGTTTGGAGATCTTGTGTTGTTTTTCAGTTTGATTTTCAGGTTTGGAGTTATGATGTGCTCCAGAGGGCTATCACTTGATCACAAACCAAGGCACGAGCTTTATTAAACCTGTTCACTAACAAGTTCAATTCTTTTGCAAAAATTACTGGTTTTGAATGCCTTTTCAAGAACTTGGAATGGGACCCGAGCATAAAGGACAAAGATCAACCCTTGCACTTGCTATCGTGGGAGTTGAAGGTGGAAGCACATGAAGAAGAGATTTGTCTCCTTCAAAATTAATTTGTATTTGAATTTTATTTGGCAAACATTTGCCCTTATGTTTTTGTTGGTAAACATTCGCCTCATGTAATGTTTTATAGTTGCATGCATCCTTAGGCATTAGGATTAGATGATGTTAAGTTAGATGGTAGTTAGAACCAACAATTGGGTTGGAGTTTAGTAGCACATTGATGCAACAAATGGGCCAAATCTTGAAGAGTGCTCTGGTGTGCAAGTGTACCAAGAATGGTCATGCATGTGGCCCATTTCGAAACTCAAGACCATTCTAACCTTCAGCCACCCTAGGTCTATAAATACATGGTTTTTAGTGTCTGTAAAGGTTGTTGAATCTATGAGAATAGCCCCTTTTGTGTTCAGCCGAAGTAGCTTGCAACTTGCTGAACGGTAAGACTCGGTTCGGTCAAGAACTGAGAAGGAGTGCATCTCCTTAGAGCTTTCAACCCCGAGGTTGCTTGAATAGCCGTTGTTACACTATTCTTCCCTCTCTTTCCAAAGAAGGATACACGAAGAGAGTGGCCAGTAACCGGTTTCGTTTACTGCCGTCTTCTTTCGGAAGATCGTTATGCTGAGAGCTTAAAAGGTTGCTCATCGGACAACATTCGATTTTTCTGCTCCTTTTTATTTTCTGTTTCGTTTGTGGGTAAAACACGACTCATTCGAGGATGGAATCGTGTAATGTGGTATCAGAGCCATAGATAGCTTTCCCTGAATGTCAACAAACGAGTGGATTGATCTTTGTTACATATTTTGTTTGCTGCAAAATTTTCATTTCTTCTCTGGCTCGTTGATTTTGGAAAAAAGCAGAAACCGGTTCTGTTATTATTGTGTCTAACATATAAGTATCTGTTTAATCTTGAACACTACCTTTGATATGTTATTACTGGACAAAAATTGAAAACCGAAACTTATGTTTTAAGTGGTAAACCCAGAAACTCGAAACCATTTATTCTTTAAAACTCGAAACTTATGTTTAATCTGTTAGCTGTTATTATTCGTATTTGTGTTTTCTGCACAACTTTTATTCAACTGATTGACTGCTGTTTAAAGGGAGGTGCAGGTGAAAACTGAGCACACCGTACATCGTAGCTGCTATTTGAGGGGAGGTGCAGGCGGTAGGTGTTTGTTGCGGCACCACTGGTATTGTACGATTGTGTTATTATGCATATGGTGTGATATGTAGCAGTTAATGTTATTACCTTATTTGGAAAAACCATTTTGCTGCTACTATATACTTGGTGATTTAATTCTGTTTTTGTGATGATATTGTTGTTTGCTGCATCATTCCACCATGCCTGCTAACATCTTGACATAACTACTTTGGCAGAACATTATGTTAATCTCTATTTTACTTTTCTAATCGGATATCTTATATGATTTGCACACACCCTAGAATCACTGTGATTATGTTATTGTATCTTTACCACATGATTTTAATGATATGCGCACTAAAATGAAATATATGTTTATCGGAATGTGTTAATGTCCTGGTAAAACTTTATGCCGAGTTCATTAGTTGTTCTGGTAGATTTGACCCAATGAACTTAAAACGGTCATAACTTTTGCTACGGGTATCAGATTTTGGCCGTAAGATATCGAATCGAATCTCTCCCAAAGCTCTATGAAAATGTTATATGCTTTGCCTGTGATAACCACGTTACATTCTTGAAAAAGTCGTTTAAGTCCTCAAATTTGTGTTTGAAGTTTTAGGCACCCAGGATCCACTACTTTTTCCCTCCTTCCTAACACTTAGGGTTCGATCTAGCGTAAGAACACATATCTCTCCTACAACCTTAGGAAGTCACATGAAGACTAGAAGTAAACTCAACCGAGATTTAAACCCTGATACTATGACTCAAGAACCGAACCGCGGTAAAGACGTTCCCCAACCGGAGACTCATACCCATCAAGAGGGAGAGTTCAGCCTTCAAGGACAACTAAATGGCCTTAATGGATAAGTTAGTAATCTAGGCCAACAACTCAAAGACTTAACTCTTGGTATGAAATTTATAATGCAGAACCTCAACAAGATTAACTCCAGAGAGCCCTCTTGAGATGAATATTTGTGTTCCGTCATTGAATAACGCATGCGATGGTAACACCTTTCTAGATTGGATAGATAAGGTGGATGATGTGCCCCAGAGGGCCGTCACTCGATCACAAAGCAAGGCACGAACTTTATCCAACATGTTAACTAACAAGTTCAATTCTTTTGCAAGAATTACAGGTGTCAAATGCCTCTTCGCGGATTTGGAATAGGACCCGAGCACAAAGGACAAGGATCAACCCTTGCACTTGCTATCGTGGGAGTTAAAGGTGGAAGCACATGAAGAAGTGATTTGTCTCCCTCGGAATTAATTTGTAATTAAATTTTATTTGGCAAACATTCGCCTTATGTTTTTGTAGCCAAGCATTCGTCTTCCTGTAATGTTTTATAATTGCGTGCATCCTTAGGCATTAGGATTAGATGTATGTTAAGTTAGATGGTGGTTAGAAGCAACAATTGGGCCGGAGTTTAGCAGCCCACTGATGTAACAAATGGGCCAAAGCTTGAAGAGTGATCTGGTGTGCAAGTGGACCAAGAATGGCCAACCATGTGGCCCATTTCGAAGCCCAAGCTCATTCTAACCTTCAGCCACCCTAGGTCTATAAATACATGGCTATTGGTGTGTGTAAAGGTTGTTGAATATATGAGAAATAACCCTTTTGTGTTCAGCCAAAGTAGTTGAAGTTTGGTGAACGGTAAGACTCGGTTCGGTCAAGAACCGAGAAAGAGTTCATCTCCTTGAGCTTTCAAGCCCGAGGTTGCTTGAATAGCCGTCGTTCCACTCGTCTTCCCTCTCTTTTCCAGAGAAAGATACACGAAGAGAGTAGCCAGAAACCGGTCTCGTTTGCTATCGTCTTCCTTCGGAAGATCGTTATGCCGAGAGCCTAAAGGTTGCTCATCGGACAGTATTCAGTTTTCTGCTTATATTTTGTTTTTCTGTTTCGTTTGTGGGTAAAACACGACTCATTCGAGGTGGAATCGTGTCAGTGGAGAAAGTTTTTGACTACTATGAATATTCGGATAAGGTTAAGATCCAACTAATTTCGGTTGAGCTCACGGGATACGCGGCCCTCTGGTGGACCAACATTAAATCTCAAAAACAGAAGATAGTAGACGACCCTGTCACCACTTGAAGAGTGATAAAGTCCCTCATGACCTAGAGATTCATACCTAGCCAATACCGACAAGAGTTCTTCTTACAAATCCAAAACCTAAGACAAAGAGGTCAATCTGTTGAAGAATACCTTACTGAGTTTGAGACCCTTAGGATTCGTGGGCGAAACTGAAGAGCAAGTGCTTGCACGATTTATTCGAGGATTGCACCAAAATATAGGAGACACTGTTGAGCTGCATCCCCTAGAATCCCTTGACGCGGTAGTAGAGATGGCTATGAAGGTAGATCGCCAACTTAATAGGAAGAGAAAAACTAGTTTCACCCAAAAATTTCTGCTCAAGACTACTCCTAAGTCACCCCTACGCAACCAGAACCAAACAAAACTTTTACCAAAGCTGAGGGAAAAAAACCGTTTCCACGTAGTTGGCCACCCAACGAATCAAGTAATAAAACCCTAGTAGAAAGTGTCAATCCCCCTAGATCGCGAGATCTCAAATGCTATAAGTGTCATGGCTTAGGTCATTTCATGGTTTAGTGTCCTAATAGACGAGTTATGATCCTCTAGAAGAACACTGGAGAGTTTACGAGTGAAGACGAGCGAGAAGGTGTAAAAGAAGATGAGGAGAAGAGTGACTCCCGAGAGGAAGTTTTCCACGCCCCTGAAGGACTCATGCTTATGGTCAGAAGACATGTTCTCGTAACTAAGAATTCTGGAGAAGACTGTTAGCGTGATAACATCTTCCATAGTAGGTGTTTCATCAAGGAGAAGTTATGTTCCTTGATTATAGACGAAGATAGTTGTGCTAATGTAGCCTCCACGGAGTTAGTGACCAAGTTAAGTCTAGAGACCAACACTCAACTACACCCCTACAAGCTACGTTGGCTAGATGATAGGGATGATGTCAAGGTTACCAAGCAAGTAAAAGTTGAATTCACCCTCGGGAAGTACAAGGACACAGTCCTCTGCGATGTTGTGCCTATGAGTGCAAGTCATTTACTACTAGGCCGACCCTGGCAGTTTGACCGAAGGGTAAACCACGATGGCTACACTAACTACTATTCCTTTAAGTTTAAAGGAAAGACCTTTAAGTTTTCTCCCATGACCCCCGAACAACTATCTAAAGATGACGCTGTAAGAAAGGAAGCAAAAAACAAAGCTACCTTGTTCATGACTAAGAAGGAGATAGAAACATCCGTCCGTAGAGGAGATCCCCTGATTTTGGTACTTTTTCGAGATAGAGTTATGGAACTAGGAGTTATTCCTCAAGTCGTTAAAACTTTATTTAACCAGTTCCAAGATGTGTTCCCAGAAGACTTACCCCAAGGTCTACCACTCTTGCGTGGCATTGAACATCAAATTGATCTACTACCCGGAGCCGTACTGCCTAATAGACCAGCATACCGAATGAACCCCGAAGAAACCAAGAAACTGCAAGACCAAGTACAAGAACTTTTTGATAAAGGTTACATAACAGAGTATATGAGCCCCTATGCAGTACCCTACTTATTAGTTCCCAAGAAAGACGACACCATGAGGATATGTGTCGATAGCCGAGCCGTGAACCAAATTACTGTCAAGTATAGATTTCTCATCCCCATGCTCGAGGACATGTTGGATGAGCTCATGGAGCCTCCATTTTCTCTAAATTAGATTTTAAAAGCGGCTACAATCAGATCAGGATGAAGGAAGACGACGAATGGAAGACAAACTTTAAGATAAAATATGGATTATTCGAATGGATGGTAATACCTTTTGGTTTATATAAAAACTCAAGTACATTCATGAGACTCATGCACTATGTGCTTACAGAGTACTTAGGAAAATTTATCGTGGTATATTTCGATGACATCTTAGTGTATAGCGTGAATCTCACTCAACACCTCTCCCACTTTAATTCACTCTTCCAGACACTTAGAAAGGCTAAACTATTTGGTAACTTAGGAAAGTGCTCTTTCGCACAGGACAAGGTGTACTTTCTGAGATTTGTCATCTCAAAAGACAGGATGGAAGCGGACGAAGAAAAGATAAACGCCATCAAGGATTGACCTATACCAAATTCTAGCACAGAAATACGCAGCTTTCACGGACTAGACTCATGTTATAGAAGATTCATCAATGACTTTAGTTCGATAGTTCCTCCACTTACCGATTGCACTAAGAAAGGGAAAGAGTTCTCTTGGACCCCGGCGTGTCAAAAGAGCTTTGATCTCATCAAAGACAGATTATGTCATTCTCCAGTACTTGCCCTCCCGGATTTCAACAAGGCCTTTGAGGTCAAAAGCGATGCATCTAGAGTCGGCATAGCAGCAGTGCTTATTCAAGATGGCAAACCCGTAACATATTTTAGTGAAAAGTTGAAAGGACCCATACTAAATTATTCCACCTACGACAAAGAATTCTATGCAGTTATACGTGCTTTAGAACATTGGCAGCATTACCTCCTACCTCGAGAATTTGTTATCAACACTGACCACCAAGCCGTAAGACATATCAAGAGTCAGCACAAGCTGAACAAGAGACATGCCAAGTGAGTGGAGTTTTTAGAAAGGTTTCCATACACCCTTAAGTATTTGAAAGGGGAGAATAATGTCGTGGCCGATGCACTCTCTAGAAAGCGCATTCTACTCACCGAATTAGGGGTTAGGTTCTTTAGCTTTGAATGAATTAAGGAGATCTATGAAACCGACCCTGATTTTAGACCTTATTACATCAAGTGCATGGACAAGGCCGAAGGTGAATATCGTCTCATGGATGACTATTTACTTAAAGCGGGAAAGTTGTACATTCCCCAAGGAAGCTTAAAACAATGCCTAGTAAAAGAAGCTTATTGCGGAGGCCTAGCAAGTCACTTCAGAGAGAAAAAGACCCTATAATCGCTTAAGGAACACTTTTATTGGCCTCGCATGATGAAAGAAGTGCATCGCATGGTGGAGACATGCGTGATTTGCAAGAACGCTAAGAGTAAAATTCTACCTCAAGGCTTATACATGCCCTTACCCGTCCCATCACATCCTTGGGTAGAACTTAGTATGGACTTCGTTTTAGGACTACCACGGATCGCCCGGAATAAAGACTCTATAATGGTGGTCGTGGATCGGTTCTCCAAGATGACACATTTCCTTCCTTGTGCCGTGATCGATGACTCTGTCTTAATAGCTAACCTATATTTTAAAAAGATCGTTCGCCTACATGGTATACCGCGTTCTATAGTGTTGGACAGAGACGCTAAGTTTCTGAGCGCCTTTTGGACCACTTTGTGGAAAAAGTTGGGGACTAGGTTGTGATTCAGCACATCCTTTCATCCCCAAACCGATGGTCAAACGGAAGTCGTCAACAGCACCCTAGGTACCCTCTTACACACTGTTGTAGACAAGAAACTGTCTAACTGGGATGTAGTACTTCCAGGGTTGCAGTTTGCCTACAACCGCACCCTTCATTCTACTACTCAGCAATCGCCCTTTGAGGTTGCCTATGGATTTAATTCATATACACCGTTAGATCTTGTTCCCTTACCTTTTACAGACTTAGCTAATCCATTAGGAGCAGACAAGGCTGAACGAATTAAGGAATTGCACGAGACTGTACGCAAAGCCATCGAGAAGAGCAACGAAAAGGTAGCCAAACATGCTAATAAAGGACGACGAGAAGTTATCTTTAATGAAGTAGACTTATTGTAGTTGCACCTAAGGAAAGAAAGGTTCCCCACTAAAAAAAAATCCAAGATAATGCCTAGAGCAAAAGGGCCATTCAAGGTGTTACAAAGAATCAACAATAACGCCTATAAGATAGAGCTACCAAGCGACTACGGAATTTTCTCCACCTTTAATGTCCAAGATCTCTCTCCATACAAAGAAGACAACGATGACATCGAAGCGACCCCATTAATGGATTTGAGGTCAAATCCTCAATCATCTAGGGAGGATGATGTGCGTCAGAGGGCCATCACTCGATCACAAACCAAGACATGAGCTTTATCAAACCTGTTCACTAACAAGTTCAATTCTTTTGCAGGAATTACTGGTTTCGAATGCCTTTTCGTGGACTTGGAATGAAACTCGAGCATAAAGGACAAAGATCAACCCTTGCACTTGCTATCGTGGGAGCTGAAGGTGGATGCACATGAAGAAGAGATTTGTCTCCCTCGGAATTAATTTGTATTTGAATTTTATTTGGCAAACATTCGCCGTTATGTTTTTGTTGGCAAACATTCGTCTTTCTATAATGTTTTATAGTTGCATCCATCATTAGATATTAGGATTAGATGTATGTTAAGTTAGATGGTGGTCAGAAGCAACAATTGGGCTTGATTTTAGTAGCACATTGATGCAACAAATGGGCCAAAGCTTGAATATTGCTCTTGTGTGCAAGTGGACTAAGAATGGTCAACCATGTGTCCCATTTCGAAGCCCAAGCCCATTCTAACCTTCAGCCACCCTAGGTCTATAAATATATGGTCATTGGTGCTTATAAAGGTTGTTAAATCTATGAGCATAGCTCATTTTGTGTTCAGCCGAAGTAGCTTGAAGCTTGGTGAACGGTAAGACTCAGTTCGGTCAAGAACCGAGAAAGAGTGCATCTCATTCGAGCTTTCAAGCCCGAGGTTGCTTGAATAGTCATTGTTCCACTCTTATTCCCTCTCTTTCCAGAGAATGATACACGAAAAGAGTGGCCAGTAACCGGTTCCGTTTGCTGTCATCTTCCTTTGGAATATCGTTATGCCGAGAGCCTAAAAGGTTGCTCATTGAACAACATTCGGTTTTCTGATCCTTTTTGTTTTCTGTTTTCTTTATGGGTAAAACACGAATCATTCGAGGTGTAATTGTGTTAGGTTGACATTTATAGGCGTTACTCTGCCGAAATTTTAATGAAAATGCTGCAAAGTCCGAGGATTGTGAGCTGTGCGCGGCGTCGAGGGTGGCGAGGGGTGCGCGGTGTGGTATGTGGCGCGTACGTGGGGTGTGCGACGTTGAGGGTGGCGCCCGAGACTCGCTACATAGAGTGTGGAGCGCGCGTGGCGCACACAATGCCAGGTAACGTGCAGGGCGCACGGTGTCAGTGTGCACGTGGTGCATGATCAAGGCGTGTAGTGTGCGTATGGCGCGCAGCTTGGTGCGTGTGCGGCCGCAATGGTCTGTGCCAGTGCCGACACTAACGACTGAGCCGTCCTGCCGACGACAGGTGGCGGTGGTTTCTTTTAAAAAAAAAATTAGTTCTCACTTTCACGTTTAGTTTTAACGCGATAATTTTATCGTTATGTTTTCAAATGTTTAAAAATTTAATTTCCGCTGAATACTTCTAAATATTTTCAAATAAGGTTTGAGTTAAAATGGGTAAAGGAACAGGTTAGCCTTGTCGGCGGCCCGAGAACTCGATGAGGGATCTCGCGAGGCGCGACATGTTGCTTAAAAAGAATTTAAATAAATTCTAAAAGTAATGGTAAATAGCCCAAATTATCTTTAAATAATATAGTAAACCATAATAAATTTAGAAATATGAAATTTAGAAATCCAAAAACGCTAAAAAGTTACTAAAATCACAAATTTGGAGAAAATAGGCGCTGGGATTGTGCTAGCCGCTAGACGGTTGCGCTGCTAACAAGCGCAGCAAGCATCGCACCTCACCCTGCTTGCTTAGCAGGCTAGCGTTTTGGCCCGCCCGCGCAGCAGGTTGAGCTCCCCAGTCCCCACACGACCGAAGCTACGTGCCCCTAGCGTCTCCTGGCGTGCCCGACGCATCTTTCACGCGTTTTGTTCGGTTTCCAATATTCCTAAAACCTTGCTACATTCCTCACTTTATATTTTTTTATTTGTTTAGTGCAAAAGGTGCACTTCAAACATTGTTTTGACTTATAATTGTAATTATTTTACTTAAAAACTCTACTTTTACACTTTCAATGACATCACATTATTTTAATGAATCTTTGTACATACTTGAAAAATCTTTTATTGAAGATTAAATTTTTTCGTCTTCCTTGGTTCGTATCATTATATCATAACTCTCATGTAAATTGTATTACTTTTTCTCAAATACTCCATAATAATTATAATAGTAATGTAAAACATAAACTTGTCATTGAATAAGAAATTAAACCTTAACAGATTATTTGAATGTTACAGGCAAAACCTGACTGACAATAAAATGACTAGGGTTGAACAACAATGAAATAGTTACGCCTGAATGATATTGACATGCTTATGCCTGAACGAAAATAAGATAACTAAACCTGGACGAAAGTTGAAAAATAAGTTCCAACTGGCATATAACTAGTAAATTTAGAACCAATAATTTATGAAGTTAATTTACGTATGCACATATTTTCGTGCACTGAGTTTTTCTTATAGTTGTAATTTTGTGACGTAATGAATTTTTGTCTGACAAAGAAATGACTCTGATTGAAAACCTTTACGAAGCAGACAAACATACAGAAAAAAAAAATATTTTTGGATCAAAGTTATTATTTTTAATTTTATATGTTTTATCTTTTGAAAATATTTTATATTTTTATTTTGTTGAGATTTTAAATAAATTATGTTGATATTTTTTTATTAAAGTTTTACGAGTTGTTTTATGAATTATTGTATTGACTCGACAATTATTTTGATTCCAGATAAAATTATTTAACGTTTGAATTTTGTTTCAAAAACCTTTTTATATTTAATGATTTCACTCTAAGGTTTCTAATTCTTTTGCAAAATAGAATTTTTAATACTCGATTATAAAACTAATTTGTTAAAAAATTTTAAAATTTTAAAATGGAGAAAAAATCAATTTTAAAAATTTGGGCCTTACGATCTTATTCAAACTTTCTAACTAATTTATTTGAAATGCAGTAATACAAATTAGAATAGGATAATCGAAAATCTAATTCAAAATTTTTGAACCAATATTTATAGTCATGGTCGACCATTTACGTTGTGGTTGATGTCCGATACCTTTGCTTGCACTTCTTCCGCATCTCGACTAAAAATAAACTAGATTTGTTGAACAGAGATAGATGGACGAACAACTTATCGATTAAAATGACGTGATATGTGGGATTTGCTGATCATCAATTCCGTTGACAGAAACCAACTCAACCTCTTTCTTCTGAGTAGAGGGAGGAGGCTCTTTTCTGATAAACAACCCAGTCCTCGGCCTCTCATTGAGTTTCAACGACAACCCAACATGGCTTCCAAATATGGTGGACCTATCACTGAAATAGGACAACGTAAACATTATATTAGTTGGGTTGTTGCCAATTATTAATTTCCACAAATCAGGCAAGAGTTGTCGGTGTGCCGACATTTGCCAGCTGCATTAATTCAGCCATTCATACTGTTCAACACTTCTAACCCCATCTCTACTCATTCTTGTGGTTTTTGTAGTTGAGTTGACGCTTGATTCGGTTATCACTGAGTTTTACTGGACCTAATTATTGAATGATTAACAGATCAGCATCTCTATCATACACCCAGGCCTATCATCATCCCATATTAAATAGTATTTGAACTGATAATTGCTAAATGGTCTCAACTAAAAGTCAAAGTTAATATTTTCCTGTATTTTAATGTAGATGTAGATTCGTTGTAAGAAAATATTGATGCCTCAAAAGATGTGGTACGCTGTTTTCACCCAAGAAGAAGTGAGGGGAAAGTACAGAGATAAAATAGTATGCTGTGGCTGTGACTATTTTGTTGAGAGAAGAGTAGAGAAGAATAGAAAGTATTTTTTTCGTGGCCCACTTCACCACCATTGAAGGTAAGTATCAAAAGCTTTCCCCCACCCACTTGATAATGGTGGGTGATGCACTGGAAACTCTCTCTTTCAACACAGCGTGAGAGAGGACATTTTTGTTGGGTTTCCATGTGAGACGAGACACGAATTTATGGAGGAATACATGAATACAGCCAGTTAATCGAATCTCTGCGGAAGGCGGACGGAAGACAAGTTTGAGAGGTAAGAGAAATGTTAAATCTCTCAATCTTTTCATCTTCTCCCTGTTCTTGCGCTTATTTAGGCGGGAGAAACAAGTACCCTCCTCGATAACAAAACCCAAGATTCAATGTGAGTGGCGTTATTTTATACATCACAATGTTAACCCTTTCCGAGCGCGGTGGGGTTTGCTGCAAGTTAGTGCTTGAACAGACGTCATTTCTCGTGTTGATTGGGGTTCGTTTCTGGTTTGTTGATGATTAATTTCTGCATTTCTGTGTTTATGAGTTGCTGTCCTCTTCAATGGAGAACTCCATTTATACACTTTTACCTGCGGAAATATTGAAGTGGGTGGCTACGAAAATTGAGATCTGATGTTTTAGTTCAAATAAATTTGAAGAACTAGTAGGACTTTGACCTTTTTTTTTGTGTTCGTGATATTTTGGAAGATTTTACGGCGGGATGTTCTTGTTTATTGAAACTCCCTGTAATCGGGCTTCTTGTATTTGTTCAACTGAAAGAAAGACTGAATCGTTTGTGAAGAGAACTTGTTGTCTTCTTATCATTTTTGCGAGATCGTTGCAATATATTGCCAAGAATAGTAGTTGCAGTTTGAAATGAAGATGAGATTAAAGGATAACAGAGAAAATTTTAGTAATTTTAAAATTTGAAATGTCATTTATTTGATTCAAACTCCAAATTTGGAAAACAGTTGCACGACTGTTGGAACCATGAAACTATCCGTTTCTTCCCTTGCAGCTCGAAGATGGATTTTGCGGCTATCAATGCAGAAAACTCAGCCGATATTTATCAGTTCCTTGGTCTTAAAAAAACGAGCAAAACTACGGGATTTCCTCGAGTTCTAATGCTTCTTTCTTCGCTGCTAGAGAGATCAGTTCAGAGAAATGAGCTGCTGTTGGATGCAACTGAGTTTAAAGATACCATTACAATTTTCCATGGTTTAAGAGCCCCCAATCTAAGCATAAGGGAGTACATCGACCGAATATTTAAGTATGCGGGCTGCAGCCCATCGTGCTTTGTTGTCGCCTTCATCTATGTTGATAGATTCATTCGATGCACCAAGGTTCAATTAATGTCTCTCAATGTTCATCGGCTACTTATAACGAGCATAATGCTAGCTGCAAAATTCGTCGACGACAAGTAAGTCCTAGCACATACATTTTCTTAAGTCCTAGCACATACATTTTCTTGTTTATCTTTTAACAGCATTTGGAGTGAAAATGAATAATCCGCCACCCTTCATTTACGTACTTATAATCAGAGCATTTTTTTGCGGCGATGAAAGAGATTTATTACGAGTTGATATAGTTTATTATCGGGGGTAAAACTGCAGAGTGTTCAACAATGCATATTATGCTAAAGTGGGAGGAGTGAGCACAGCAGAATTGAACAGATTGGAGTTGAAGTTTCTGTACAGCATAGACTTTAGACTTCAAGTAAGTGTGGAGAGTTTTGACAGATACTGTGTACAACTGAAGAGAGAAGCTGAAGAAGAAGGGATTCAGATTGGAAGGCCAATCAAATCCTGTGGAGTCAAGGAGAGCTGGAGCGGCAAAGACGACTCTACCTGTACTCCCACCATTGCTGGATGATTTAATTCATTTCGTTTTGTGCTGAAATTGATTTGCAGTTCAATTAATAGTGATGAATGTTCTACTTTCGAGACTTTGCTCGTGCGCTTGTGTATTGTTCGTTCATTTATAAAATAATGTATTACTTAATTTAATGAACAAAACGTAGCATACATGAGTCTAAAATGCATTACATTTCCTATATCTCCGTAGTTGTTATGCACAGGTCGAATGATTACAATTATACCCAAAGGCCTTCTCTAGTGATGGACAATTACTACTTGCTTTAAGCAAAATAAGGTAAGCCAATTGGTGAGGCTCCACCTGGACTCAGTCTAGCAAACACTGTGGTGGCCGCTCCAAAGCAATCCAGCCGAACTTTCCCTTCCGAAAATCGGACAAGATGCGGAATGCTGCTTGATGTACGTCTCCATTGAACAAGTTGGCAGCCAGCCTCTGAACAAGTCTGTAAACCCACAAATTGAATCTGCTCAAAACAATAGTCCATTCGTAATGCACAAACCTTGTAACAACACAACACAATCATACATGTGACCACAGTTGCCCTCCACATCGATTTTGTAGCGGTTGTAAAGAGATTTTGTGCCTGTCCAACATGAAAAAAATAATTTGATGGGCCATTAACGAAAACAATAATTATCCCCCAAAAATGATATTAGCTACTGTGGAGGGCAGTGCAGTGCAGTTCAGAGCGTTAGGTTGACGCTTTAATAAAGCTAAATCTTTAACTTGCCCACTGATGGAAGCTTTGTCAACATCTGTACAAGGATTGCAGCAACATCTGCAACATCATAGGACCTCTCTCCAATATCATCACATATGGCTAGCTTAACTGCTGCAGTTTGATCACTTATCCGCATTGGCAGTATTCCCGGAGAGTCGAGAAACTCAAGATCTTTGCCAAAACGAACCCACCTTCCAAGAGAAGCAGAAATAACTTTCATTAAATTAGCCAAACAACAATTTTTTGGAAATTACATTACTAATTTTCTTTGCCTGATGAGTCTCATTCTTTCAAAATTTTGATGCTTTCACAACCTACATTGCATGTGGCTAAAATCAACAATTCACACAACTATCACGTTTTACATAATGTCAACCACCATTTACAGCAAATTTATGATTTTTCAGAGTTAAAATCAAAACTAAGTTATCAGACGAATCTGAGCATCACTGTCCACGTTATAAAAAATTATTGGGTTCCATTATTCCAGCTTCTATACTCTACACCCCCTTTCATGATCCAGGTTTACTTGCTACAACATCATTAGCATATATCTAGAATCAAAACACATACTTCAATGCCCTAGTGACCCCCGGTCTAGGAGCTGCTGCACACATACGTCTCTTCAGCAAGCGGTTGATCAAAGATGATTTCCCAACATTTGGATACCCAATTATACCAGCACGAACCTGTCCAGCAATGAGTGATCTTTTCTAAATGTATGACATAAAAATGGTAATGGATTTCGTAGAAAAGAAAATACAACAAGTTGTTAAGATTGAGAACTACAAGTTGTAAACAAGTAAACATGGTTCCCATTTCATAATATACCAGAGTTTGAAACATTGGCAAAGATGTTCTAAAAGATATTAACATTATTATTAATATTGCTCTGTTAAGTCCATAAGTTTCTGGCTGAACCTAGGAAAAACTCCAAATTATACATCTAGCAGTACAGAACAGAAAAAAATATGTTTCAAAGGTCTTCCAAGAATCTACAGAGGTATGAACCTATAGAAGGCAAATACTGAGATCTCAGGGTGAGGAAAGGGAGCCTTTGAGCACTATTCCTACCTTCCCTTCTAGTTCATGCTCTTTTTATTAATGAATTGTTGATTACTTCAAAATAAAAACTACAAAGCCCCACAGCACAATGAAGCATTTAAAATTTAATTTATTTGAGGAACCTACTGCACGAGGAAGTAGTCCTTTAGACCTTCGCTTGATATTGACACTAGCCGCTAATGTTTTTGCCATCCTGCTCAGCTTTATTGTGCCCTGCGCTTGCCAAAAGAAAGTAACTACTCCTTCACAAGTTTCAAACTAAGAAAAGCATACGGTTCTCTTGTTTACATACCATTCCAAGTTTACCATTTGAAAATAGGACTTTGATTCCCTGCTTAGCAAAGTATGTTGCCCATGCATTGCGATCTTCCAGGGATATCATATCATCTCTATTCAATACCAAAATTCTTCTCCTATTACCAAGCCACGCATCCATCTATTCATGAAGTAATAATATTTGTAAAAATGAACGCTGCTGGAAACCTCAATGTTCTTTACATGAAATGTAGTTGGACCAACAAGAAGCATTTAAAATTTTTTGAACTTTGGTGTAACTAGTACCGCATAATGTTGTGAAGTAACTCATTAAAGTAATAATTTCCTAAGAAGATAGTGATCATTAGATATGTGTTCCATCATGAAGTATAAAATAAAAAATTTGCATAACAGAAACAATAAGCTATCGCCACCTGAGGATGACTCGTAGATAAAGGTATTCTCGCATCTCGAACCTCTATCACGACATCCATCAACTTCAATTGTTCTTTAAGTTCTTTTTCTGTTTTTGCTATATGACCAGGATACCACTGTCAAATTGCCATGGTGACAGATCAATTCTAAGAAGTGAAATCAGACACCAATACACGTATCAATCATGTTCCAAGCCATACGTCAATTATACCTGGACAGGACGTAGTGCCTTTGTCCAATATTGAAGATCAGCATCCAAATCAACCCAATCACTCTCGCCTAGGAAGCTATCATATGTGTCTTCTGAATCGGCAGTTTCATTGATATACAGATTTGGAGTTCTCCTACCAACAATCTAAACATAAAAATCTTTAGTATATTACTTTCAACATCTACTTTTCTACAGGATTCTTCAGTTTCCTGAAACTGATTAGCAAAGAACAAATGAAAAGGCCTGAGGGCAAAAAAAAAAAAAACAGCTCCTCAGTCTCCTTTAATATTTTGAAGCAGTGAGGAACACCCTGGAACGTGTTAATTGACTGAGGATGAGGTTTAAATCCTCGGTAATCGAGACGAACATATACGGACTGCTGCAAGAGTTTGATTAAAATAATTGCAAACTTTATAATCACCTAGCGATCCGGAAGATTATTTCTTTCAACATGTAAAAGAAATAGAAAAAACTAAAGTAACGAGAAACTAGGAAAATTACATAACAAGATGTGTGAGGCTGACCCCCTTCAAATTATTTACTATTTTAAGGTAAATAAATGAAATTCTAGATAGAGGATGATTGGCTGGAACTTGAGTCTCTAGTGTCAGAATCGAAGGAGCGCAAGAATCCTCCTACACTGTGATCAATCATTACCATCCAACTACCGTATCAATAACTTGAAATGAAACATTGAATGGAACACCTTTCTAAGATTATAATTTATAGGTACATATCAAAAGACAACCGAATTCAAGGGTAGAACTGAATGGAACAGAAGTTAGTGAGGAGGGGAAAACACACATACCTGAATAGTGGGCGACGAAGAAGCCGCAGCGGCAAGAGATAAGGAAGACTTTCTCTTTTGGGAGCAAAAATTGAGAGTAGAGTGGCCGGGAAGCCATAACACCGGGAGGGGAACCGTGGCAGCCATGACTACCTGCTTCAAATGCAAGCGGAGTAGGGGGGTTCGCTTGGTCCAGTCCAGTTTGAAGGTGAAATAGGACCGAACCGCGGGTTAACGGCTGCCATTTTGCTACCATCTAGAAACAAATTTATTTCTTCCAAATAAATTCCTGCGATTTAAAGATATATGAAATAAATTAATATATTAAACCATAAACGAATTTGGCCGTAGCCAGGAATTAAACCTAATTTATTATGCTCCGCCCAACATTTAAAATCAAACAAGTCTTTCTCCTCCTTCCTCGTACAGCCTACAGGTCAGGTCCCATATGCTCTTTCTAATAAGAAACGACATTCTCTCTCCATTTCACTCCACATAAGGTGTGTATGTCATAGCATTTCGCCTAAAATTGATTAACTCCTCTGCCAGCCCTATCTACGGCACAGCTCCACCTACACAGACTGGCCAAAAACCACATCAGAATTTGAACACCCACTTGCTGTGACCTCCACTCTCAACTCGAATGAAATCACCCGAGCCAAAGGACTCACCTCAGAACACTCGCCTAGCTCCTACATCAAACGATCTAAGTTTCTGGCAAACACCGTCGTCTGACTCAACAACTCCCTCCACCCGCTTCTCACCATCACAACCTTGGGAATCTGTGATTCCTCTCAAAACCACGAATTAGAGGAAGAAAGCCAGATGAAGGAGGTGCCGTGGAAAGACTTAGGACCCCCCTCCCCCCAACTTGAAGACATCCGACAACTTAACTGAGCCCAACAATTAATCCCAATGTAGAAATCAGCCCACAAAGTTAATCAGACCTAGTTCCCGACGCAGCTTAAGAGATGTACTTGATCAAGATATTGTACACAACTGAGTCAAACCAGGCCTCGTCCTAGTCAACCTCAATTTATCCGAGTAAGAATTTCATTATATTTCCAAAGAATCCTTAACAAAACAATTATATTAATAATAAAATAATCAGTTTAGCTGACCATGAACCCACCCACGATTTTGTTGATAGATAAGTAAAGACATTAGGATTTGACCTTAGGATTTGACCTTTTTTGTATGTACTATATCACAATATCTATATTTAAATTATTTTATTATTCAAATTACGATTTTTATTTGGGCACACATGTTTAGGTATTTGACGTATAAATATAGAAAAGATAAAACTAATAAGACATTATGTATGAGAGTATGAATGCATGAAAATAAATAGAATTGACCAAAAACATGATCTGTCTAATAAAAGTCTGAACGAATGAGATGTCTAATTAAAGTCTGAACGCATTATTATAAATTTGATATGTCTAGTAAAACTTTATTAGGGTTAAGAGCCTGCTAGTTTCTGGTAAAGATGAAAAATGAGTTTTATCTAATATGTAACTTTAAGTATGAAATTGAGTAATGTATGCAATTAAATTAATATGTGCGTGTTTTTATCTTACTAAGTTTATTTCACGCATTACTTTTATGATGTAGTTGACTTGTTACAAATTAGGTTAATTGAATTTATTTGTTCAAAAGCTTCTGCATAATAAATAATTTTCACTATTTTTCAAGGATTTCTAAATTCGGTAGTTCAAAAATTAGAGTTTTTATAATGATTCAATTAACCTAATTTGTAATTCGATTTGAGGAGAAATTTTAAGATTTTAAATTAGGAAAAATTGTAAATGAATTTTTGGGTCATTACAATTTCAATATCTACTTCAACGAAAACTAAAAAACTTAACAGATCTACACATATTTGAATTTTTATTTTTGATAGTACCAACTGCAATTCTCGATTGAAGGTCGTCGAAGAAGGGGGGATCTAAACTGGTAGTCATTGAGACAAAAATCGACACAGACATAACATTAGGTGTTAGAATTGATGGTTCTCACGCATGACAGAATTCACCGTTATTCAAAATAATAGTGACATGCGTTACCTTTGTAATTTTAAAATTTTTTTAAAATCACAAATAACCATAAATAAAATCGTTAATATAAAATAAAATATTTTTGATAAATATGTAATTTTCAAAATGTAATAACCCAGAAAATTTTTGGATTTTTAAATCTAATTTCTGAAATTTTTAATTTGATCTCGGTTGGAGTTTCGAGAAATATTTTAACGAGTAAATTAAGTTATAAAACTCTGAGTCTTGTTTTGTGATGATTTTCGAAATTTTAAAGTCGAGGATACGAGAATTTAACGAAATACGGGCGGTTAAAACACGTGAGAGTGTTTTAGTAATTTTAATTATTTAAATTAAATTTAAAAAAAAAAATTATAACATAACAACCGAATGGCTTCGGGAGGAAGCCATTCGGCTGTTACTCATTGACACCTGAGAGCGAACACCCGAGAATGAGACGCGCGAGAGAGAGACCGGGAGGGGGATTCCGACGACCGATCGCCGAGGGTGAGACGTCGGTGCGCGGAGTGTTCCAGGGAGCTGAAAGGGAGGCGCAGGTGCAGTTCTTCCCGAGCTGAAAACCATAGGTAAGCCCTCAGTTTTTCTGGCACTATTCGGCCGAGCTTGGTGCTCGATCTTTTCTCTCCGATTTATATGAAATTTGGGGAGTGTTGAGCCATTTTTAGAGGGCCAGTGGGGTGAGCGTGTACTGGACGATAGATGTCCGAGAAAGGGGAAGGCGCAGATGACTTAAGGTTCGGTTTTGGTGCTTGAATTACTGGTTTCTGGTTAGATTATGCTTAATAGGTTGAAATGTGTTTGTTCAGTGAAGAAATTGGCGAAATTGGATCGAAGTTGAGATTTCAGATATTTTTCGTATAAAACAGTTCTGTTTTTGGGAATTTTGATGGGGCCACGATTGATCGTTTTAAATTCTGTTTTTGTTGGTTAAATTAAGTTGTTAGAGTAACGTATGGCCGCTGGAATCGTTTTATTCTGATATCCGACGCAAAAGTTATGCGCGTCGGAAGTTTATGTCAAATTTTGCACTGAGTCAAATTAGTGAGCATTTTTCTTAGAATTACGACGCGTGATATTAGCATGACTGTTTTTAATGCGTAAAGCCAGTTTTGAGTGAGTTTTGGTTGAAGGAAATGAAAATGTGAAATTTGGATAAAAAAGGCAGATTCAGTTTTTAGTGTTTTTTACCTATCTGCGGCTTAACGTTTTAAAATCCGTCTTAATATGTTAAACTATGTTCCTAAGGGAACGTTTAGCTTCTTAAATCGATCGATGTCGATAACGGATGCAAAAGTTATGCGCGTCCGAAGTTTACGCTGGTTTTTCGGTCGAACCAAATTTGTGACTCGTTTTAGTTGGAATTCCATGGGTTTAGTTAAGGAATGTTATTTTAGCATATTTAATGAATTTTAAAGCGAATATTGATGAGTGATTGTTTATGTTTTAGGTTGAGGCATTTTGGCGAAGCTGTGCGTCGAGTGAGCTTATGACGCCAGGTAAGTAGTGCATGTATGTGTTTTGCCCAAGTGGGCCTACACCGTAGGACTTTGGGATTTATATTATTGATTGTGGTGTGCGTGCGTATTGTTTGACATGCATCATTTTTTTAAAAGACAACGAAAATAGTTTTGAACATATTTTGAGTAAGTGGTGAGACGCGTGGCAGTGGTACCACGGATCCTGCTAGTATGTGGGCCGGTGCGTAACCAACCGCGGATTCTGCTCATGTAGTGGGCTGGTTGGGCTGTCACGCGACGTGTATGTGTTGGCGGTGAGGATGATGGACAATGGTACCGTGGATCCTACTAGTGTGTGGACTGGTGCAACACCAGTCGCGAATTTTACTTGAGAAATGAGCCAGCTGGGCTGTCGCGAAATGTGTGTGTGGCAACTGTGGCTCTGTTGCTGGGGAGGCTGGGACGAGGGCGACGTGTTAGGGTGTAGTGTGGCGCGAGATACACCCTCACCCTAATGTAGTTGCTGTGTGGTGATTTGTGTGTGTAGCTTGTGGGTCTCGTTGCTGGGGAGTCCAGGACGGTGGCGACGTATCAGGGTGTAGGGTGGCGCTAGGTTCCTTCTTACCCTGGTGCGGGTACACTATGCGTCACATATGTGACAACATGAGTGTGAGTGTAGAGACTGCATGTGATAGGATTGCATTGTCGGCTTTTACTTTCATATTGTACTACTTACTGAGCGTTAGGCTTATGTTGTGTGTTTTATGGTGTAGGTGTTGACGATATTGCTGGTGAGCCCCGAGAGCCTAGTGCTGAGGTGTAGGACGGTTGGTGGCGCGCGACTGAGACACTGGACTGCGAATTGTTAGGGCGACCCGACCCATGGAGATGATAGGTGATGGTGAGATGTGTTTGGAATGTTGTTTTGTATCAGGATATTTATGCAGATAGAGGAGTTCGTATAGACGTCGGTTGTACAGGATTGTATAGAGTGGTTGTAGTGTTTTGGGGACGCGTACGTATTTTTATATGTTAGAGTATGATATTGCTCTATACTGTGGATTTTCCTAATTTGTAGTTGATAGATTTTCGTTGTATTTAAACTTCGATTATTTTGTTATAGAGATTCTCTGAATGATTGATGGATAGATATTGCTAGTTTCTGGTGAACTGCGTGCAGGGTTTAAATTTTTAGGATAACTAGCTTTTAGGTGTTACTCTGCCGAAATTTTGGAAGAGAGCTTGGGAGTCGAGAGGATATGGAATAGGTCGGTATGTGTACTGTGAGTGCTAGAGAAGTGTGCATGGGCGTGGGAGTGCGGCGTGATCGCACCCTGCGGGTGCTTACGGGTCGTGCGGCGTCGGGTGAGGGCGTGCGTGCGGACGTGCTGTATGGAGGTAGGGTGCGTGGGGCATGCGGCGCTGTGAGTGTGCGCGTGACGTGATGATGTTGAGTTGGCGCGCGCGGCATCGTAAGGGTGCGCGCGGGGCGTCGAAGTGGAGACGCGGGTGCGCGGTACCGAATTTGTGTAGTTCGAGATGTGTGTTGGATTCTATTTTAGGGTTTCAAGTTTTGTTGACTTATTTTTAAAACTACTTTAAATTATCTTCCACTGCGTATTTTATATTGAAGATTTCGTGTTCGCTATTCGGGGCACGAGTTGTTTTTCTAATCGAATCAAAAATTTTTATAATCACAAATGTTATTTTGAATATGGTTTGAAAATGAAAATGATATAAAATTAAGTGAGTTCGCGTCAAGTCTCTGTATGTCATAGTGTGTAAAAGTAGTGAGCGCACCGAGAATGTGTGGGTTCTCGGGGCATTACACAAAATGTAAATATTTTACATTAAAATTGTATTAGATTTAGATTATAGAAGAATAAAAGAAAATACATTTTTGATAAATGTTTTTAGTCAGATACTTCCGTCTGATCTTAGCAGACTTAACTCATAATCAATTTCTTTTCGAAGACTTTGAAACCGTCAAGTTTTCTTTGAAATTTTTTTAACTTAAATTCCGGACGTGTGAATATTAAACTTACCAAAATAATACACTATTATATTTGTGCAGACACGTATTCTCAACACATGAGATATCTATCTTCGATATTAGAAAATATTTTGTAAAAACGAATTCGGAAGAGGTCATGCCTTTTATTCTTTAAAGGGATTGTATTTCACTCTTCGTCAAAAATCGCATTTTGACATTATATAAAAAACAAAAATCTAATTTTATTTTTTAGTTTGTTAAATAACAAATTTCAATTTAAATTTGAAGATTAAATCTTATGTGATGAGATTATTCAAATATAATTTAAATCTCTTAAAATAATCACATCTAATTAGACATTGATTTTGAATTCAAAATATAAAAATTATTTATATATTTGAAATCATAATGTATTCATTTGATTGTTTATAAATGATTGATCATAATTAATCATTTATGTAACACCCAGAATTTTCCCGTTTAAACTAATTTTGGATTTACGTAATTATAATCGGTAGAGTTATGGTAAGAATTGATAGCGGAGAATTTTTATTCTTAATTAAAAGATTAGTTTGAGTCTAATGTAGAAGAGAAAAATTTAATAATCCAACCTGAATCGGACCGTATAATAGATTTACTAAACGGTTAATAGTTAAAGGCGAAATAGTAATTATGATTATTATTATTATTATTAAAAAAAGTATCAAAACACCTTACGGTGTTTTTCTCCCCTGTGCATGGCTCGGCGATTTCTCCTTACAGTCGACGATTCTCCTCCGTTCTTTCAAATTTAAGGTAAGTTTTTAATAGATAGTTAGTACTGTAGTTGTTTTGAGCGGTAAAAGTGAAGTTAGAGCAATTTATTGGATATTACGGTAAAACCTAAGTTGGAGGAATGTGATTTCGTAGTTATAGTCGATTTTATTAGTATACTGGTGCTTAAACTAGAAGTATGGGTAGATTATAGGTTTGTATGGAGAAAATTGAGCGTTTGGATAGCCGAGTGCACGAATTGTGGAATGATTTTCGCTTGACCACGTCCGACCCAGCTGTAGGTGTTGAATTAGAAAATGGATGATACCGTTATGAACTATACGTCTTGTGGAGCCTGTAGCACTTTGGATCGTCCAATTCGGACGAGTATTGCAGAAGTTGTGAATTTTCGAAGTTGATCAGAAATTAAGTTGGATTTCGGGTTTAGTATAGAGTTTTGATTTCGTACGAGTTATGATTTTCAAGATAGGAATTTATGAGTTGAATGAAGTATAATTAATGAATGTGTGATTTTATAGATTCTCCAGTTTAGCGAGCATTCTAAGAAATCTGAGTTGCTAAGGACACCAGGTAAGTAATGTAGTATGAGTTTTGCCTTCGGGCCTACATCACAGTTCAGTAGCATGCATTGCACGTTTACTTTATGTTATGCTTTTATGGTTGTGCATCATTGTTTTAAATTAGAAGAACGAGACGAAAATAAATTTCCATGTTTTTACGAAGTGAAATAGTAGGATTTGATGAGACGAACGAAATGAGAATATACGTAAGAAGATAAGAAAGGTGGAGTTGAGTGATCTTGTCCCCAGAGGTGGACCGCAAGCTGTATCACTCTTTCTCTGCTTTACGTGGTGGTCTTGTCTCACAGAGGTGGATTGCGATGTGTGTTACTTTACTAGATTGACGTTGACATTGTCTCCAGAGGTGTACCGCGAGGTGTGTCACCTTGATCTAGCACGTAAATAAGAAACCAGTAGTAAGAAGATAAATAAGATGTAAGAAAGAGATGAAAACGAAAGTATAAACTGCATATATTAGGATGTATTTCTTTTTAGTGTTTAAGTTTTATGTATTACTACTTACTTAGCGTTAGGCTAATAGTTTAGTTCTGTGATGTAGGTGACGACGATGTAGTCGGTGAGTACGCAAAGCATGCCCAAGATTAGGAGGCGGTTGGAGGAGTATGCACGTGGACGATCTGACCGGCTGTTAGGGTGTTTTGACTATGGTGGGTATAGGTATGGGTTTTGGGTGTGTAACCAAAATAATTTTAGTTGTTTTAAGTCGATTGAATGTATAGACGAATTTCAAACTTTAGCAGTCGTTTTCTTTACTTAAATTATGATTTTGAGTTGATGGAAAAATGTGCGTTTGGTTATTATTAGTGTTGAGTCGAAATTCGATTGATTTTGTAAAGTTTTTAAGGTTTTTAAACAGAGTTGTGGGGAGGAAGTGTCGACCGATAGGCTTAGTGGTCGATCAGACCTTGCAAGTGTTGACCGCCAGAGTCGACCTGCGTAGGTATAGCCCAAGTAAGTGTCGACCTATAGTTGTAGGTGTCGACTGGTAGTGTAAAAATAGCAACGGTGTGGACAGAGAGGATCAAGGTGTCGATCTATTAAAACAGGTGTCGACCACTCTCTAAGATGAACGTAGAAGTGCCGACCAGTGTTCTCAGTGTCGACCGACGAAAGGATCCGAGAAAAACGTAGTGTTGACCTGTGTTTGCCAGTGTCGACCGATGAAAAACCCGAGACAACCCAAGTGTCGCCGATGCTTACAGGTGTTGACCGGTTTCTCTATTTTATGTTTTAAAAAGTGAAATTTATTTAAACTGATTTTAATTGAGTTTTCCGCTGCGATGTTGTTTACAATATTTTAAAAAATTTCGTTTTAAGTCACAGAAACAAAAGTTTTAAATTTTATTCCAATTTTCCGAGTGTAGTGAGTGAGTAGTAGAAGAGTGCGAACTGGGAACCATGTAGGGTTTTTGGGGCGTGACAGATATGGTATCAGAGCAGTGAATGAATCGGAAACGGGTAGTTTTTTGGGGCGTTACAATTGTGGTATCAGAGCAGTGAACGAACCAAAAACGGGTAGGTTTTCGGTGCATTACAATTGTGATATCAAAGCCAAATAGTTAAAATGTTCAAACGATTACCTAACAGCACCGATCGCCGCACGAGGTGCTTCCACAACTGCAAGTGTTTAAGTTTAGATTTAGTTATTAGACGTTTATGAGAGTAATTAACCTTGTTCAGGAAATTAGCCATAATGTATAGACGACCAGGACGCCCGAGAATACTGAGAGAGGCAGCTGATACGAGAAGTGAGGATGATTCAATGACGATCAGACAGTTAACCGAATTGGTGAACAGGCAGTCTCAGCAATTAGGGATCTTGTTGAATCGGGAAGTGCAAGGAAGTGCAGGCTCTAGTTTAAGCCAAGATCAGTTGGGAGATAGATTTTGGAGATTACGACCCCTGATGTATGAAGGACAGTCATCGGATCCAACAGTTGCAGAAGAGTGGGTCCGTACTATGAAGAGTATGTTCAAGTACGCGAAGGTGTAACGTGAGGACAAGGTCTCGCTAGCCACATTGCATTTAGTGAAGGACGCCCGGTTTTGGTGGGAGTCTGTGGAGACCACAGCTGAAGTGCAGCATGTGACATGGGAAAAGTTTAAGTAGATATTATATGACAAGTACTTCAATAGCACAGTGCAACCAGCTAAAAGAATGGAGTTCCTACAGTTGAAACAGACCAGGTCGGTGACTAAGTACAACTGACAAGGTGTTTCAGTATGTGCAAGGGCTAAAGCCGAAAATATACATGGGAGTAAAAATAGCAAGAACTCAGGAGGTGCTCTATTTGAAAGTGGTGGCTAAGGCATTAGAAGTGGAGGAAGCTGAGATGAAATGTACTAAACAGCGAGAGGCTTCCAGGAGATTTTTCAAAGAGATTGCCCCACAACAGAGCATAAGTGTCTCCCAACAATAACAACAGAGGGGCACTAAGAGGTTCAGCGAAGCTCGAGTAGCCAGGGAAGCAGTAAAAGGTCTCAAGTGCCGGCGCAGTATCCTCAATGCCTTAAGTGTATGAGATATCACTCGAGAGAATGCTGACTAAATTCAAAAAAGTGCTATAACTGTAATGAAGCTAGACACTTGGCTAGAGATTGTCTGAAGCCTCGAGTGATTCGGTGTTTCAACTGTAATGAGCTAGGCCACGTCAGCAAAGATTGCCTAGCTCTAAAGAAGGGTCCGACGCGTTCAACACCGAGAGTATTCGCCATGATCGAGTTGGGCGAGGATAACCAGCCAGCCGTAGTGTTAGGTACTATATTGATAAACTTTGTACTTGCATATACTTTGATTGATTCTGGTGCGACTCACTCGTTCGTTGCAACAGCATTTGTGGTTAAGTTGGATGTATGGCCTGTGTCAACGGACTATAGTTACGAGGTAATGTTACCTTCTGGTGGGTGTATGCATTCAAATCAAGTGGTGCGAGATAGCATAGTATCGGTGGGAAGCAAGAATTTATTGGCTGATCTCATTATTATGCGTATAACGGGATATGACGTGATATTGTGGATGAATTGGTTGTTCAAGCACTACGCTACAATTGACTGTAGGGCGGAGACGGTGAGTTTTCAACTGCTGGATGGTGAGAAACATATCTTTCAGGCCGCGAAGAATGCCTAGAAGATATCTGTCATGGCGCCTGTCAGTGCTCGTCAAGTTTTGATTGTTGAGTCTTTCGATTTTCTCGCCAGTCTTATAAATATGCAAATTTTCAGGGATACAAGGCCACATAATGTTTTAATTATTCAAGACTTCCCTGAAGTTTTATTATATGATTTACTTAGTTTACCTCCGGATCAAGAGATAAAATTTGACATAGATGTGTTTTTAGGAGCTGAGCCGTTGTCGAAAAATCATTATAGATTGGCACCAGCGGAGCTGAAGGAGTTAAAGAAGCAATTAGAAGAGTTGGTGAATAAAGGATTTATATGCCCCAGTTTTTCGCTGTGGGGTGTGTCAATCCTTTTCGTCAAGAAAAAGGATGGATCGTTGCGGATGTGCATCGACTACAGGGAGTTGAATAAGCTGACAATTAAGAACAAGTACCCTTTGCCGAGAATAGATGATCTATTTAATCAACTCTAAGGGGCGAGAGTGTTTTCGAAGATTGACCTGAGATCGGGTTATTATCAGTTGAAGATCAAGCCAGAAGATATTCCAAAGACGGCTTTTCGAATGCGTTATGAGCATTATGAATTCTTGGTAATGTCGTTCGGACTAATGAATGCCCCAGCCACCTTTATGGAACTGATGAACACAGTATTCTATGATTATCTTGATAAGTTCGTTATAGTGTTTATCGATAATATATTGGTGTACTCCCGTAGTGAATAGGATCATAAAGAACACTTGAGGTTGGTGTTGGAAACCTTGAAGCGTCACCAACTTTATGCAAAGTTTTCAAAGTGCAAGTTTTGGCTGGATAAAGTTCAGTTTATGAGACATGTCATCTCGAGCGATGCTGTATCTGTTGATTCAACAAAGATTTAGGCGGTTAAAGAGTGGTCGCAGCCGAAGAATGTCACAGAGATACAGAGTTTTCTCATGTTAGCGGGTTATTACAGGAGGTTTATTGAAGAACTTTCGAAGATTGCGGTGCCTCTGACCCGTTTGATGAGGAAAAGTGTGAAGTATTTGTGGTCCGAGGATTGCGAGCACAGTTTCCAGACATTGAAGAAGATATTAACTACTGCTCCGATTTTGACGCTCCTTACAGAGGACGAAAAATTTAGTATTTATTGTGATGCTTCAAGGGTAGGTATTGGATGTGTGATAATGCAAGAAGAGAAGGTGATAGCCTACACTTCTAGGTAGCTGAAGAATTACGAACAGAATTATCGACTCATGACCTGGAGTTAGCCACGGTAGTCTTCGCATTAAAAATTTGAAGACATTATCTGTATGGATAGCCGTGCGAGATATATTCAGACCATAAAAGTCTGAAGTATATTTTCACTAAGAAGCAATTAAATATGAGGTGGCGGCGGTGGTTAGAGTTTGTGAAGGACTATGACTGTGAAATTAAATACCACCTCAGCAAGGCGAATGTAGTGGCCGATGCTTTGAGTAGAGTGACGGCGTCAACGTCAGCTATGACTTCAGGCATACTTTTAGCTTTGGATGCGGAGTTTCAGAAATTCAATTTAGAAGTGGTGTCGAATGTCTTGGCCATGTTATCGGCTATGTCCTTACAGCCTACGATTGTGGAGAAGATTAAGCAGACCCAGAAGGACAATGCTTAATGCGAAGAAATTAAATCAAGCATGGCTTCCAACGACAGGTCGAAGTTCAGTTATTTGAACGACGAAATTCTTATGTTTCGAAATAGGTGGTTCGTTTCGAGTAATGAAGAACTATAGAGAGAAATACTAGCTGAAACCCACTGTTCGTGGTTTTCTGTGCATCCAGGGAGTACCAAGATGTACTGAGATCTTAAGCAGCATTATTGATGGCCCGATACGAAAAAGATCGTGGCAAAGTATGTTGATGCATGTTTAACTTGTCACCAGATTAAGACTGAACATCAGAGGCCAGCAGGAAAGTTACAACCATTGCCTATTCCCGAGTGGAAGTGGGAGCAGATATCGATGGACTTTGTTGTCGGATTGCCTCAGACAACAAAAGGTTATAATGGCATATGGGTAATTGTGGATCAATTGACCAAATCAGCCCATTTTCTACCAGTGAAAATGACGTACTCTATGGACCAATTCACCGAATTGTATGTTCAGGAGGTCGTACGGCTGCACGGAGTTTCGACTTTGATCGTATCAGACAAAAACCCAAGGTTTACGTCAAAGTTCTGGAAGAGTCTGCACAAGGTTATGGGTACGCAGCTCAATTTTAGTACGACATTTCATCCTCAGACGGACGGTCAACACCCAAAAATCTTATCGATTTAATTTAATTTATATATATATACACGCATGTTGTTTAGTCAGATTATTATTAAATTTCAGGATAAAGAATGATATGCAAGTGTGTGTTGGCGTTGGAAAGAAAAAAGAAGTGAAAGGAGAAAAAAAAAATGAAAAAGTCAAAAACCTGTTGTTTGGCGACAGAGAGAAGAAAACATCTCTGAAAAAGAAATCCTTCCCGTTGGAGGAGAGAGAAATGAAGTGAAGGGTAATTTTGGGAATGAGAGGAAGGTTAGGTTTTTAACACTTATCCTTTAAGTATTTAATATGGAAAAGAGAACCTAAACCCTCATTTGGAGCTTCTTCTCCACGCCAAGCCTCCCCATTTTCAGCATCTCCCTTCCAGACTAAAGGTCAATTTCTTCTTCTAAACTCAAAGGTAAATATAGTTTTGCTTGAGTTTTGTGGTGAATCAATAAACCATAAATGAAGCACGAAAATGGGTTTCCTCTTCCTTCATTTTTGGTTTGTTTGATGATTAATGGGATGGTTTTAGGTTGTGAAATATTTTAAGCTATTTGAATTGGATGTTTCATAAGGTTATTTGGATATGTTCTTTCAATTTGATGAAGTTTTGAAATGTGTTAAGTTTGATGCATAAGTTGTTAGTACAAATGAGTTTTGGTATTGATGATAATCGATGTAATCGTATAGGTTTGCAAGTTAAAAAGGAAGCTGAGCAAATTGTCGAAATCGAACTCGAGACACGAGGTAGGTGATGTTTGCATGCGTTTTGGCCTACATCACAAAGAGTTAGGAGGTTGATGGATAGATAAGGAATTTGGAGACTTTAGTTTCGAGAGTTTTGGTTGGGTAGAAATTTTAGGTTGTGAGATTATTATGATAAGTTCTTGTTTATTGATGGATTTGTTTTATCTGTTTATGTTACTTTACGTTTACAACCTTGAGGATATGTGCATGTAACATACATTCATGCATCATAGTTTTTTCCAAATCATAGAAAACGGTTTTATGTATACGTTTTCATGTAAACAGAACAAGAAGAATATGGTACAGGAAAATACGTAAATAGTTATTGTGGGTAGGAAATTGAGTATGGTAGTTCCGTTAGAGGAACCGGTTCCGTTAGAGGGACTGTTAGATATGCCATTGCACTTTCCCTAGAGCGAGTTGGTCGTTCCGCTAGAGGGACAATCAGTTAGGCTATCTCTCCTCTAGAATTAGTACCCCAATAACTTATGTTATGTAAGAAATAAAGAACAAATTCAGTTGCATATTTTACGAACAACATAGCATACTTATGAGCATGCATTCTTTGTTTCACATCACCTATTGAGCGTTAGACTCATTAGTTACTTTGTGGTGTAGGTGATATCATTACAGGTGAGGACGTTGATCCTCAAGATGATTGACAGTGTGGTTGGTGGGG
The DNA here is from genome assembly GCA_022433055.1 of Begonia peltatifolia. Lineage (NCBI taxonomy): Eukaryota > Viridiplantae > Streptophyta > Magnoliopsida > Cucurbitales > Begoniaceae > Begonia > Begonia peltatifolia. The sequence goes on along the minus strand of CM039519.1, from coordinate 22,291,055 downwards.
AATGTTCATGGAGCGTGCTTGTAGCTGCTAGGGCGATTTTGACCTGTGGGCAGTTCTCTAAGTATTTTGGGTACAATGCATATATGTGTGTGTGTATATATATATATATATATATATATATATATATATATATATATATATATATATATATATATATATATATATATATATAATTTTAAAGATTTGACAAAATAATTTTATAAGTTATGAGGTCTATTTTCGAATTAGGTTGGTATTGGACTGGTTAAATGAATGAGTCTAATTTTGGGGTTTTAGTTTTTCGATATGCTTTAGAAATATTTTTTTTCAGGAGTTTAAATAATGTTGGGTATAATTTGATGATGAAAAATAAGGGGTATGAAGAAAAAAGGAGATACAGGGGAAGATGAGTCTTATTGCCTCAACGACGCAGAAAAAGGACCGATGTATCACCTTAGTGGGGGCGATGGAACGTCCCCAAAGACAATTTTATATCGCCTCATCCAGAAGATGAGGCAATGTATCGCCCTAAAAGGGGCGATCAGTCTCCCCAGAAGGGGCAAAAAGGTTCGCCCACAGTGCTGTGGGCGATTGCTCGTCCCAAGGGGTGAGGAATCGCCATGAACAGTGCCACAAAAAAAAAAAAAACTTTCTTTTTTAAATTTCATGCATAATTTGTGCAAAATTTTCTAAAAGAAGCTCACACGTTTTGAAGTTTTTTTAGTTAGTTTTAAAATGTGAATAAAAAGAAAAAAAAAAGTTCTTATGGATTTTATGAAAAGTTAAGTCAGTAACAGCCAAATTTCGGGGCGTTACAGTTGTGGTATCAGAGCTCAGGTCAAAATTGTTTCTACAGACTGCCTAACAGCACAAGGCGCAACATGGATAATCTTTATCAACTGTAATTATGTTTAAGCATTTATTTATTGTTTTAGAAATTTATTGTTTATAAATTTGTTTAGGATTAGCAGTATGCGAATAGGGCGACCACGAAAAGAAATGGATAATAGAGACCATGCCATCAACCGACTAATTGAATTGTGTGATCGCCAATCACAGTTGTTGGAAAGACTTATAAATAGAGAAGAGCAAGGGGGAATCACAATAATGGGGGTTCGAGCGATCAGAGTGGAGATCGGTTTAGGCAGCTCAGGCCTCCGACCTTTGACGGACAGTCTTCAGATCCAGCTTATGCTGAGGAATGGATTCGGATCATTGAAGGAATGTTTGACTATGCAAAGGTGGAAGAAGCAGATAAGGTCACATGTGCCGTATTCCATCTTTCTAAAGATGCTAGATTTTGGTGGGATACCCTTAAGGCTACAACTAACGTGAGAGGGATGACCTGGGAACAGTTTAAGGAGTCATTCTACGAAAAGTACTTCAGTCGTGCTGTCAGAACAAGTAAAATGGTGGAGTTTGTACAACTGCGCCAGACTGGCTCTGTAGCTGACTATGTTCGCCAATTTGAATCTCTGTCCAGATTTGTTACTCATTTGGTGAATACAAATGAGAATAAGGTTTACCAATTTGTACAGGGCCTGAAGGTAGAGATTTATAGAGTAGTAAAGATAGCAGGAACCCCTATTCTAAAGTGGTAGCTAAAGCCTTGGATGTGAAGAAGCGGAACAGAAATTTTATATACAAAGGGAGTCCACCAAGAAATTCTTTCGAGAAGTCCAGCCTCAGCAACAACAAAACAAAGGATCACAACGACCACAACAACAACAACAACAGTAACAACAAAAGAGAGGGGTGAAAAGACCCAATGATGGAAAGAATACAGAAGGAAAAGATAAACAAGTACATGGATCTTTTGTACAATACCCGCCGTATCCAAAATGTCAGAAACGTCATCCTGGGGAATGCAGGCTCGGATCGAACCGATGCTTTAATTGCAATGAAGTTGGCCATTTCGCTAGAGACTGCCCAAGGGGTAACCCGAGTCAGACAAAGTTGAACGTGACGCTAAGGGTGTTTGCTCTTATTGAAGCCGGCGAGGAGGAACGACCTTCAATTATCTCAGGTACAATTCTATTGAATGATGTCGATGCTTATACGTTGATTGACTCTGGGGCCACACACTCATTTATTTCTATGGCTTTCGTGGTCAAATTAAATTTATTGCCTCTACCTGCTGAACACTTTTATGATATTATGCTGCCGTCTGGAGAAAATTTGCATTCAGACCAAGTAGTCCATAATTGTATTATGTCTACGGGAGATTATAGGATGTCTGCTGATTTAATAATTATCGACATGAAAGGATATGATGTTATACTGGGAATGGATTGGTTGTTTAGGCATTTTGCCACTATTGACTGTAGATTAAGAACAGTGTGTTTTCAACCCCCCAATGGTGTAAAATACTCTTTTCGAGCAGTGGAGAATACCAATACTATGTCAGTGATATCCTCCATCAAAGCTCAGCGACTATTGAGGAATAGATGTACTGGGTATCTAGTAAGTATGATGGATACCGAGAGGCAGAACAAAATAAAACTTCAGGAAGTACCAATTGTTCAAAATTTTCCAGAAGTTTTCCTAGACGATTTGCCTGGGTACCTCCAGACCGAGAGATAGAGTTTGTAATTGATTTATATCCAGGAGCTGCACCAGTATCAAAGAATCCGTACCATATGGCTCCTACGGAATTAAAAGAATTAAAATCACAGTTGGCGGAATCGGTAGATAAAGGTTTTATTCGCCCTAGTTTTTTGCCCTGGGGAGCGCCTGTTCTCTTTGTAAAGAAGAAAGATGGATCTCTGAGAATGTGTATTAATTACAGAGAATTGAACAAGTTGACAATCAAGAATAAGTATCCTCTGCCACGTATTGATGATTTATTCGATCAACTCCAAGGTACAAGAGTATTTTCCAAGATTGATCTTCGATCTGGATATTATCAATTGAAGATTAAACCGGAAGATGTTCCCAAGACTGCCTTCCGAACTAGGTACGGACATTACGAGTTTCTAGTGATGTCTTTTGGTTTAACCAACGCTCCTGCAGCCTTTATGGACCTTATGAACCGAGTATTCCACGAGTATTTAGACAAATTTGTAATCGTATTTATTGATGACATTTTGGTCTATTCTAAAACTGAGAAAGAACATGAGGAGTATTTAACTGTGGTCTTATCAGTTCTAAAGCTTCATCAATTGTATGGAAAATTTTCTAAGTGCGAATTTTGGCTTGATCGAGTTAATTTTCTTGGACATGTTATTTCGAAGGAAGGAGTTTCTGTTGATCCTTCAAAGATTCAAGCTATTATTGATTGGCCACAGCCTAAAAATATTGGTGACATACAGAGTTTTCTTGGTTTAGCAGGGTATTATAGAAGATTTATTGAGGGTTTCTCTAGAATAGCCCTTCCTTTAACCCGCCTGACCAGGAAAAATATGAAATTCTGGTGGTCTAAAGAATGTGAAAACAGTTTTCAGAAGCTTAAACAGAAATTGACAACCGCTCCTGTACTGACATTGCCCATTGAAGACGAAAAATTCAGCATTTATTGTGATGCTTCCAAGACAGGCTTAGGCAGAATCTTAATGCAGGATGGGAAAGTTGTGGCTTACGCTTCCAGACAGCTGAAAGTTTACGAACAGAACTATCCCACACATGATTTGGAGTTAGCAGTAGTGGTTTTTGCACTGAAAATATGGCGGCATTATTTATATGGGCAGCAGTGCGAAGTATTCTTTGATCACAAGAGTCTGAAATACATTTTCACCCAGAAAGCGTTGAATATGAGGCAAAGAAGATGGTTGGAATTTTTAAAAAACTATGATTTGGAGATAAAGTATCACCCAGGAAAAGCCAATCGAGTGGCGGACACACTGAGCAACATGCATACTATGACGCAATCTGCAATTTCCTCAATGTCTGTAAAACTGGAAGCAGAAATTCAAAGGTTTGAAATTGAGATAGTCTCTGACTTATCAGTTATGCTATCTGCTATAACTCTAAAGCCAACAATTTTGGATAAAATCAAAGAGGTACAACAGATGGATCCAGAGTGTCAAAATCATAAATCTGTAGAGGCATCTAATAATTCTGCTGATTTTAATTATTCCAAAGATGGTATCCTAAAATTCAGAGACAGGTGGTACGTTCCTAATGATAAAGATTTGCAGAAGGAGATCTTAACAGAAGCACACTCATCTACCTTCTCTGTACATCCTGGAAGTATGAAAATGTACAGAGATTTGAGGCAGCACTTCTAGTGGCCAAATATAAAAAGAGACGTTGCAAAGCATGTTGAGGCCTGTATGGTATGTCAACAAATTAAAGCAGAACATTAAAGGCCAGCCGGGACATTGCAACCATTATCGATTCCAGAATGGAAATGAGAGCAGATTTCCATGGATTTTGTTGTCGGGCTGCTGAGGACAATAAGAGGATATGATGGAATCTGGGTAATTGTTGATCGATTAAGTAAATCGGCCCACTTTCTACCGGTAAAGATGACTTTCACAATGAATCAGTTTGCTGAATTATTTATCTAGGAGATTGTTAGACTACATGGGGTAGCAATCTCGATTGTATCAGACCGAGATCCCAGATTTACTTCAAGTTTCTGGAAAAGTCTTCATAAAGCTATAGAAACTCAATTGAGTTTTAGTACGGCCTTTCATCTACAAACGGATGGGCAGACAGAAAGAACAATTCAGATATTGGAGGATATGCTGAGAGCATGTGTTTTGGAGTTCCAAGGGTCATGGAGCAAATATTTGTCGTTAGTGGAATTCTCCTATAACAACAGTTTCCAATCTACTATTGGCATGGCCCCTTATGAAGCACTCTACGGCAAGAAGTGCAGATCTCCTTTATATTGGGACGAACCCGGCAAAGCAAGATTAGTTGGTCCAGATATTTTACAACAAACTGCGGAGAAGATTGCAATTATCAGACAACGAATTTTAACAGCTCAGAGCCGGCAGAAAAGCTATGCAGACCAAAGGAGACGGGAGTTGGAGTTTAATGTGAATGACGAGGTGTTTTTGAAAATATCGCCATTCAAAGGAGTAATGAGGTTTGGAAGGAATGGGAAGTTGAGTCCGAGATATGTGGGACCTTTTACAATCATAGAAAGAGTTGGAAGAACATCATATAAGTTGCAGCTACCAGCCTCTATGGACGGGATTCATAACGTTTTCCACGTCTCTATGCTAAGGAAGTGCGTACGCGATCCTTCTCAGATTGTGGAGCGAAAAGAAATTGAAATTCAGCCAACTCTGACTTACGAGAAAAAACCAGTGCGAATTCTTGAATCAATAGTAAAGGTACTACGCAACAAAGAAATCCCGCTGGTGAAAGTTCTGTGGCGCAACCACAATGTCGAGGAGGCAACTTGGGAAAGATGACAAGATATGCTAACCCGATACCCAGAATTATTCGGTACGTAAATTTTGAGGACAAAATTTTATTTAAGGAGGGTAGAATGTAACACCCAAAAATCTTATCGATTTAATTTAATTTATATATATATACACGCATGTTGTTTAGTCAGATTATTATTAAATTTCAGGATGAAGAATGATATGCAAGTGGGTGTTGGCGTTGGAAAGAAAGAAGAAATGAAAGAAAAAAAAAATGAAAAAGTCAAAAACCTGTTGTTTGGCGACAGAGAGAAGAAAACTTCTCTGAAAAAGAAATCCTTCCTGTTGGAGGAGAGAGAAATGAAGTGAAGGGTAATTTTGGGAATGAGAGAAATGTTAAGTTTTTAACACTTATCCTTTAAGTATTTAATATGGAAAAGAGAACCTAAACCCTCATTTGGAGCTTCTTCTCCACGCCAAGCCTCCCCATTTTCAGCATCTCCCTTCCAGACTAAAGGTCAATTTCTTCTTCTAAACTCAAAGGTAAATATAGTTTTGCTTGAGTTTTGTGGTGAATTGATAAACCATAAATGAAGCACGAAAACGGGTTTCCTCTTCCTTCATTTTTGGTTTGTTTGATGATTAATGGGATGGTTTTAGGTTGTGAAATGTTTTAAGCTATTTGAATTGGATGTTTCATAAGGTTATTTGGATATGTTCTTTCAATTTGATGAAGTTTTGAAATGTGTTAAGTTTGATGCATAAGTTGTTAGTACAAATGAGTTTTGGTATTGATGATAATCGATGTAATCGTATAGGTTTGCAAGTTAAAAAGGAAGCTGGGCAAATTGTCGAAATCGAACTCGAGACACGAGGTAGGTGATGTTTGCATGCGTTTTGGCCTATTGGCCTACATCACAAAGAGTTAGGAGGTTGATGGATAGATAAGGAATTTGGAGACTTTAGTTTCGAGAGTTTTGGTTAAGTAGAAATTTTAGGTTCTGAGTTTATCATGATAAGTTCTTGTTTGTTGATGGATTTGTTTTATTTGTTTATGTTACTTTACGTTTACAACCTTGAGGATATTTGTATGTAACATACATTCATGCATCATAGTTTTTTCCAAATCATAGAAAACAGTTTTATGCATACGTTTTTATGTAAACAGAACAAGAAGAATATGGTACAGGAAAATACGTAAATAGTTATTGTGGGTAGAAAATTGAGTATGGTAGTTCCGTTAGAGGAACCGGTTCCGTTAGAGGGACTGTTAAATATGTCATTCCACTTTCCCTAGAGCGAGTTGGTCGTTCCGCTAGAGGGACAATCAGTTAGGTCATCTCTCCTCTAGAATTAGTACCCCAATAACTTATGTTATGTAAGAAATAAAGAACAAATTCAGTTGCATATTTTACGAACAGCATAGCATACTCGTGAGCATGCATTCTTTATTTCACATCACCTATTGAGCGTTAGACTCATTAGTTACTTTGTGGTGTAGGTGATATCATTACAGGTGAGGATGTTGATCCTCAAGATGATTGACAGTGTGGTTGGTGGGGAATGTTCATGGAGCGTGCTTGTAGCTGCTAGGGCGATTTTGACCTGTGGGCGGTTCTCTAAGTATTTTGGGTACAATGCATATATGTGTGTATATATATATATATATATATATAGTTTTAAAGATTTGACAAAATAATTTTATAAGTTATGAAGTCTATTTCCGAATTAGGTTGGTATTGGACTGGTTAAATGAATGAGTATAATTTTGGGGTTTTAGTTTTTCGATATTCTTTAGAAATATTTTTTTTCACGAGTTTAAATGATGTTGGATATAATTTGATGATGAAAAATAAGGGGTATGAAGAAAAAAGGAGATACAGGGGAAGAGGAGTCTCATTGCCTTAACGGCGCAGAAAAAGGGCCGATGTATCGCCTTAGTGGGGGCGATGGAACTTCCCCAAAGACAATTTTGTATCGCCTCATCCAGAAGATGAGGCGATGTATCGCCCCAAAAGGGGCGATCAGTCGCCCCAGAAGGGGCAAAAAGGTTCGCCCACAGTGTAGAGGGCGATTGATCGCCCGGCACTGTTCATATGAACAGTGCCGTGGGCGATTGGTCGCCCTAAGGGGCGAGTAATCGCCATGAACAGTGCCACAAAAAAAAAAAAACTTTCTTTTTTAAATTTCATGCATAATTTGTGCAAAATTTTCTAAAAGAAGCCCACACGTTTTGAAGTTTTTTTTTAGTTAGTTTTAATATGTGCATACAAAGAAAAAAAAAAATTTCTTATGGATTTTATGAAAAATTAAGTCAGTAACGGCCAAATTTCGGGACGTTATAGGACCATTCAGATGTTGGAGGATATGCTTCGAGCTTGCGTACTGGAATTCCAGGGGTCATGGAGCAGATACTTTCCATTGGTATAGTTTTCGTATAACAACAGCTTTTAGGCTACGATAGGTATGACTCATTACGAAGCTCTTTATGGCAGGAAGTTCAGATCTCCTATATATTGGGATGAAGTCAGCGAGGTAAGATTGGTTAGTCCGAATATTTTGCAGCAGACAGTAGAGAAAATTACATTTATTTGGTAACGAATTTTAACCACTCAAAGTTGACAGAAGAGTTATGCAGATCGTCGGAGAAGAGAGTAAGAATTTGAGGTAGGTGATGAAGTGTTCCTAAAACTTTTGCCATTCAAAGGAGTTGTGAGATTCAGGAAAAGAGGCAAGTTGAACCCAAGATTTATGGGACCATTTCCTATTACGAAAAGAATAGGAAAAACAGCTTACCAGCTGCAGCTACCAGCCTCGATGGATGAGATCCACAATGTATTTCACGTATCTATGCTAGGAAAATGTATGCGAGATCCTTCCCACGTCGTGTAGCAACAAGATATAGAAGTTCAACCCACATTGACGTATGAAGAGAAGGCAGTGAAAATTCTGGATTATGCGGTGAATATTTTACGCAACAAGTAGATTACACTGGTGAGAGTATTATGGCGCAACCATAACATGGAAGAAACAACCTAGGAGCGACAACAGAACATGATGAGCCGATATCAAGAGTTGTTTAGGTAGCAAATTTTGGGGACAAAATTTTTGTAAGGAGGGTGTAATGTAACACCCAGAATTTTCCCGTTTAAACTAATTTTGGATTTACGTAATTATAATCGGTAGAGTTTTGGTCAAAAATGAGAGTGGAGAATTTTTACCCTTAAGTAAAAGATTATTTTAAGGCTAATGGAGAAGAGAAAAATTTAAGAATCCAATCGAAATCAGACCGTATAACAGATTTACTAAACTGTTAATCGTTAATGGCGAAATAGTAATTAAAATTATTATTATTAAAAAAAAAGTATCAAAACACCTTAAGGTGTTTTTCTCCCCTACGCAAAACCCTCCTCCCTCTCCTATTCTCCTTCCCTCTCCCGCGTGAAGGCTCGGCGATTTCTCTTTCCAGCCGACGATTCTCCTCCGTTCATTCAAATTTAAGGTAAGTTTTTAATAGATAATTAGTTTTCTAGTTGTTTTGAGTGGTAAAAGTGAAGTTAGAGCAATTTATTAGATATTATGGTAAAACCTAAGTTGGAGGAATGTGATTTCATAGTTATAGTCGATTTTATTCGTATATTGGTGCTTAAACTGGAAGCATGGGTTGGAGAAAATTGAGCATTTGGATAGTCGAGTGCTCGAATTGTGTAACGATTTCTGCTCGGCCACGTTTGGCCCAGCTGTAGGTGTTGAATTAAGAAATGGATGTGACCATTAGGAACTAGACGTCCTGTGGATCTTGTAGCACTTTGTATCGTCTAATTCGGACGAGTATTGGAGAAGTTGTGAATTTCCGAAGTTGGTCGGAAATTGAGTTAAATTTCGGGTTTAGTAGAGAGTTTGGATTTCGTACGAGTGATGACTTTCAAGCTAGAAATTTATGAGTTGAATGAAGTAGAATTGATGAATGTGTGATTTTATAGGTTCTCCAGTTTAGCGAGCAGTTTACGAAATCCAAGTTGCTAAAGACACCAGGTAAGTAATGTAGTATGAGTTTTGCCTTCGGGCCTACATCACAGTTCAGTAGCATGCAATGCATGTTTACTTTATGTTATGCTTTCATGGTTGTGCATCATTGTTTTAAATTAGGAGAACGAGACGAAAATGAATTTCTATGTTTTTACGAAGTGAAACAGTATAATGTGATAAGACAAACGAAATGAGAAGATACGTAAGAATATAAGAAAGGTGGGGTTGAGTAGTCTTGTCCCCAGAGGTGGATCGTGAGTTGTGTTACTTTACTAGATTGAGGTTGGCCTTGTCCCCAGAGTGGAACGTGAGGTGTGTCATCTTGATCTAGCACGTAAAGAAGAATATAGTAGTAATAAGATAAAGAAGATGTAAGAAAGAGATTAAACAAAAGTAGAGACGAAACTGTAGAAACTGCATATGTTATGATATATTTATTTTCAGTGTTTAAGTTTTATGCATTACTTACTTAGCGTTAGGCTAATAGTTGAGTTCTGTGATGTAGGTGACGACGACATAGTCGGTGAGTACGCAGAGCATGTTCAGGATTATGAGGCGGTTGAAGGAGTACGCACGTGCACGATCTGGCTAGCTATTAGGGCGTTTTGACTATGGTGGGAATAGGTATGGGTTTTGGGTGTGTAATCGAAATGATTTTAGCTGTTTTAAGTCGATTGAATGTATAGACGAATTTCAAACTTTAGTAGTCATTTTCTTTACTTAAATTATGATTTTGAGTTTATGAAAAATTAGCGTTGAGTCGAAATTCAATTGATTTTGTGAAGTTTTTAAGGTTTTTAAACAGAGTTGTGGGAAGAAAGTGTCGACCGATAGGCTTAGTGGTCGACCAGACCGTGCAAGTGTCAACCGCTAGGGTCGACCTGCGCAGCCAGAGCCGAAGTAAGTGTCGACCTATGGTTGTAGGTGTCGACCGGTAGTGTAAAAATTGGCAGCGGTGTCGACCGCGAGGGTCGACCTGTGTGGACACAGAGGATCAAAGTGTCGACCTGTAAAAGCAAGTGTCGACCACTCTCTGAGATGAACGTAGAAGTGCCGACCGATGTTTTCAGTGTCGACCGATTAAAGGACCCGAGAGAAAAGTAGTGTCAACCGGTGTTTGCCAGTGTCGACCGATGAAAAACCCGAGACAACTCAAGTGTCGACCGATGCTTATAGGTGTCGACCGGTTTCTCTATTTTATATTTTAAAAAGTGAAGTTTATTTAAACTGATTTTAATTGAGTTTTCCGCTGCGATGCTGTTTAAAATACTTTCAAAAATGTCGTTTTAACTCGAGTAACAAAAGTTTTAAATTGTATTTCAATTTTCTGAGTCTAGTGAATGAGTTGTAGAAGAGTGCGAACCAGGAACCGTGTATGGTTTCCAGGGCGTGACAAAGATGGTATCAGAGCATCGAACGAACTGGAAACGGGTAGGTTTTCAGAGCGTTACAATTGTGGTATCAGAGCAGTGAACAAACCGAAAACGGATAAGTTTTCGGGGCGTTACAATTTATATATTTATTATTGTAACATGAAAATTTGTATAATGATATAAGATGACAAAAAGACTGATGGATCTACAGTACTATGTTCCAACAATATTTGTTAATTAATGTAAACTATTTAGATTAATTAACACAATTATTAACTCTAAATTAATTGCATTAAATATCTAAAGTAGCACTTTTAGCATTATCGAGTATATTTACTCAAAGTAATGTCAATTGATATAGTCATTATATATGTATTAATCCTGCATTAAGATTTGTAATAAAGGTATGTATACAATCTGTTAACATCTTATATTATATCGTTATCCTTGACTACCATTAGTTTTTAATTGAATAATTGATTCATAACATTTATGAATTTTACACCATAATTATTCAATCTCTAAACTAACAAATAAAGGAATATTGTATTATAGATTTTATTGTATCAGTGTTAGCATTTATAGTTACTCATTTAATTTATTTTAAAACTATAAGATTTATATAATGTAGCTTGTACAAAACTATAACAAGTAAATCAACGAATAGATTAAAATGAAATAGAAGTCGACTAAATAAAATGAATTAGGATAATACATATTTGGTGTATGTTTTCCTTTCTCCATGCACCTCAATTTATAAGGGAAGGAGTTAAATTCTTTCATAAAAAAAGATTGCGCAAATTTGACCCCCAAATCGATTAAATACAATGATGTTAGTGTTTCCTTATGTTGCAGATTGACAACAATATTACCTAGGGTTAATTGCTTTCATTGGACATTTAACAGAAATCAATTGTTGATTTACGTTGGGAATTGATTGAAGAAAATGATTTCTAGTTAGAATTAATTTCCTTACGTTTGAATATCGAAAATCTTCTGTAATTTAAGGCTACTAATCAGGAATCAATTTTTGATTAGGGTTTGATTGGAATATCTAGAGAAATTGAATCCATAATTGAGACTAATTTGAGAAGAAATTTTGATAAGTTATCATATTCTCTCTTTAACTTATTACTTAAAAAGCTCTGGGTGGATCATTTTTATTTCTTCTTCTTGCTCCCATGTTGCTGTCTCAATGTTTTGATTCTTCTATAGATTTCTTATAAGTGAGACGTTTTTATTCTTCGTCTCTCTTTCTTCTGATTCTAGACTTTGAATTGACCTCTATTCATAATATAAGGGTTGAGCATAAAGTCAAGAGGTCTGGATCTGGAACATATTTATTCACCATCTAGATATGAAAAATGTTGTGAACATGCTTGAGTGATTTTGGCATGCTCAACTGATGAGCAACTTCTCTAGTTTTTGCTGAAATTATAAATGAGCTTACAAATCTCAGACTCAACTTTCCTCTCTTTAGAAACCACATCACACCTCTTATTGAAGAAATTTTTAAAAATACTTGATCTCCTATTGGAAATTCTAATTTTCTCTTCCTATTTGCATAGCTCTTTTATTTATTCTAGGCTATTCTTTTCTGAATTAAAGCAACTATCTTTGCAGTTTCTTTCAAAATGTCAGGCTTAACAAGTATTCCTTCTCCAACTTTGTCTCAATGTATGGAGATTTGTACTTTCTACTATAAAGTACTTCATAAGGCCTTATCTAAAACAAAACTTGATAACTACTGTTATAAGTGAATTCTACTAATGATAGATTTTTACTTCAATTCTCTTAGAATGAATAGCACAAGCCCTCAAAATATCCTTCAGGGTCTAAGAGTGAGCGCGGCAGGCCACGATAGAAGACTGCGCTATGCACACGCCGCGCAGCTTGACCCATTCCTAGTTTTTCCAAAAACACATTTTGTGTATTTTTTTATATTTTAAGGTTTCCAAATTTCATATTTCCAAATTTATTAACCTTTTTAAAAATATTTTTTAAGGATATTTTGGGTCATTTACCATTATTTTAGTATTTATTTGATCATATTTAAACATCCACTTTGTACCATTTACCATTAAATGCTTGAGGGAGACGATTATGATTTTATTATTACTAGGATTTCTCCATAAAAATTCTTCAATTATGATTCTTCCACTCACTTTCTTTCACTAATACGCGTCAACTATATGAGTAAATTAATTCAAATGTGAATAATACTCATCGTAAGCAAGAGTCTACATACTTGTAATACCCAGAATTTTCGTTAAACAATTTTTGGGTTTACGTATCGGTAAACGATAGAGTTATAGTCGGAATTAAAAACGAAAAATTTAGTCGGTTAAGTAAAAGATTATTTTGATGCTAATGGACGAGAAAATTATAAAAGTCCAACCAGAAATAGAGTGAATAACCGTTTGGTTAAAAGATTAAAAGTTGAGGGCGAAAAAATAATTAGATTTAATTATATTATTTATTATTTAAAAGAACAAAAAAGAGGAGAAGTGAACCGCCCCCCCCCCCCCCCCCCGGTTTCTTTCTCTCTTTCCCTCGCACAAGGAAAACCCATCCTCCTTTGGTTTTTCCCTTCCAGCGATGTTCAGCCAACGCCGTTCTCAGTTTTCTCTTCCATTTCAACGGTAAAGTAGATTTTAAGTAGTTTATGGTTTAGTTTTGGTTAGAGGTAGAGTTTGATGAGAAATTTAGTGGATAGAGATTTAGAGTTTTAGGTTTTGAGTGTTTATTGTGTTTATTGTTGATTGATGTGTGTTATTGATGATAAATGCGATGAATTGGTGAGGAAGTGAGTGAGTTTGAGCGAGAAACCGGGAATGTAGGATTTTAAGCTATAAAACAAAATTGTTTGGAATTTTTAGCCTAGCTACGAACGTTTGTTTTAAAAAAACCTTTAGGTATGTTAAACTTGGTTATGAGTGGAGCGTTTAGCCGTTAGAATCGAGTAATTCCGATAACTGACGCAAAAATTATGCAGGTTAGAAGTTAGGTTGATTTTTAGCCGACTTGGGTTAGTGAGCCATTTAAGTTGGGCTTTGATGGATTAAGTTAGTAGTCGTAATTTTATTACGCAGAATGAGTTGTGAGATAAGTTTTAATGTGAATTGGTTATGTGATAGGTTGAGCCCGAAGAAGTAATAGAAATGAGCACCACGAAAAGTTAGAACGCTAGGTAAGTAGTGTTTGCATGTGCATTGCCCTTATGGACCTACACCATGGGACAATAGGGATGTATTGTGTGTTTTGCATGTTTTTGTTCAGTCATGCATCGTGTTTTCAAAAAGTGTAAAATGAATTTGATCATGGTTTTATGTGCAAACGTGAAGTGTGACGCGTGACAGTAAGAATGATGTGTGTGGGCAGCGTTGGCCCCGTTGCTGGAGGAACCAGGACGGTGGCAACGTGTCAGGGGTAGTGTGGCGAGTGCGTCCAGCCTCACCCTGGGATGGCTGCTGCGCTGTGTGTGTGGTAGTAAGCAACTCTGGCCCCGTTGTTGGAGCAACCAGGACGGTGGTGACATGTCAGGGGGTGGTGTGGCGAGTGCGTCCAGGCTCACCCTGGGATGGTTACTGTGTGGGGTGATGCATGTGTACGACTTGAGGGCCTCGTTGCTAGAGGAACTGGGATGATGGCGACGTGCTAGGGAGTGGGGTGGTGAGAGAGTCCAGCCTCACCATGGTGCGGCTATACAACGCAGCACATGTTACGACAACATGAGTGAGAATGTAGAGACTGCATGTGATAGGATTGCATTGTCGGTTTTTACGCTTCATATTGCACTACTTACTGAGCTGGCTCCTGTTTTCTGCTCTGTGGTGTAGGTGCAGAGATTTCTACAGGTGAGTTCCGAGAGCCCAGTCAGGGTGAGTAGGCAGTTGACGGCGTGCGACCATGTGCCGGTGGGTGCAGTGTGCTAGGGCAACTCGACCCGTGGAGAGTGCTTTAAGGGAAAATGGTGAGTTTTGAAGGATGTATTTTTTAGCAGTTCATGTCAAGTGTATAGGAAACTCGTGTATTGATTTTTGATGTATAGATGTATTTTGAAACTATTTTGGAGGTTTGAATGGAAAATCCAGGTTTTACTTTGTGGTTTATTTGATCGGGGATTTTCGTCGTTCGTTTTTATGTAGAGTGCTGAGTATAGTTTTAGGCTGCTGGTGCAAGGTGTCAACCGATATGCCTAAGTGTCGACCGGTTAGTGTGAAAAATGGTGAAAGTGTCGACCACGAGGTTTGACTGGTGCGGTCAGAGAAGATTAAGGTGTCGACCTTTGAAGGCAGGTGTCGACCGCGAGGATCAGGGTGTTGATCGCTGCATGCAAGTGTCGACCGGTGCAAACCGAGGCAATCGAGGTGTCGACCTATGCATGTAGATGTCGACCCTTGGGTGCAGAACGGGTCAAGTGTCGGCTGGTGTTTACAGGGGTCGACCGATTTCTCTTCATAATGTTTTGAAAAGTGAAATTTTAGGTAAATTGGTTTTGAACAAAGTTTTCCACTGCGACAATTTTAAACGTTTTAAAAAATGTAGTTTTAAGTCGAGAAACAAAATTTTAAATTTTATATGAATTTTTTTTGAATTGATGAGTAAGTGTACGGTTGGCGACTCGGGTCTGGGGACGACTCGGGGGCACTTCAGAGGTGGTGACAAAGCAGGGTGAACCGAAAACCTTGTGGGTTTTTGGGGCGTTACAATATTAAAGACTCAAGGTAAGTGATGCTTTATGCATTAAATTGTCGGTCTGCATCACAAACTTAAGTAGTTTTGTTACGATAAGTATTTGAAGACTTGTTTGTTATTTCATTACAACATTAATGACTTGAGGATTTGTTTAATCATTATGATAAGATGATGTTTACGATTGATGTTATGTTTTATGATTATATTGATGATGATATTGTTCGAGGATGTGTTAAAGTATAAATTTTTAATTGTGATGTATTGTTAAATTATATGATTATATTGACGATAATGTCGCACGAGGATATGTGACATGCAAGGAGGCTCATCACAAGATCTCAAACTAAGACCCTTACGAACTTGTTTTTTTTGCAGGTGCTAATCTCATTAGGGATTTTATATGAGAGCCCAACTTGGAAGATATGGATCAACCCTTGTACAGTCTGACTTGGTATGCATCTTTCATCCAACGGCTCTCTTTCCTCCTTTTCAAATTCCAAACCCTAATTGTCACCTTAGGATTTCTATTTAAGTCATGGTTACTGGTGTTTGTACGAACTTTTGTCATTTTTAATAAAAATGCTTTTTTCTTTCCTAACCGAAGTGTTAGAAGAACCTTGAGTGGTTATCTATTGTTTTCTAATCATGTGGAGAAGTCCTCAATTGTTGCTCAAGCTTTCAGGTTGCTTGGTGAACTCTCATCGTTCACTCTCCTCTCTCATTGATAGTTTAAAAGGATTGAAGACGAAAACTTAGTTCCAAAGGTGGTTGTTTTTCTTCAAGAAAACATGCAACTGCGAGTCTAATATGAGATAGCTCTCGGGTTTGCCAAGGGTTCTTCATTTTCATCTCCATTGTATCTGTAATACCCAGAATTTCCATTAAAACGATTTTCGAATTTACGTATTAGTAAACGGCAGAGTTTTAGTTGCAATCGAGAGCGCAAAATTTATACTAAGTAAAGGATTATTTTGATACTAATGAAGAAGAGAAAATTATAAGAATACAACTAAAAACGGACTGAATAACTGTTCGGTTAAAAGATTAAAGGGTGAGAGCGATATAGTAATTAATATTATTATTATTATTAATAAAAAAAAAAGAGAAAGAAGAAGAAGAACACCCCGCTGGTGTCTTCCTCCCCCTCATCTTTGGTGGTTTTTCCTCCCTCATCCGTGCGAAAAACCCTCCTCTGTAATCTCCTTCCAGCGACGCCAGCAGACAGTTCTCTCCGTTCCTCCTCCGTTTCTTCAAATTTAAGACAAGTTTCTAATAGATAGTTAGTCCTTTAGTAGTTTTGAGCATTAAAAGTGAAGTTAGAGGGATTTATCGGATAGTTTGGTAAACCTGAGGAGGGAGATGAGACATTTCATGGTTATAGTCGATTTTTATTCGTCATTGGTGTTTAAGCACGAGGAAGGATTAGATTATAGGTTTTTATGGAGAGAATTGTGGTGTGAATAACTGAGAAACTCAGGTTACAGAGAGGTTTCTCTTTGGCCAAATTTGGCTAAGCTGTGGGTGTCGGGTTACCGTTAGAAACTAGACGTACCAAGAAGTCCGTACCACTTTGAATCGTCAAAATCGGACGAGTATTGGATTAGTTATGCATTTCTGAATTTGATTGAAAATTGATAGGATTACGGGTTTAGCTGGGAGTTTTGGTTTAGTACGAGTTTATGATTTTCTGTGTTACAATTTCATGAGATGGATGAAGTATAATGAATGAATGTGTGGTTTTATAGGTTCTCCAGTTTCCCAATTAGCGTACGGTTTACGAGCGAGTTGACAAGGACGTCGAGTAAGTAGTATACATAGGTGTTTTTGCCTTCGGGCCTATATCACAGTTTGGTAGGTTGCATGCACGTTTATTTTATGTTACGTTTTAGTTAATTATACATCCATGGTTTTAAAGTACGAGAACGAAACGAAAATGAATTTCCATGCGTTTACGAAATGAAACAGTAAGATGTGACGATAGAAATGAAAATGTACGTAAGAAGATAATGAAGGTGGGGTTGAGTGGACTTGTCCCGTGAGGTGGATCGCGAGGTGTATCACTTATTCCCCCGCTTTACGGGGTGGCCTTGTCCCTAGAGGTGCACTGCGAGGTGTGTCACTTTACTAGATTGAGGTTGACCTTGTCCTGTGAGGTGAACCGCGAGGTGTGTCACCTTGATCTAGCACTTAAAGAAGAACCCAGTATTAAGATAAAGAATGTGTAAGAAAGAGACGGAAATGAAAGTATAGATAAAACTGTATAAACTGCATATGATAGCAAATGTAATGTTTTCAGTGTTTATGTTTTATGTGCATTACTTACTTAGCATTAGGCTAATAGATGAGTTCTGTGATGTAGGTGACGAAGCGAT
Source organism: Begonia peltatifolia (assembly GCA_022433055.1). NCBI lineage: Eukaryota > Viridiplantae > Streptophyta > Magnoliopsida > Cucurbitales > Begoniaceae > Begonia > Begonia peltatifolia. The sequence continues at coordinate 22,273,283 of CM039519.1, read as the reverse complement.
AGGTGGTGAATGCTCAGAGCATGTCCAAGACTAGGAGACAGTTGCAGAGGTGCGCCCGTGGGAAAATCCGGCCGGCTGTTAGGGAGTTTTGACCATGGTGTGTGTATGTATGGATTTTTGGTTATTTTGAGTCTTTTTGATGTAGGAATGAATTTCAAACTTATAATAGTCAATTTGATGTATATGGTTGATTTTAAAATTGATTGGGAAGTATAGGTCTTGGTTTTTAAATATCGAGTCGAAATTCTGTTCGTTTTATGTAATTGGAAAATTTTCAGTTAATGATTCTGGTGTAAAGTGTTGACCTGTATGCATAAGTATCGACCGAACTAGGTAGAAGTTGACCACGAGAGTTGACCTATGGAGACAGAACCATGTCACGTGTCGACCTATTCGTGTAGGTGTCAACCGGTTAGTATAAAAATTGTAGTAGTGTCGACTGCAGGGTTGGACCGGTGCAAACAGAGAAGATTAGGATGTCGACCGGCGTACCCAGGTGTCGACCTGTGCAGGCCGAGGTAAATGAAGTGCCGACCTGCGTATATGAGTGTCGACCCCCGTATGCAGAACGTTTTGAGTGTCGACCGAAAATTTTAAGGGTTGATTGAAATTGACTTTTAATGCTTTCAAACTCAAAATTTTATTTAAATCAATTTTGAGTTAAAGTCATCTGTTGCGATGTTTTAAAATGTTTTCAATTATGTCATTTTAAGTGGGAAAACAAAGTTTTAAATTTTTTCACGAATTTTGTCGGACTTTACAATTAAGGGTATGGTTAAGAGTGTGGTTAGCAAACCGGAAACCAGTGGTGTGTTTTCGGGGCACTACAGAGTTGGTATCAGAGCAGAGAAAACAGTGGGTTTTGGGGGCTATACTGAGTTGGTATCAGAGCAGAGAGCAAGCTAGAAACCAGTGGATTTTTGAGGCGCTACAGAGTTGGTATCAGAGCCAATTGGTCAAATTGTTCAAATGATTACCTAACTGCTCCGATCGCCGCACGACGTGCTTTGACAACTGTAAGTGTTTAAGTTTAACTTTAGTTATTAGATGCTTATGAGAGTGAATAACATTTGTCTAGGAAGTTATCCAAAATGTCTAAACAACCAGAACGCCCGAGAACACTGAGAGAGATCCCCGATTCAAGGAATGAGAATGATTTGAGTTGACCGAATTGGTGAACCGGCAGTCTCAGCAGCTAGAAATTTTATTGAATTGAAAGGGTCAAGGAAGTGCTGGTTCTAGCTCTAGCCATTACCAGTCGGGTGATAGATTTCAGAGGTTGCGACCTCCGACATTTGAAGGGCAGTCATCGGATCCAACGGCTGTAGAGGAATGAATCCGTACAATCGAGAGCATGTTTAAATACAAGAAGGTAGAAGAAGAATATAAGATTTCACTGGCCACGTTTCATCTAGCGAAGGATACCTAACTCTTGTGAGAGGCTATGGATGTCACTGCTGATGCTCAACATATGACGTGAGAGAAGTTCAAAGACGCTTTTTATGAGAAGTATTTCAACAGTACAGTTCAGGCAATGAAGAGGGTGGAGTTCCTGCAATTAAAGCAAACCGGATCAGTAACTGAGTATAGCTGGTAATTCGAGTCCTTGTCCCGATTTACCAACAATCTGATAAGCAGGAACAAAGATAAAGTGTTTCAGTTGTGCAGGGTTAAAGCCAGAAATATATAAAGCAGTAAAGATAGCCGGAAATCAAAAAGTGCCATATTCAAAGATCGTAGCTAAGCCACTAGAGGTAGAGGGAGCTGAAATGAAGTGTGTTAAGCAGAGAGAAACTTTCAGAAGATTTTTCAAGGAAATCACCATGTAGCAAAGTAGGAGTCTCCCTCAGCAACAACAACAACAACAACAACAAAAAGGCACCAAGAGGCCCAATAAGAGTTCGAGTAGCCAAGAAAGTAGCAAAAGGACTCAAGGAACGGTGTAGTACCCCCAGTGCCCTAAGTGTTTGAAGTACCAGCCGGGTGAATGCAGATTGAACTCGGGAAAGTGCTACAATTGTAATGAAGCTGGACAACAAGCCAGAGATTGGCCGAAGCCCAGAGTTACTCAGTGTTTCAACTGTAACGAGGTGGGCCATGTCAGTAGAGATTGCCCAGCTTTAAATAAGGGTCTGACACATACGACACCGAGGATATTCACCATGATTGACTCAGGCGATGACGACCAGGCAGCCACAGTGTCAGGTATTATATTGATAAATTTTGTACCTGCATATACTTTGATTGACTTCGATGCGACGCACTCGTTTATTGCAACTGCGTTCGCGGTCAAATTACTTGTATGGCCTGTAGCAACGGAATGTAGCTATGAAGTAATGTTGCCTTCTGGCGGACGTATGCATTCTAATCAAGTCGTACGGAATAGTGTAGTGTCCGTAGCAAGTAAAAATATGTTAGCCGATCTTATTATTATAGGCATAACTGAATACGATGTGATATTGGGAACAGATTGACTGTTCAAGCACTACGTTACGATTGAATGCAGGACAGGAACAGTGAGATTTCAATCCTCAGGTGGTGAGGAGCACACTTTTCAGGCCGTTAAGAATGCCAAGAAGATATCCATGATGGCGCCTATCGATAGTCGTCAAGTTTTTATGGGTGAGTCTTTTGGTTTTCTCACTAGTATCATTAATATGTAAATTTCTAGGGAATCGAAGCCGCAAGATGTTTTTATTGTTCCAGACTTTTCTAAAGTTTTTCTATATGATTTACTCGATTTGCCTCCGGATTGAGAAATAGAGTTTGCTATAGATGTATATCCAGTAGCCGAGTTGGTGTCGGAGAATCCTTATAGATTAGCACCAACGGAACTGAAAGAGTTAAGGAAGCAATTAGAGAAGTTGGTGGAAAAAGGATTTATACGTCTTAGCTTTTCACTATGGGGTGTGCCGATCTTTTTTTTCAAAAAGAAGGATGGATCTTTATGGATGTACATCAACTATAGAGAGTTGAATAAGTTGACTATTAAGAACAAGTACCCTCTGCCAAGGATAGACGACTTGTTTGACCAACTACAGGGGGCATGAGTCTTTTCAAAGATTGACTTGAGATCAGGCTATTATCAGTTGAAGGTCAGGTTAGAAGATATTCTGAAGACAGCTTTTCGAACGCGATATGGACGTTATGAATTCTTAGTGATGTCTTTCGGATTGACGAATGCTTCAGCCACCTTTATGGATCTAATGAACAAAGTATTCCATGATTATCTCGATAAATTTGTTAGCCACCTTTATGGATCTAATGAACAGAGTATTCCATGATTATCTTGATAAATTCGTTATAGTGTTTATCGACGCTATATAGATGTATTCTCGTAGTTAGTAGGATCATAAAGATCACTTAAGGTTGGTATTGGAGACTTTGAAGCGGCACCAACTTTATGCGAAGTTTTCTGAGTGCGAGTTTTGGCTGGATAGGATTTATTTTCTCGGTCATGTCATCTAGAGTGATGGCATATCTGTTGATCCAGCAAAGATTCAAGCAGTTAAAGAATGGCCACAACCGAAGAATGTTACTGAGATATGAAGTTTCCTTGGGTTATCAGGTTATTATGGGAGGTTCATTGAAGAATTTTTGAAGATTGCAACGCTCCTAACCCGTCTGACGAGGAAAAATGTCAAGTACTTGTGGTCCAAAGATTGCAAGCATAGTTTCTAGACTTTGAAGTAGAGGTTGACCACTGCTCCGATATTGACACTTCCTATTGAGGATGAAAAATTTAGCATTTATTGTGATGCTTCCAAGATAGTTCTTGGGTGTGTGTAGATGTAGGAAGGGAAGGTGATAGCCTATACCTCTAGGCAACTGAAAAGCTATGAGCAAAATTATCCGACACACGACCTAGAGTTAGCCACGATAGTTTTTGCACTAAACATTTGGAGGCATTATCTGTATCGACAGCCGTGTGAGATATATTCAATCACAAAAGACTGAAGTATATTTTCACTCAGAATGAGTTGAACATGAGGCAACGACGGTAGTTAGAGTTTGTGAAGGACTATGACTTCGAGATTAAGTACCACCCCAGCAAAGCAAAATAGTAGTCGATGCATTGAGCAGAGTGACGGCATTCACTTCAGCTATGACTCCAAGTATGTCATTAGCTTTCGATACAAAATTTCAGAAATTCAACTTGTAAGTAGTGACAAATGTGTCAGCGATGTTATCAGCCATGTATTTGCAACCCACTATTTTGGAGAATGTTAAGTAAGCCCAGAAGGACGACGCTGAATGTAACGAAATCAAGTCAAGCATGGCTTCTAATAATGGGTCGGAGTTCAGTTATTCGGATGACAGGATTCTTAAGTTATGGAATAGGTGGTTGGTTACGAGTAATGAAGAACTTCAAAGAGAGATATTGTCTGAAGCCCACTCTTCTAAGTTTTCTGTGCATCCAGGAAACACCAAGATGTACAGGTACCTTAAGCAACATTACTGGTGACCTAATATGAAGAGGATGGTGGCAAAGTATGTCAAGACATGTTTGATTTGCCAGCAGATTAAGACTGAACATCAGAAGCTAACAAGAAAACTACAGCCATTGCCTATTCTTGAGTCGAAATGGGAGCATATATCAATTGACTTTGTTATCAGATTGCCTCGGATAACAAATGGCTATGATAGTATATGGGTGATCGTGGATCGGTTAACCAAGTCAGCCCATTTTCTGCCAGTAAAGATGACATACTCCATGGATAAATTCACCGAACTATATGTTCAAGAGATCGTTCGGTTGCACGGAGTTTCGACTTTGATTGGGTCAGACAGAGACTCTAGATTTACATCGAAGTTTTGGAAGAGTCTGCACAAGGCTATGGGTATGCAACTCAATTTAGTACGACATTTATCCTCAGACAGACGGGCAATCTGAGAGGACTATTTAGACGTTGGAAGATATGCTTAAAGCTTGTGTATTGGAATTTCAAAGTTCTTGAAGAAAATACTTATCTCTAGTGGAGTTTTCTTATAATAACAGCTTTCATATTACGATAGGTATGACTCCTTACGAAACTCTTTATGGGAGAAATTACAGATCTCCGTTGTATTTGGACGAAGTCGGAGATGCACGATTGATTGGTCCAGATATTCTGCAACAAACAGCAGAAAAGATTGCTTTCATTCGGCAACGGATCTTGACAGCTCAAAGCCAATAAAAGAGTTATGCAGATCGGCTGAGAAGGGAGTTGGAATTTGAGGTAAATGATAAGGTTTTTCTCAAGATTACTCCATTCAAGGGAGTTGTAAGATTCGGAAATAGAGGCAAATTGAATCCTAAATATATTGGACAGTTTCCTATTACGAAAAGAATTGAAAGGCAACTTACCAGCTGCAACTACCAGCCTCAATGGATGGAATTCACAATGTATTCCATGTTTCTATGCTAAAGAAATATATGCAAGATCCTTCACATGTTGTGCAGCAACAGAACATAGAAATTCAACCGACATTGACTTATAAGGAAAAATCGGTGGAAATTCTAGATTATGCAGTGAAGGTTTTACGTAACAAAGAGATTCCATTGGTAAAGGTATTATGGCGCAACCACAACGTGTAAGAAGTAACCTGGGAGCGGCAGTAGAACATGATTAGTCGATACCCAGAACTATTTAGGTAACAAATTTAAAGGACAAAATTTTTTTTAAGGAGGGTGGAATGTAACACCCAAAATTTTCGTTAAAACGATTTTCAGATTTACGTATTGGTAAACGGGGGAGTTTTAGTCGAAATCAAGAGCGAAAAATTTATACTATTAAGTAAAGAATTATTTTAATACTAATGGAGAATAGAAAGTTATAAGAATCCAATCGTAAATGGACTGAATAACTGTTCTGCTAAAATATTAAAGGGTGAAGGCGATATAGTAATTAGGATTATTATTATTATTATTAATAAAAAAAAGAGAAAGAAGTAGAAGAACACCTCGCTGATGTCTTTCTCCCCCTCTACTTCGGTGGTTTTTCTTCCCTCATCCGCATAAAAAACCCTCCTCTACGATCTTTTTCTAGCGACGCCAGCTAATGGTTCTCTCTGTTCCTCCTCCGTTTCTTCAAATTTAAGATAAGTTTCTAATAGATAATTATTGCTTTAGTAGTTTTGAGCGTTAAAAGTGAAGTTAAAGGGATTTATCGGATAGTTTGGCAAACCCTAAAAGGGAGATGCAAAATTTCGTGGTTGTAGTCAATTTTTATTCGTCGTTGGTGTTTAAGCATGAGGAAGAATTAGATTATAGCTTTTTATGGAGAGAATGAGGTGTGTGAATAGCAGAGAAACTCAGGTTACAAAGCGGTTTCTCTTCGACTGAATTTGGCTAAACTGTGGGTGTCAAGTTAGGAAATGCATTATACCATTAGAAACTATACGTCCCAAGGAGTCCGTAGTACTTTGAATCGTCAAAATCGAACGAGCATTGAATTAGTTATGTATTTATGAATTTGGTCAAAATTGAGTAAGATTTCGAGTTTAACTGCGAGTTTTGGTTTAGTACGAGTTTATGATTTTCCGTGTTAGAATTTCATGAGATGAACGAAGTAGAATTAATGAATGTGTAGTTTTATAGGCTCTCCAATTTCCCAGTTATCGCATAGTTTATGAGCGAGTTGCTAAGAACGCCGGGTAAATAGTGTACGTAGGTGTTTTTGCCTTTGGACCTACATCACAGTTCGATAGGTTGCATGCACATTTATTTTATATTATGTTTTAGTTGATTATACATCCATGGTTTTAAAGTACGAAAACGAAACGAAAATAAATTTTCATGTTTTTACCAAATGAAACAGTAGGATGTGACGAATGAAATGAAAATATACGTAAGAAGATAATGAAGGTGGAGTTGATTGGTCTTGTCCCGTGAGGTGGACCGCCAGGTGTGTCACTTCTTCCCTATTTTATGTGGTGGCCTTGTCCCGATAGGTGGACCGCGAGGTATGTCACTTTACTAGATTGAGGTTGACCTTGTGTCGTGAGGTGAACAGTGAGGTGTGTCACCTTGATCTAGCACGTAAAGAAAAACCCAGTAGTAAGATAAAGGATGTGTAAGAAAGGGACGGAAATGAAAGTATAGACAAAACTGTAGAAACTACATATGATAGCAGATGTAATGTTTTTAGTGTTTATGTTTTATATGCATTACTTACTTAGCATTATGCTAATAGATGGATTCTGTGATGTGGTGACAAAACGATAGCTGGTGAGTACTCAGAGCATGCCCAGAACTAAGAGACAGTTGGAGAGGTGTGGTCGTGGGATGATCCGGCAGGCTGTTAGGGCGTTTTGACTATGGTGTGAGTATGTACGGATTTTGGGTTATTTCGAGTCATTTTGATGTAGGAATGAATTTCAAACTTATAATAGTGAATTTGATGTATATGGTTGATTTCAAAATTGATTGGAAAGTATAGGTTTTGGTTTTTAAACATCGAGTCGAAATTCTGTCCTTTTTATGTAAATGAAAAATTTTTTGTTAAGGATTCTGGTGTAAAGTGTCGACTTGTATGCACAAGTGTCGACCAAACTAGATTCTCGCGGGCAAGGATGGATGACATGGTGCTTGATCAACTAAAGATTGGAGTGGTTTTGCACCTCGATCGTCAGATGGTGCGCGCATAGATGCTTTTTTATGGTTGCCGATTGCATCTTTCATCCAATGACTCTCCTACCTCCTTTTCAAATTCCAAACCTTAATTGTCACCTTAGGATTTCTATTTAAGTCATGGTTATTGGTGTTTGTAAGAACTTTTGCCATTTTTAATAGAATTGCTCTTTTCTTTACTAATCGAAATGTTAGAAGAATCTTGAGTGGTTATCCATGGTTTTCTAATTGTGTGGAGAAGTTCTCTATTGTTCCTCAAGCTTTCAGGTTGCTTTGTGAACTCTCATCGTTCACTCTCCTCTCTCATTGAGAGTTTAAAAAGACTGAGGATGAAAACCTAGTTCCAAAGGTGGTTGTTTTTCTTCGGTAAAACATGCACTCGTGAGCCTAACGTGAGATAGCTCTCGGGTCTACCAAGGGTTTTTCATTTTCATCTCCATTGCATCTTCTTGTGGGTAAACATGGTCCCTTTTCAAAGGGCCACCGAGTCAAGTGGTATCAGACATAGGGTGCTTCCTTTGAGTGTTTTTTGTGCAGTTAGCTCAATCTTTCACAAAATTTTTGCAAGCCATTGCATATGATGAAAATTCGGTTGACCACTCACTCTTCTCCTCCATTCAATTCTGCTTTTGCTGCTATATTTAACATTACTTAACATTTTTTTGCAGCTAAGTTTTTAGTGTGTTGTGTATCCCTTTCTCTTAGGAAAAACTACATTGAAGACCGAATCAACCATATCTCATTTGCATGAGAGTCGACCAAAGGAGATGGCGCAGTTTGTATTTCTTTCCCTCTCGATTTTTCTTTTTTTTCTTTCTTTAGGTTCTGTTTTTAATTTTCCTTTGCAGCTAGTAGCTCACTTAGTTTATCCGTAATAAAACCCTAAAAGAAATTGGACTTATTAGTGGAGTTTGTTGTTTTTGAAACTTTGGTATAATCGAGTTTATTTTTGAACTTTAGTTCAGGTTTCTTGAAGCTGAAAGCATGCATATGTAAACCCTTAAATCTTAGGACTTTAATCGATTATCTTTGCTGTTTTGATTCGTATTACTTGTTCTAATATTGCATTGCATAGATCTTGTATAAAGTTGTAAAGTTTGGTTGATTTGGTTAGTGTTTTAAAGATTGGTGGATTGTGTAAAAATGAGATTTTAGGTTGTGTTGGAATTCGAGAATAGTGCTACGAAAACCATAAACTTTGATCTTATTAATCTTGTATTTTTGTTATATTTGAGTTATATTGTATGTTGGTAACTTAATCTAGCATAAAGTATATTATACCTAGCATGCACGTATATTATTTTTGGTGAGATACCATTAGTATTAACGTCGGCATTTTTACGAGCATGTACATCCTACATTATTTAGGCAAATACACGTTTTGCTGGATTTATACTGCCTAGTAGAGTTTAAATGCCATGTTTTACTATTTCTAGCTGACAGTCTCGATTTGTGATTTATCGTGAGATTTATTATATTGCCATGCAGATGAGTTTTATTCATGCATTCTGTTGTACCATTTGGAGTTTGATAGTAGAGAAAATCGTCTGACACTCTCAGCCGGGCTCATACGTCGAGAGTATAAGGGGGTTTGTCTCAGAGTCACCCGTATTTGAGGGTTGCTGTAGTACTCCCCACACTTATTTGGATAGGTCCTCCCACTTATAATTTGGAGTTGCGGTACTCCCCGCGAATGGAGTAAGTGGGTTGGATGCTATGGCTCGCCCCATTATCTGACCTGGCCAGTGTCTATTCTTTGCTACCTTTGGTTGATAAGTCCTATGTGCGGTGTTCCCGAGGGCCTATGGTATGGTTGATCCGTTTGATCCTTCCTTATGGTTTGACCTTTCTCTTCTCCCTAGAAGGTACTGCCCATATTATTGCGGCCTTTTCTTGTGGTGGGATTTGGAAAATACTTGAGTGACCTCTATTTTCACTGTTCACCTAGCTATATATGATACTATGGTTGATTTGGGCCTGTTTTTATTGCACATATATTATTTTTTAAAACTAGGCTCATCAATCGTTTTAAAAATGAGAAGAGAATTTAATAGCATTGAAACCGATTTTGAATTTTAAAATACGTGCATTGATTTTAAATGGGCATGCATAATTTGATAAATGGTAGGTATAATGTAATACCCCGTATTTTCACGGTACCGATTTTTGGGTTGTCGGGTCGATAAACGGTGGGATTTGGGTCGGATTGTAGAGGGGAGAATTTGTAAGGTTAGGTGGAGAATTATTTCGAGGCTAATGGTGTAACACCCCGAAAACCCACACGTTCCCGGTGCGCTACAGTGCATCTACACACACACACTAACACTTAACATAATTCACTCAATTTAATACCATTTTGTTTCCAATTTACTCTCCTCTTTTTTTTTTGACTCGATTCGAAAAACAATTCGCGTCTCCCCTTCGACAACTCACGCACACTCTCACGGTGCCGCACATACCACTCAACGTTACTGTGTTTCGCGCACGCTCACAGTGCCGCGTGCCCCACGCACCCTGCCGCTGTACAGCACGTCCGCGCGCACACCCTCACCCGGTGTCGCACGTCCCGTGGGTACCCAACAGGCCCGCATGCCCCGCGCACCTGCGATCACGACGCACATCCACACTCATCTAAACTCCTCTAGCATTCATCATACACACACCTTGACCTATTTCGTATCCTCTCGAATCTCAACCCCTCTCCCGAAATTTCGGCAGAGTACCGCCTAAAAACTAGCTACCCCAAAATTTAACCCTGCACACAATTCACCAGAATCCAACAATATTTACGTATCCATCATTCAGAAAAAAATCATCCCAACCCAAATCAGAGTAAGAAGACGACGAAAATCCATCAAATACAAATGAAGAAAGTCTACAGTATAGAGAAATAACATACTCTAACATGGAAAATATCCGCGTACGTCACCAAAATCACACGCACTCCATATACACCTATACACTGACGCATATACAACAATCAATCCCATCCTCCGTACATAATCACCGCAAAAGAAAGAAAACCCACAAACCGACCGGGCCACAACCTACCATCTCCACGGGTCGGGTCGCCCTAACAAAAGTCTGCCATCCGATGCCGCAGTCGCACGCCGCCAACCATCCTACGCCTCAGGACTAGGCACTCGAGGCTCACCAGCGGTATCGTCAGCACCTACACCACCGAACACACAACATAAGCTTAACGCTCGGTAAGTAATGCGATATGAAAGTAAAAGCCGACAATGCAATCCTATCACATACAGTCTCTACACTCACACTCATGTTGTCACATCTGTGACGCGTAGTGCAGCCGCACCAGGGTAAGGAGGAACCTCACGCTAACCTACACCCTGACACGTCGCCACCGTCCCGGACTCCCCAGCAATGAGCCCCACAAGCTACACCCACGCATCACCACACGGCAACCACATCAGGGTAAGGGTGTACCTCGCGCCACTCTACACCCTGACACGTCGCCCCCGTCCCAGTCTCCCCAGCACGGGGCCACAGTTGCCACACACACACGTTTCGCGACAGCCCAGCCGGCCCACCCCTCGAGTAGGATCCGCGACTGGTGTTGCACCGGCCCACACACTAGTAGGATCCGCGGTACCACTGCCCATATCTTCACCGTCAACACATTCACACCGCATGACGGGCCAGCCGGCCCACCCCTCGAGTAGGATCCGCGACTGGTGAAGCACCGGCCCGCACACTACTGGGATCCGCGGTACCACCGCCACACGTCTCACCTCATACATCAAAGCATGCTAAAAATCATTTTCATTCCCGTTTTTAAAAAAAATATGATGCATGTCACACAATATGTACACACACTGCAATCAATCACATAGACACTAAAGTTCTACAGTGTAGGCCCACTTGGGCAAAACACATGCATGCACTACTTACCTGGCGTCCTAAGCTCGCTCGACGCACAGCTTCGCCAAAAGAAAGCCTCAACCTAAAATACAACAAATTTCTCATCAGTATTTATCTCAACATTAACCAATTAGCTAAAAATAACCTTATCTAACTACACTCATTAAATTCCAACTAAAACGGTCCATTGGTTTGGTTTGGCCGAATACCAGCTCAACGTTCGGATGCACATAACTTTTGCGTCCGTCAACGGAATCAAATGATTCAAGTGGGTAAACGTTCCCTTAGGAACCTAGTTTAACATCCCAAGACGGATTTTAAATCGGTAGGCCGCAGATAGGCGAAAAATGCCAATAACCGAATCTGCCATTTTTATTAAAATTTCACATTTTCACTTCCCTTCAACCAAAACTCACTCCCAACTAGTTATATGCATCAAAATGGCTATACTACTCTTACACGTCAAATTTTCACGAAAAACGGTCGCTAATTTGACTTAAACAAAAATCTCGCATAAACTTCCGACGCGCATAACTTTTGCGTCGGATATCGGAATCGAACGATTCCAGTGGCCATACGTTCCTCTAACAACCTATTTTAACCCACAAAAATAGAATTCAAAACGATTAACCAAAACTAGGCCAAAATAGTTAAAAACCAAATCTGTTTCTACACAAAATAGACAAATTTCCGTCATCCACCCGATTTCTACAAGTCTCTTCACTAAACATCCACATTCCAACCAACTAAGCATAAACAGAGCAAAAATCGGTGGTTTCAGACTCGACCCGAACCCCACAGTCAACAAAACTTCTGGGATTTTCCTCTCAACTCGAGCACTCGGCCAAGCCAACCATTTAACACGGTTGAGGCCCCCCTTCTAGATTCCCTGGTTACACGCTCGGACCTCGGGAGTCTGGCTCAGAGTATGCCGACCATAATCGGTCGCAAAACCGAAGATAAACAGGGGAAGGTTACCTGTTTCTCGGTCAAGTTTTCGGCCCAGAACAATTGAGCCGCCAGCTGACCACAGTTCGCCGGAGTACCCTGCGCGCCGGCTTCCCACCCACGGCAGCTGATCGTCGACGCCAACTCCCGATTCCCGCTCTCCCTCTCGGTCGTTTGCCCTCGCTCTTCTCCTCGTCGGTAAACAGCCGAATGGCTTCAAAATTGAAGCCATTCGGTTGTTGTTTATTTTATTTATTTATTATATATATATATACCAAATTACAAAACTGCCCTCACGTGTTTAAATCTTCCGTGATCTCGTTAATTTCTCGACCTCCCGACTTTAAATTCCGAAACTAATCGCAAAAGTAGGCCTCGAGCCTTATAATGTAAATCTTTCCCGTTGAACTATTTCTCAAAACTCCGACCGGGATTAAGTTAAAAATTCCAGAAATTAAAATAAAAATCAAAATTCCCGGGTTATTACAAATGGTGGGGAGAAGATATTAGGAATCTGACCGGAAGCGGTTTAGCTGCCGTCGGATTGAAAAATTAAAGTGTGAGCGCGAAATAGTAATTAGTTATTATTGTTTTTTTTATTATTTTATATACGTTAATAGAGAGGGAGAGGATTCGCAAGAAACTTCCCCCCCCCTTCTCTCGGTTGTTTTCTTCCCCCACCCCACCGCGCATTTCATTTTGGCTTCTCTTCTCCTCGCGATCGTTCAGCCGGCGTTTGTGGTTGCTTTCTCCTCCATTTCAACGGTTCAAGCTATGTAAGTAGTTATGATTTAATGTTGGTTTAGTGTTGGAGTTGAGCAGAGACTTGATAGATGGGGATTAGGGTTTTATGGTTAGAAGGTTCGTTGCAGTTGTTATTGATCGTTGTAGAATTGTTGACGATAAAAGTGATAGATTGATGAGGAAATTATTGAGTTTTACCGAAAGACTGTGAAGGTGGGATTTTAAGCCCTAAAACGAAATTGGCTGTAAATTGTCGGCCTAGCTAGGGGCCCTCGTTTTAGAAACCTTTTTGGGGTGGTAAACTTGGTCACGATTGGAGCATTTAGTCGCTGAAAGCGTGTGATTCCGATAACCGACGCATAAGTTATGCGCATCGGAAGTTAGGTTGATTTTGGAGTCGGAATAGGTTAGTGAGCGATTTTAGTGAGTGCACCAAATGTGGTGCTATTATGGTGATTTTAGTGCGTAGGTATAGTAGTAGGATGAGTTTTAACGAGAAGATGGTTTTGTTGTAGGTTGAGCAGGTTTTGGGTGAAGCAGCACCACAGAAAGCTAGGACGCTAGGTAAGTAGTGTATGCATGTGTTTTGCCCAGGTGGGCCTACACCGAGGAACGTTTGGTTTGTGATTATTGATTATGATGTGCGTGTATATTATTTGACATGCATGATGTTTTTAAAACGGGAACGAAAAGGAATTTGTGCATGGATTTACGTGAGAGTGTGAAGTGCGAGGTGTGGCGAGGATGATGGGTGTGAGAGTAGCTAGGACCCGTTGCTGGAGAAACCGGGAAGGTGGTGACGTGCTAGGATGTGGTGTGGCGAGTGCGTCCAGCCTCACCCTAGGATGGCTGGCGTAGTGTGCGTGTGGTAGTGTACAATTACGGCCTCGTTGCTGGAGAAACCGAGACGATGGCGATGTGCCAGGATGTAGTGTGGCGAGTGCGTCCAGCCTCACCTTGGAATGGTTACGGTGCGTAGAGTGACGTGCGGGTATGGTTTGAGGGCCTCGTTGCTGTAGAAACCGGGACGATGGTGACGTGCCAGAGTGTGAGCTGGCAAGAGAGTCCAGCCTCACCATGGTGCGGCCGTACCACGCGGCACGGGTTGTGACAACATGAGCGAGAACGTAGAAACTGCATGTGATAGGGTTGCATTGATGTTTTTACGATTAATATTGCACTGCTTACTGAACGATTAGCTTATGTTGTGTGTTCCGTGGTATAGGTGCAGAGTTTCCAGAAGGTGAGTTGCCAGAACCTAGACAAGACGAGTAGGCGATTGGTGGCTTACTAACGTGTGCCGGCAGGTGGAGCTTGTCGCAGCGGCCCGACCCTTGAAGTGATGCCGGGAGGTAGAGTTCTGGGGGTAGTGTTTTTGGCGAGGTCTATGTCGTGTACATAGGTTTCGAGGCATAGATGGACGCGGGTGTTGATAGTCGGGATTCATGTATAGGTACATGTTGAACTATTTGGAAGAATTTGAATGCATGATTCAGGTTTTCAACCGGTAGTTTTAATTCGGGGAAGTTTTCGAGTCCGTTTTCTTTTGGAACTGCTGTTATATTTAGGGTACTGGTGTGAAGTGTCGACTGAAAGCCATAGTTGTCGACCGATCAATGTAAATGGGAGGGTAAGTGTCGACCGTGAGGTCCAACTAACGCAAGCAGAAAGGAACGAGGTGTCGACCGGCGGCTGTGGGTGTCGACCGGTTAGTGCAAATTCAGCGAGAGTGTCGACCGCGGGGTTCGACCTTAGCGGACAGAGAGGGTCAAAGTGTCGAACTGCGAAAGCAAGTGTCGACCCCTCTCCTAGCTGAGCACAGAAGTGTCGACCGGTGAGTTCTAGTGTCGACCGACGTGAAGACCCGAGGGGAATGCAGTGTCGACCGGCATTCGCCAGTGTCGACCAATGGAAACCAGAGACAACCCAGGTCTTGACCGGCGTTTGCGAGTGTCGACCGGTCTATGTATTACTGTGTCTTAAAATGGTGAAGTCTATCTAAACCGATTTTAAACTAGTTTTTCCGTTGCGGCTTTTTGTAATTAATTTTTGAGGGTGTCGTGTTGAGTCGTGGAACCAAAAGTTTGAATTTTTACGCGAGTTTTGTCGGGGTGAGGAGTGAGTGTATGGTTGGCGACCCAGGTCCGGGAACGACTAGAGGCGTTAAAGATGTGGTATCGGAGCGGTGAACGTACCGAAAACGGCTAGGTTTTTGGGGCGTTACATATAACATCTCATAATGAGTTTGTCACTCACCCCAACGACTCCGCTCTCTACAAGTAAAAGAAGGAGGAATCGAAAGTGAATTAGATCTGTACCTGTTTCCCTTTGTGTTACCCTCATTTTAGTCTTTTAAATTTGAATATGTAAGAACATATTTTAGATTGTACCATATATTGTGCATTCACTTATTTTAATTTTTCCTGTATTACTACTATTGCTTGTATCCTGACATTTGTTATTACGAGAGGTCATGGATTGGTGATCAAACTTCCCGGGTCGTGACAAATAGTCACTTCATTTCCCACCATTTATGTTAAATTTGATCTACCCACACTTCTTGACCTTTTCTGATCTAACCATTTCTTCTTCAATGTTATTCGTCGGGACTTTCCCTTACATGTGGCCAACATTTCACACCTCGTTTTGTGTCACTCACCCTTTCTACCTCTCAATTTCTTCTTTTAACCATACATGTAAAACTTTAATCAAGAGAAAATATTTAGCAAGTAAAACAAACAAGATTAAACTTTTAAACTAAGAATTCCCACCACTTAGAATAGTAGAGTCAAACTCATTTTGAAAAAAGAGGAATACGAATGATTAGTGAAGAAAACTTTGTTAATAAACAAAGATAACAATAATGAGTGATGCGCGAAGATTGGGAGAACAAGTAAGGTCAAACTAAAAAAAATCAAATTTTTCAAGAAGAGTAAAAATTGAAACTTGCTAGAAAGGTATGAACTGTTTTTTTTTTTTTTTTTTACTTTGTAATTGTAAGAAGAAGAAGGAATTGGTGATAAAAAAATCAAACTTGCTCGAAAGGTATGAACTTTTTTTTTACTTTGCTAATTACAAGAAGAAGAAAATTTAAGAAGAAGAAGAAGAAATCTATAATAAAGAATAAAGGTAAAAATTTGAATCTATGAGTCAAAACTCTCATACGAAATGATAAAAAGAACGAGTATATCAAACTCAAGACCTTTCAACAACGCAAAATATTAACTTAAGAACGCTTATAACCCCAATCGAATTTTGTGAAGTAAAATTATCAAGCATGGAGCTTGCCCCTAACTAAACTTGTGGTTAGAATCAAAGTTATGAAATTAATTTTCGAAGTTTTTATCTTGAATAAAACCTAGTTGTTAATAAAAAATTAAAGAGAAAATTTTCACAAAACTCTAAACTATTTTTTATTGATTTTTGCAAGGTTCAAAGATTTAAACAGGCTAAAAACAACCGCAAATTCTTAGCAAGTTAGGAATAGAAAAACTAAACAAAACTAGAAATCAACTAGAAATAAAAAAACTAAACAAAATAGGAAATTCACGAGGATTTGGGGAGAATCATGGGGAATTCATGAGCCCACTTCCATGCCACCAATTACGTGTGGTCTACTTCGATACTACACTGCGTAGTTTTTTATTTTCGTTGTCTTTTGCATGTCTTTCAACCGTATATTTTTAACTTCTATTTGTAATTTATCAATAAAAAATTTTTCTTTTACATTTTCAAAAACATCACTTTTCTTTAATGAATTATTATTTATGTCTGGGAAATCTTTCATTGAATCTTTAATTTTGGCCTTTTACACTCTCCATCCAGAATTTGGGAAAGAAAAACGATAAGTAGAAGAGAATCGACTTATCCTCGATAAGGCTTTTAACGATTTTGTCAATGAAAATTACTTTTTCCTCCAAAATTGAAGAACATTTTATTTTGTTTCTCCCTCTCCTAGAATGCAAAAGAATTTGGTTGAAATTTTAGAAGGTAAAGACCTTGAAAATGGAGTACGGTAAAAGAAAGGAAACAAATAATTCAATAGTTATAAGTTACAGAAAATCATAACGGTCGAAAATTTCACATAGTTCCAGTAGGTACTTACGGTTCAGTCCAACCCTAGTCTAGGCAGAAAGTAATATCCAGACCCACCCATTAGCCTTTACTTTGTTGAACCGGCATGGCCCGTGGTCTGTGTTGGAGCCATGGCCGTTTTGATGGACTTTGCCTGACCTGCATATATACATACGATCATCTTCTGTACGTCCCTTCTTTCTAAATCCGTGAAATAATTCCGAAGGGCAATGCCTTGGTCTCCATATCACTTCTAATCTCACTTAGATTAGTCATGAGCTAAATGATAATTTTGATAATCAATCATTGAAAGGGCGAGAGGACCAAGATCCTCCAATCTCATATCACTTAAAAATTGTTAAATTCTTAGGAGTGAGAAACTTAAAGGTTTCATTCTCAACCAAAACATAACCAAGAACAAAATGGCAGTGTGTGTAGGCCCAGAACATATAATAATATTACCGGTGTAGAACACGAGAGGCTGGCGGAGGAGTTTGGTCCCATAAATATTGGAAGCTTAATTTGTAAGCAGCAACCAATTTATGCCTGTATTTTCATCTCTCTCTCTATCTCTTTCTCTCTAGGGGTCTGATTCCAATTGGTTTCGTTCCCTCTTCTTCTTTTTTTTTTTTTTTTTTTTACCAAAACGTGGCAAAAGGTCAAATACAATACTTACCCAGTGTTGGCAGATATGTTTGTCGGGCATATTTATCAGCAAACCAATGAGATAAGTTACTACAAGTGGATTCCTCGTACACCAAACTTCACTGGACTGGACCTACATGCATCGCACTGGCAGTTGAAATCCATCACATTGCATCCATTTTTCATTTATTGTTTATTGAGCAGTACAAGTTCCCTGCAAAATAAAAGCACGTGACCCATCATTGAAAGACAACGAATTAGCAAAGTTCGTGGAATATGGGTTGACATCACTGACTCATCTGTATTAACTATTGATATTTCTTGGTAGGTTTGCTGGTGCCTGTGGTTTTTACGTTGGGTACACCGTGGCTCTAGATAAATATTGTGAATATTTTTTATCGTATATAATTAATAAATAATTTTTATATTTGTATTACAAAATATATTTTATAAATTAAAAAAAAAATTATTATAATTTTAAATTTACATATATACTAATATATGTGAAATTAAATTTAAAAATAAATAATCATTGTAACACTCTGAGAAATCTCGCGTTTTCGGTACGCTACAATATATCTACACACTACACACACTAACACTTGACATAAGTCACTCAATTTAATACCCCTTTCGTTTTCAAATCATTTTCAAAAGAACATTTGTGAGTATTAAAAATTTTCGACTCGATTCGAAAACAACTCGCGTCCCGAAGAGGGTACACGAAATCCTTAACATAAAAACTACGCAGCGGGAAAAGAAAACCATTTAAAACAGTTCAAGATAAAACGGTAAGACTTGAAATCCTAGAAAAGAATCCAACGCACTCCTCGGACTACACATCCCGGTCCCGCGGACTCACGTCCCCACTTCGACACCCCGCGCGTACCCTCGAGGTGCCGCACGTGCCAACTCGACGTCACTGTATCTCGCGCACGCTCACAGCGCCGCGTGCCCCACTCACCCTGCCGTTGTACAGCACGTCCGTGCGCACGCCCTCACCCGGCGTCGCATGACCCGTGAGTACCTACAGGGCCGCGTGCCCCGCGCACCTGCGATCACATCGCACTTCCACACTCATCTACACTTCTCTAGCATTCACTGTACACACCTTGACCTATTTCATATCCTTTCGACTCCCAACCCCTCTCCCGAAATTTCGACAGAGTAACGCTTAAAAATTGGATATCCCAAAAATTTAAAATCCTGCACACAGTTAACCAAAACTAACAGTATTTATCTACCATCATCCAGAGAAATCACCATAACCAAATCAGAGTATGAAGACAACGGAAATCCATCAAATACAACTGAAGAAAGTTCACAATATAGAGCAATACTATACTCTAACATGTAAAATATATGCGTACATCGCCAAAATCACACGCACTCTACATACACCTATACATTGACGCATATACAACTCATCCCATCGACTGTACATAACCACCACAAAAGAAAGAAAAACCCCCAAACCAACCAGGTCACAACCTACCATCTCCACGGGTCGAGTTGCCCTAACAAAAATCCGCCATCTGGTGCCGCGGTCGCACGCCGCCAACCATTCTACGCCTCTGGACTAGGCTCTCGAGGCTCACCAGCAGTATCGTCAGCACCTACACCACAGAACACACAATATAAGCCTAACGCTCAGTAAGTAATGCGATATGAAAGTAAAAGCCGACAATGCAATCCTATCACATGCAGTCTCTACACTCATACTCATGTTGTCACATCTGTGACGCGTAGTGTAGCCGCACCAGGGTAAAGAGGAACCTCACGCCACCCTACACCCTGACACGTCGCCACCGTTCTAGACTCCCCAGCAACGAGGCCTGCAAGCTACACACACGCATCACCACATGATAACCACATCAGGGTAAGGGTGTACCTCGCGCCACTCTACACCCTGACACGTCGCCTCCATCCTAGCCTCCCCAGCACGGGGCCACAGTTGCCACACACACACACGTTTCACGACAGTCCAGCCGGCCCACCCCTCGAGTAGGATCCGCGACTGGTGTTGCACCGGCCCACACACTAGTAGGATCCGCGGTACCACTGCCCACATCCTCACCGTCAACACATTCACGCCGCATGACGGCCCAGCCAGCCCACCCCTCGAGTGGAATCCGCGACTGGTGAATCACCGGCCCGCACACTAGCAAGATCCGCGGTACCACCGCCACACGTCTCACCATATACTCAAAACATGCTCAAAACCATTTTCGTTCACGTTTTTAAAATATGATGCATGACAAACAATACGCACGCATACCACAATCAATCACGTAACCCTAAAGTTCTACAGTGTAGGCCCACTTGGGCAAAACACATGCATGCACTACTTACCTGGCGTCCTACGCTCGCTTAATGCACAGCTTCGCCAAAAAGTGTTTCAACCTAAACACAAACAATTCCTCATCAATATTCATCTAAAAATCCACCAAATAGCTAAAAAATAACTTTCCTTAACTACACTCATGAAATTTCAACGAAAACGGTCCATTGGTTTGGTTTGGCCGAAAACCAGCCCAACGTTCGGATGCGCATAACTTTTGCGTCCGTCAACGGAATCGAACGATTCAAGTGGCTAAACGTCCCCTTAGAAACCTTGTTTAACATACTGAGACGGATTTTAAAACGGTAAGCCGCAGACAGGCGGAAAACGCCAAAACCAAATCTGCCATCTTTATCAAATTTCACATTTTCACTTCTCTTCAACCAAAACTCACTCGCAACTAGTTATATGCATAAAAAATGGCTATGCTACTCTCACACGTCGAATTTCCACGAACAACGCTCGCTAATTTGATTTGGACCAAAATCCGGCATAAACTTCCGACGCGCATAACTTTTGTGTCGGATATCGGAATCGAACGATTCCAGCAGCCATACGTCCCTCTAACAACCTAATTTATCCCATAAAAACAGAATTTGAAACGATTAGCCGAAACTAGGCCAAAATAGTTAAAAACGAATATGTTTTTACACAAAATAAACTAATTTCCGTCATCCACCCGATTTCTACAAGTCTCTTTACTAAACATCCACATTCCAACCAACTAAGCATAATCAAAGCAAAAACCCGTGATTTCAGGCTCGACTCGAACCCCACAGTCAACAAAATTTTTAGGATTTTCCTCTCAACCCGAGCACTCGGCCAAGTCAACCATTTAACACGGTTGAGGCCCCCTTCCAGACGCCTGGTTACATGCTCAGACCTCGGGGGTCTGGCTCAGAGCATGCCGACTATAATCGGTCGCAAAACCGAAGATAACAGGGGAAGGTTACCTATTTCTCGGTCAAATTTTCGGCCCAGAAAATTGAGTCACCAGCTAACCACAGTTCGCCGGAGTACCCTGCGCCCCGGCTTCCCACTCACGACAGCTGATCGTCGACGCCACCTCCCGGTTCCCGTTCTCCCTCTCGGTCGCTTGCTCTCGCTCCTCTTATCTCGTCGTTAAACAGCCGAATGGCTTCAAAATTGAAGCCATTCGGTTGTTTTTTAAAAAAATTAAATAAATAAATTAAAAAAAAACATAAAAATAAAATTTTAACTAAAACAAAACTATAAATTTAAATCGGTAAAAGTTACCAAAATGCCCCTACGTGCCTTAACCGTCCGAAATTCCGCTAAACTCTCGTATTCCCAACCTTAAATTTTGAAAACCATCACTAAACTAGATTCCGAGTTTAATAACTTAAATTTCTCGTTAAAATATCTTCCGAAACTCCAACCGAAATTAAATTAAAAATTTCAGAATTTAAAAATTAAAATTTGAAATTTCCGGGTTATTACAATCACATTACTCCATGATTTATATTTAAAGTATATGATTTTCAAATTAATAAATTTATAAATTCAGTTCACTTCATTGAGAATGTATAGTCGTATCTCAACTTTGTATATAGTGATATAAAGTGATTGTATTTTATATAATATGATTATATAGTAATAGAGCAGATTAAATTATATTGTTGTTATAATATTCGTTAAATGAAAAAAATTAATTTTGTCATTATGATAGTTATATATGTATGATCTTAATTCATTGTATTTAGTAAACTCCTATTTCGTTTTAATTTACTCAGTATAGTTTTGTACGAGTTACATTATATGTCTTATATTTTGGGAATAAATTAAATGATTAGTTGGGAATGCTAACATTAATATAATAAAATTCATAATACAATATTTCATTGTTTGTTATTCAGAAATTGAATAATTAGCGCACAAATTCATAAATATTATGAATTAATTATTTAATTAATAACTAATTCTAGTCAAAGATAAAGATGTAATATGAGAGGTTGACAGATTTTATACCTATCTCTATTACGAATCTTAATGAAGGATTAATACATATGTAATGACTATATTAATGCACATCACTTTGAGTAAATATATTTTATAGTTATAATAGTGCAACTTTAGTTATTTAGTGAAATTGCTCTAGAATTAATAATTGTGTTAATTAATATAAAGAATTTATGTTAATTAACAAATATTATTAGAATTTAGTACTATATGTCTATCAGTCTCTCTATCATTTTATATTATTATTCAAATTTCAATATTACAAAATAAATGTATAAATGATTAATTATGATTAATCATTTATAAATACTTAAAATAATGTATTATGATTCGAAATAAATGAATAGTTTTTATATTTTGAATTTAAAATAAAATGTCTGATTAGATGATATTATTTTAAGGGATTTAAATTAGATTTGAGAAATTTCATCATATGAGATTTTATTTTCAAATTTAAATTAAAATTTTTTATTTAACAAACTGTCAAATCATATTTTTGAAATTTGATCTAAAAAGTAAATTTGAAAAATTTGATCAGATAATATTTATTTTTAAAAATTAATTTTTATTAAAATAAATCTAAAAATTTGTTTTTTAAATGGATTTAAAAAAAATGTCAAATAAGATTTGAAAATAGAGAGATATAAAGATCTAATCCCTTTTAAAATAAACTGTGATTTTTCTCAGATTCGGTTTTAGGAAAATGTTTTTTAAGATCGAATAAAAACATCTCATGTGTTGAGAACACGTCTATACATAAATATAAAAATATGTTATTTTCATAACTTAGAGGTTCACACATATGAAATTTAAGTGAAAATATTTTCAAAAACACTCGACAATTTCGAAGTTTTCTAAAAGTATTGAATACTGAGTTAAAACTGTTAATATCAGACGGAAGTATCCAAGTAAAAGCGTTTCTCAAAACGTATTTTTCTTTTACATATTTATCAAAAATATTTTCTTCTATACTAACGATTCAATTGATAATTATTTGTGATTTTTAAAATAGTTTTAAAATTACAAGGGTAACGTATGTCACTATTATTATGAATAACAGTGAATTCCTCTATGCGTGAGAACTATCAAAACAACAATTGGTATTTGAGTCATTGTTTTATTAGTATAAAAAAAAATATTTTTTATAATACAATTTAATGTAAATTGTTATGTATATTAGAAGTAGATTTTATGTGTGTGTGTGTGTATATATATATATTATTGGTGTATGTTTGTATGACATGAAATAGTAATCGAAATTAAGTCGGTTGTTTAGGTTATAATTTATTTAAATTATGAATTTTTTTATTATTATCCAATTTGTAGTCTTACGATGAAGATATAAGACTACAAGGTCATAGATGAAGTGTTCGTCACAAATTTAATCTATTGACGAAAACAAATGATGCACAAACGAATGCAAATTCACAAATTTAATTTATAAAATTTTAACGATAATCATTTAAATGATGCAGTTTTGAAGAAAACTAAGATTTAGAATCTTAGCTTTAATTTTATTTTAATTTTTAAATTATAATTTTAGAAATATCTAAAGGTCAAGCCAGTTAATATTTCATTTATTTTTACGTGTTGATATAATTTGTTATATATTGTTATTTATTCACATGTAACATAGATTTTGCATGTTTTGATTTATTTTATATTTCTCACGTGTCATGCATTTAAAAATATATTAAACTGCATGTTAATTTGATAATAAACTTATTAAATGAATTAGTTTTAATTTGATTAAAACGAATATTAATTCATTTAATGAATAATGTGAAAATGTAAAATAAAGTAATTTTTAAGTTGTTAAAATTTACTTTATTTTTAAAAAAAATCAAATAATTTGATTATTTAAAATTATTAATTTTATAATATGATTATAAGATTAATAATTTAAGTAATGCTAAATTAATATGATTAATTTATCGTTATAAGAGAATATTTTATATTCCATAATCACTAATTTAAAATAATGAGTGAGAGCGGTAAGTTAGACGTAACATCCAATATTCTCCACTGTTAGCACAATATCGTGAGATTTGAATGTAGCTTCAAGATGACTTTGATTATCATCTTCCCTAAAGAGAGTGT
The DNA here is from genome assembly GCA_022433055.1 of Begonia peltatifolia. Classification (NCBI taxonomy): domain Eukaryota; kingdom Viridiplantae; phylum Streptophyta; class Magnoliopsida; order Cucurbitales; family Begoniaceae; genus Begonia; species Begonia peltatifolia. Next base: position 22,248,957 of record CM039519.1, on the reverse strand, counting down.
TCAATTAGGTCAATACCAAGATTAGTTTTCCAGAGATACGATATGTGAAATGTATTTTATGGTTGTTCGACCCTAAGGCGGAAACTATAAGTTAAATTTCATAAATCCAAAATAGTGGGTTACACTCGTGAAAATTGTTAGTTATATTTTGATCAAAATTTTCGGTAAGTTAATAAATTTTGAAAATATGAAATATTTTGAATAAATTTATTAATTGATAATATTTTTACCATAAGGAAATTTATTATATTATCTGTAACACCCTAAAACTTTTCGTTAAAATGATTTTCAGATTTACGTATCGGTAGACGACGGAGATGTAATAACCCGAAAATTTCGAATTTTAATTTTTAATTTCCGAAATTTTTGCTTTAATCTCGGTCGGAGTTTTGAGAAATATTTCAACGGGAAATTTAAATTTTTAGACTCGGAGCCTACTTTTGCGATGATGTTCGGAATTTAAAGTCGGGAGGTCGAGAAATTAACGAAATTACGGACGATTGGAACACATGAGGGCATTTTGGTAATTTGTATTTAAATTAAAATTAAAAAAAATAATAATAACAAGGTGGAATGGCTTCGGGTGGAAGCCATTCCACCCTGTGCTGGGCGCGGCCGAGAGAGCGAGAGCGAGAGAGAGACTAAGGAGGAGCAATCGCCGACGACCGACCGCCGAGGAAGAGACGCCGGTGTTCAGAGTACTCCGGTGACCTGAAGAGAGGAGCTACCTTGCCTTCCCGCGCTGAGAAACCGAAGGTGAGTTCTCCCCTGTTTTCTTTTGTTCTGTCGACCGAGCGCGGGGGGCTCGGTTGTTCTTGGATTTCTCGACAGTAGGACTCGGTCGTCAGAGTATTAGGGTATAATGTGTGCGGGTGCTGGAGCAAGTGTGTGGCTTGGCTCTTCCACGACAAAACCGACCGGAAACAGGGAGTTTCCCTTCGGTTTTTGCCCTGCTCTGATGGCCGAGCGTGGCATAGTGTTACCCTCTACATTTCAGGGGAGTAGGGGACAAAATTAGAAGGAATGAGGGAGGGGTGCCTGGTTCAATGGATCAATTGGAAATTCTAAGTTTTTGGGGAGAAAACCGTGAAGGTTGTTGGTGCTGCCATGCTATTTTCTAAGTAGGAACTCTCCAAATTGTTGTTGTGTGCATTGGTAGATCGAAATGTGATTGTTTGGTGAAAGAATTTGCGAGATTTGGATCGAAGATGAATTTTCGGCTACTTTTTGTATAAAAATAGATTCTGTTTTTGGCTATTTTGGCTAGGCTTAGGTTGATCATTTTAAATTCTGTTTTATGGGTTAAAAATAGGTTGTTAGAGGAACGTGTGGCCGCTGGAATCGTTCGATTCCGATATCCGACGAAAAAGTTATGCGCGTCGGAAGTTTATGCCGGATTTTGGTCCAAGTCAAATTAGCGAGCGTTTTTCGTGGAAATTCGACGTGTGAGAGTAGCATAGTCATTTTTGATCCATATGACTAGTTGCGAGTGAGTTTTGGTTGAAGAGAAGTGAAAATGTGAAATTTGATAAAAATGGCAGATTCGATTTTTGGCGTTTTCTGCCTATCTGCGGCTTACCGTTTTAAAATCCATCTTAGTATGTTAAACTAGATTCCTAAAGGGACGTTTAGCCACTTGAATCGTTTGATTCCGTTGGCGGACGCAAAAGTTATGCGCGTATGAACTTTAAGCTGGTTTTCGGCCGAACCAAACCGATGGACCGTTTTGATTGGAATTTCATGAGTGTGGTTAAGGAAAGTTATTTTTAGCTATTTGGTGAATTTTGAGATAAATACTGATGAGAGTTTGGTTGTGTTTTAGGTTGAGGCTTTCTTTTGGCGAAGCTGTGCGTCGAGCGAGCTTAGAACGCCAGGTAAGTAGTGCATGCGTGTGTTTTGCCCAAGTGGGCCTACACTGTAGAACTTTAGGGTTTATGGGATTGATTGTAGTGTGCGTGTGTATTGTTTGACATGCATCATATTTTTAAAAAACGTGAACGAAAATGATTTTTAGCATGTTTTGATGTATGAGGTGAGACGTGTTGCGGTGGTACCACGGATCCCGCTAGTGTGCGGGCCGGTGCTTCACCAGTCGCGGATCCTACTCGAGGGGTGGGGCGGCTGGGCCGTCATGCGGCGTGAATGTGTTGACGGTGAGGATATGGGCAGTGGTACCGTGGATCCTACTAGTGTCTGGGCTGGTGCAACACCAGTCGTGCATCCTACTCTAAGGGTGGGCCGGCTGGGCTGTCGCGAAATGTGTGTGTATGGCAACTGTGGCCCCGTGCTGAGGAGGCTGGGACGGGGGCGACGTGTCAGGGTGTAGAGTGGCGCGAAGTACACCCTTACCCTGATATGGTTGCTGCGTGGTGATGCGTGTGTGTAGCTTGTAGGCCTCGTTGCTGGGGAGTCCGGGATGGTGGCGACGTGTCAGGGTGTAGGGCGACATGAGGTTCCTCCTTACCCTGGTGCGGCTGCACTACGCGTCACAGATGTGACAACATGAGTGTGAGTGTAGAGACTGCATGTGATAGGATTGCATTGTCGGCTTTTACTTTCATATGACATTACTTACTGAGCGTTAGGCTTATGTTGTGTGTTCTGTGGTGTAGGTGCTGACGATACTGCTAGTGAGCCTCGCGTGCCTAGTCCAGAGGCGTAAGATGGTTGGCAGCGTGCGACCGCAGCACCGGATGACAGATTTTTGTTAGGGCGACCCGACCCGTGGAGTTGGTAGGTTGTGGCATGGTTGGTTTTGGAGGTTTTCTTTCTTTTGTGATGATTATGTACAGTTGATGAGATGAGGTATATGTGTCAGTGTATAGGTATACAGAGTGCGTGTGATTTTGGTGACGTACGCAGATATTTTACATGTTAGAGTATAGTATTGTTTTATATTGTGAACTTTCTTCAGTTGTATTTGGTGGTTTTTCGTTGTCTTCGTACTCTGATTTGGTTATGGTGATTTTTTTGAATGATGGATAGATAGATACTGTTAGTTTTGGTGAACTGTGTACAGAGTTTTAAATTTTTGGGATAGTCAGTTTTTAGTTGTTACTCTGTCGAAATTTTGGGAGAGAAGTTGGAAGTCAAGGGGATATGGAATGGGTTGAGATGTGAATAGTAAATGCTAGAGAAGGGTAGATGAGCGTGGGAGTTCGGCGTGATCGCAGGTACGCGCGGCACGCAGCCCTCCAAGTGCTCACGGGTCGTGCGGCGCCGGGTGAGGGCGTGCGCGCGGACGTGCTGTACAGTGGCAGGGTGCGTGGGGCACGCGGCGCTGTGAGCATACGCGAGACATAGTGACGTGTAGCTGGCACGTGCGGCACTGCGAAAGTGCGCGCGGGGTGTCGAAGTGGGGACGTGAGTACGCGGTACTGGATTGTGTAGTTCGAGGGGTGCATTGGATTCTTTCCTAGGATTTCAAGTCTTACCGTTTTATATTAAATTGTTTTAAATGGTTTTCTTTTCCGTTGCGTAGTTTTATATTGAGAACTTCGTGTTCCCTCTTCGGGACGCGAGTTGTTTTTGAATCGAGTCGAAAATTCTTCATACTCACAAATGTTCTTTTGAAAATGATTTGAAAACGAAAGGGGTATTAAATTGAGTGAATTATGTCAAATATTAGTGTGTGTAGTGTGTAGATGTACTGTAGCGCACCGGGAACGCGGGGTTTCTCGGGGTGTTACAGTTTTAGTCGGAATCAAGAGAGAAAAATTTATACTGTTAAGTAAAAGAATATTTTGAAACTAATGGAAAATAGAAAATTATAAAATTCCAATCGTAAGCAAATTAATTGACCGTTTAACAAAAAATATTAGATGTTGAGGGCGATTTAGTAATTAGAGTTATTATTATTATTATTTATATTTTAAAAAAAAACCCTCAATTGATAGCATTCCCTCCTCCCTCCTTTTCTTGTTTCTTCTCTCCCTGCGATTAGGTTCTCTGTTTTTTGTTTTTCCTCCCCCATTTTTCTTTCAGTTTTGCATGAAAGAGGAACCAGATCATCCAATTTCTTCTCTATTGAAGAACGCAGCTCCATCTTCTCTTCATCTTTCTCCTCTATCCCGCGTGGAACACGACCCTCTCTTCGATTTCAGTAAGTGTTCTCTTTCTTTTCTGGTTTTGACCAAGAAAATCTAGGGTTTTCGGATTGGGCAATCCTAAAATTATATTAGATTGTCTTCAAAGGAGTTAGAATGTGATAGATTGGTAAAAATAAAGTGAGTTTGTTGAAGTTTTAGAAAAAAGGAGGGATTTTTTTTATACAGGGCAGCTCGGTTTTGGCATTTTTCACCTAAGCTCTGGTTTTTCATTTTAAAAACCGTTATAGTAGGTTGAATTAGATACTTTAAGGAAACGTTTGGCTTTGGAATCGAGTCGTTTCGATAATCGTAAAGGAAGTTATGAATTTTCAAAGCTTGATGAAAAATCTGTTAAGTGAGTTCAGACAGATTCCGTCTTCGATTTTTCTGCTATCTAATGAGCTTGCTTTTTTATAGGTGAATTTAGCCAGGTCACAGTAGACATCCTTAGGGTTATATAGCACTTTGAATCATCAAATTTGGATAAATATACGATTTGTTACAAATTTCCAAAGTTTGAAAAAAAATCTGTGAAGAGGTTTCGGGTAGCTCCGGTTTTCGAATTTCTGCTATTTATCGAGTCTGGTTTTTGGCAAATGGATGAAACCACGTCAAAGTGTACATAATTAGGGTTACGTAGCATCTTGAATCGTTGAAATCGGGTAAGAATTGAATGAGTTATGAATTTTAGAAGTTATTGTGCAAAAATTGGAAAATTTCTGCGGGCAGTTGGTTTTGATTTTTTCTGCCATTGATTATGCTTTGATTTTGGAAAATGGGTTTCGTCAGCATAAACTAGACCTTATAAGGTTTCCAAAACATGTCGAATCATCGAATTGTGCCAAATATACGATTTGATATGAATTTTCAAAGTGGAATGAAAAGCTGTGAAACGATTTCCGGGCAGATTCAGTTTTTGATTTTCTGCTATTAATTGAGTTTGATTTTTGACAAATGGATTTCACCATGTTGAAAAAGACTCGTTTATGAGCCCTTAGCATTTTAAATCATTGAATTTGGACTTATATTCAGTTTGTTGTGAATTTTTGAAGTTGGACAAGATTTATGACAAATTTTGAAAATTGAGTTGTGATAGTTTCAATTTTAATTCCTTGATATTGAATTATTTGGTTGAAATTGATTGAAGTGTTGAATTATTAGGGTGGATGATTGATATTATGTAGATGATGACCTACCCTTGGGATAATTACTTGAATTGGATTTCAATTTTTAGATTGTGCATTATAGAATGATGGGTGTTTGGAGATAGAAGTTATAAGCACATATTTTGAGTTTTATTATTTTTGGATATTGGATAGTAGGTTGTGTTCATGCTGGTTAATGGATGTTAAGAGTTTAAGTTAGCTTAGTTGTTGATTTGGAAGTTAAGTGCATAGAGTTACCCTTAATGATCTTGTGATTGTTTATTTAGTGTTTAAAAATAGAAATTTGTGGATTTGGTTATATGTGGTGGTTGTGAATTAGAATTGTAAATCGTGAATGATAACTTATAACTTTATGCTTTAGAATTTCAGGAACACGGAATCGATCAGGTTGGATCGAATAGCTAAGGACGCCAGGTAAGTAGTGCATGCATGTGTTTTGTCCAAGTGTGTTTACACCGTAGAACTTTAGGGTTTATGTCATTGATTGTGGTGTGCATGCGTATTGTTTAACATGTATCATTTTTTTTTTAAATGGAACGAAAATGATTTTGAGCATATTTTGAGTAAGTGGTGAGACGCATGACAGTGGTACCGCGGATCCTACTAGTGTGTGGGCCGGTACGTAACCAACCGCGGATTTCGCTCGAGGAGTGGGCCGATTGGGCCGTCACGCGACGTGTATGTGTTGACGATGAGGATGATGGGCAGTGGTACCGCGGATCCTACTAGTGTGTGAGCCGGTGCAACACCAGTCGCGGATTCCGCTCGAGGAGTGGGCCGGCTGGGCTGTCGCGAAACGTGTGTGTGGCAACTGTGGCTACGTGCTAGGGAGGCTGGGACGGGGGCGACGTGTCAGGGTGTAGTGTGGCGCGAGGTACACCCTTACCCTGATGTGATTGCTGTGTGGTGATGTGTGTGTGTAGCTTGTGGGCCTCGTTGCTGGGGAGTCCGGGACGATGGCGACGTGTCAGGGTGTAGGGTGGCGCTAGGGTCCTCCTTGTCTTGGTGCGGCTACACTACGCGTCACAGATGTGACAACATGAGTGTGAGTGTAGAGACTGCATGTGATAGGATTGCATTGACGGCTTTTACTTTCATATTGTACTACTTACTGAGCGTTATGCTTATGATGTGTGTTCTATGGTGTAGGTGCTGACGATTTTGCTGGTGAGCCTCGAGAGCCTAGTCCTGAGGCATAGGATGGTTGGCCGCGTGCGACAGAAATATCGGACGGCGGATTTTGTTTGGGCGACCCGACCCATGGTGGTGGTAGGTGATGGTGAGATGCGTTGGGTTGTTATTTTGTGTCGGGTATTTATGCGGATAGAGGAGTTTCTATAGACGTCAGTTGTACAGGATTGTATAGAGTGGTTGTAGTGTTTTAGGGAGGCGTACGTATTTTTATATGTTAGAATATGATATTGCTCTATACTGTGGACTTTCTTCATTTGTATTTGATGGGTTTTCGTTGTCTTTAAAATTCGATTATTTTGTTATGGAGATTCTTTGGATGGTTGATGGATAGATATTGTTAGTTTCTGGTGAACTGCGTGCAGAGTTTAAATTTTTGGGATAGCCAGTTTTTAGGTGTTACTCTGCCGAAATTTCGAGTGAGAAGTTGGGAGTCGAAAGGATATGGAATAGGTCGGGATGTGTTCAGTGAGTGCTAGAGAAGTGTGGATGAGCGTGTGAGTGCGGCGTGATCGCAGGTGCGCGGGGCATGCGGTCCTGCGGGTGCTCACGGGTCGTGCGGCGCCGGGTGAGAGAGTGCGCGCGGACATGTTGAATGAAGGCAGGTGCGTGGGGTACGCAGCATTGTGAGCGTGCGCGTGACGCGGTGATGTTGAGTTGGTGCGCGCGCATAGCGCGAGTGCGCGCGGGGCGTCAAAGTGGGGACGTGAGTGCGCGGCACCGAATTTGTGTAGTTCGAGGGGTGTGTTGGACTCCTTCTTAGGATTTCGAGTCTTGTCGTTTTATTTTAAAACTATTTTAAATTGTTTTCTTTTCCGCTGCGTATTTTTATATTGAGGATTTCATGTTCCCTCTTCGGGGCGCGAGTTGTTTTTGAATCGAGTCGAAAATTTTTATACTCACAAATGTTCTTTTGAATATAATTTGAAAACAAAAGTGGTATTAAATTGAGTGAGTTGTGTTAAGTTTCAGTATGTCATAGTGTGTAGACGTACTGTAGTGCACCGGGAACGTGTAGGTTCACGGGGCATTACAGTTATGGTATCAAAGCGACGAGGTCGACGTCGTCCAGAGGATTACCTAACATCGCCAGCTGCTACACGGGAGCGCTCCACCAACTATAAGTATTTTGATTTAATTTTATTTTAAGACTAATGTGGGCTTTTGTATATTGTAAAGGTAGAAAATGTCTGGAGAGACTAGAGGCAGAGGTCGACTACGATGGGAGATACATAGAGCTGTGGGCGATATGGATGATACCGTTCAGCAGCTTACCGAGTTAGTCCACCGTCAGTCTCAACAGCTAGAGAGATTTATGAGCAGGGACTACCAGGGCCAGTCTGGCGCCTAAGGTTCGTCTGACAGAGGGGATGATAGGCTGCACAAACTTAGATCTTCGATTTTAGATGGGTCATCTCCGGATCCTCTCAATGCTGAGGAGTGGATACGGAGCTTGGAGAGTATGATGGACTATGTCAAGGTAGATGACCATGACAGGGTAACCAGTGCGGCATTCTATCTGGCCAACAATGCTCGCCATTGGTGGGACACAGTCGGGACCACGAGAGACATGAGGGTCGTGACTTGGGAAGAGTTTAAGACTGTGTTCTTCGGTAAGTATTATAGCCATGCTATCAGAACTCGTAAGAGGGTGGAGTTTGAACAGTTGAGGTAGACAGACACAGTGGCTTAGTACGTGAGACAGTTCGAGGCGCTGTCACAATTTGCAGGGCATTTGATGAGCCTAGATGAGAACAAGGTACACCAGTTTGTGCTGTAACACCCCGCGTTCTCGGTGCGCTACAGTGCATCTACACACACGCACTAACACTTAACATAATTCACTCAATTTAATACCCCTTTCGTTTTCAAATCATTTTCAAAAGAACATTTGTGAGTATGAAAATTTTTCGACTCGATTCGAAAAACAACTCGCGTCCCGAAGAGGAAACACGAAGTCCTCAACATAAAACTACGCAGCGGAAAAGAAAACCGTTTAAAACAATTTGAGATAAAATGGTAAGACTTGAAATCCTAAGAAAGAATCCCACACACCCCACGAACTACCCAGTCCGGTCCCAAGCACTCACGTCCCCACTCCGACACCCCGCATACACCATCGCGGTGCCACAGGTGTCAACCCAACGTCACTGTATCTCGCGCACGCTCACAGCGCCGCGTGCCCCACGCACCCTGCCTCTGCACAGCACGTCCGCGCGCACGCCTTCACCCGGCGCCGCATGACCCGTGTGCACCCGCAGGGCCGCGTGCCCCGCGCACCTGCGATCACGCCGCACTTCCACGCTCATTTATCTTTTTTCTAGCATTTACTGTTCACACCTCAACCTATTTCGTATCTCCTCGACTCCCAACCTCTCTCCCGAAATTTCGGCAGAGTAACGGCTAAAACCTGACTATCCCAAAATTTAAACCCTGCACACAATTCACCATAATCCAACAATGTTTATCTATCCATCATCCAGAGAAATCACCATAACCAAATCAGAGTAAGAAGACAACAAGAACCCATCAAATACAAATGAAGAAAGTCCTCCAAAACACTACAACCCATCTATACAATCTCAAAAGATCAATGTCTATACAACCCCGCTATCTACACAAATACCCAACATGAAATGATAAATCCACTATCACCTACCACCACCACGGGTCGGGTCGCCCTAACAAAAATCCGCCATCCGGTGCCTCGGGTGCACGCCGCCAACCATCCTACGCCTCTGGACTAGGCTCTCGAGGCTCACCAGCAGTATCGTCAGCACCTACACCACAGAACACACAACATAAGCGTAACGCTCAGTAAGTAATGCGATATGAAAGTAAAATCCGACAATGCAATCCTATCACATGCAGTCTCTGCACTCACACTCATGTTGTCACAACTGTGACGCGTAGTGCAGCCGCACTAAGGTAAGGAGGAACCTCACGCCACCCTACACCCTGACACGTCGCCACCGTCCCGGACTCCCCAGCAACGAGCCCCACAAGCTACACCCACGCATCACCACACGGCAACCACATCAGGGTAAGGGTGTACCTCGCGCCACTCTACACCCTGACACGTCGCCCCCGTCCCAGCCTCCCCAGCACGGGGCCACAGTTGCCACACACACACGTTTCGCGACAGCCCAGCCGGCCCACCCCTCGAGTAGGATCCGCGACTGGTGTTGCACCGGCCCACACACTAGTAGGATCCGCGGTACCACTGCCCATATCCTCACCGTCAACACATTCACACCGCATGACGGCCCAGCCGGCCCACCCCTCGAGTAGGATCCGCGACTGGTGAAGCACCGGCCCGCACACTAGCGGGATCTGCGGTACCACCGCCACACGTCTCACCTCATACATCAAAGCATGCTAAAAATCATTTTCATTCCCGTTTTTAAAAAAAATATGATGCATGTCACACAATACGCACACACACCGCAATCAATCACATAGACACTAAAGTTCTACAGTGTAGGCCCACTTGGGCAAAACACATGCATGCACTACTTACCTGGCGTCCTAAGCTCGCTCGATACACAGCTTCGCCAACAGAAAGCCTCAACCTAAAACACAACCAATTTCTTATCAGTATTTCTCCCAACATTTACCAATTAGCTAAAAATAACCTTAACTAACTACACTCATTAAATTCCAACTAAAACGGTCCATTGGTTTGGTTTGGCCGAATACCAGCTCAACGTTCGGATGCGCATAACTTTTGCGTCCGTCAACGGAATCAAAAGATTCAAGTGGCTAAACGTTCCCTTAGGAACCTAGTTTAACATCCCAAGACGGATTTTAAATCGGTAGGCCGCAGATAGGCGAAAAAATGCCAATAACCGAATCTGCCATTTTTATTAAAATTTCACATTTTCACTTCCCTTCAACCAAAACTCACTCCCAACTAGTTATATGCATCAAAATGGCTATGCTACTCACACACGTCGAATTTTCACGAAAAACGGTCGCTAATTTGACTTAAACAAAAATCTCGCATAAACTTCCGACGCGCATAACTTTTGCGTCGGATATCGGAATCAAACGATTCCAGCGGCCATACGTTTATCTAACAACCTATTTTAACCCACAAAAACAGAATTTAAAACGATTAACCAAAACTAGGCCAAAATGGTTAAAAAACGAATCTATTTCTACACAAAATAGACAAATTTCCGTCATCCACCCGATTTCTACAAGTCTCTTCACTAAACATCCACATTGCAGCCAACTAAGCATAAACAGAGCAAAAACCGGTGGTTTCAGACTCGACCCGAACCCCGCAGTCAACACAACTTCTGGGATTTTCCTCTCAACCCGAGCACTCGGCCAAGCCAACCATTTAACACGGTTGAGGCCCCCCTTCCAGACTCCTTGGTTACACGCTCGGACCTCCGGAGTCTGGCTCAGAGTATGCCGACCATAATCGGTCGCAAAACCGAAGATAAACAGGGGAAGGTTACCTGTTTCTCGGTCAAGTTTTCGGCCTAGAAAAATTGAGCCACCAGCTGACCACAGTTCGCCGGAGTACCTTGCGCGCCGGCTTCCCACCCACGACAGCTGATCGTCGACGCCAACTCCTGATTCCCGCTCTCCCTCTCGGTCGTTTGCCCTCGCTCTTCTCCTCGTCGGTAAACAGCCGAATGGCTTCAAAATTGAAGCCATTCGGTTGTTGTTTATTTTATTTATTTATATATATATATACCAAATTACAAAACTGCCCTCACGTGTTTAAATCTTCCGTGATTTCGTTAATTTCTCGACCTCCCGACTTTAAATTCTGAAACTAATCGCAAAAGTAGGCCTCGAGCCTTATAATGTAAATCTTTCCCGTTGAACTATTTCTCAAAACTCCGACCGGGATTAAGTTAAAAATTCCAGAAATTAAAATAAAAATCGAAATTCCCGGGTTACTACATGTGCAGGGCCAAAAACCTGATGTATATATGGGCATGCGCATAGCTAGAACCCGAGAGGTGCTTTACGAGGATGTGGTGACGAAGACTCTAGACATTGAGTAGGCTAGAACGAAGCTGCCTAGTTACAGAGAGCTGCCTAAGGAGCAACCTAGAAGATTTTCAGAGAGTTGTTGCCTCAGTCGAACGAGGAAGAGTCATCTCAGCGGAAGGGCCTGAAGAGAAATGGTTCCTGACCGATTCTGTAGAAAAATGGGGGTGGGCTAAAGTTGATGTAGCGCCCCGGTTCACCTTGGACCCGGTTTGCTTCTTTACTCACTATTTCACTCGTATCATAAGAATTCACATAAAATTTAAAACTTTTATTTCTCAACTTAAAACGACATTTTGAAAATATTTTAAACAGCATCGCAGCGGAAAACTCAGTTAAAATTAGTGTGGATAAAACTTCATTTTATGAAACGTAAAACAGAGACACCCGGTTGACACCTGTAAGCATCGGTCGACACTTAGGTTGTCTCGGATTTTTCATTGATCGACACTGGCAAATGCCAAACGACACTACGTTTCTTTTGGGTATTCACACCGGTTGACACTGAGAACTCCGATCGACACTTCTATGCTCATCTCAGAGAGTGGTCGACCCCTGCCTTTACAGATTAATACCTTAATCCTCTATGCCGCGTAGGTCGACCCTCGCGGTCGACACCGCTGCCATTTTTACTCTACCAGTCGACACCTACAACCATGAGTCGGCACTTACTTCGACTCTGCCCGCGCAGGTCGAACCCCGCGGTCAACACTCACCTTCCATTTTACACTGACCGGTCGACACCTATGGACTTCGGTCGACACTTTGCAGCAGTAACATAAAAATAACACCAGTTCGAAAGAAAATGGACAACGAAAACTTTCACGATTAAAACCATGAAGTAAATACCTGTATTTTTAAGACATAATCTTGTCAAGTAATTAAAAAAAATGCAAACTTACACCTATCCCGACTATAATCGTGCCACACAACCTATATTCTAAAAAATCTATACACAGGTGTTTAACACAAAATGCTTACAAAATTCCACAACCTATCCTACCATGGTCGGGTCGTCCCAACAAACTTTCTGCACCGGCATACAGCATGCGTCACCAACCACCATCCTAGTCATGCCCGTCACCTGACAACTCACCGGAGAGCTCGTCGTCACCTACACCACGGAAAACAAAACATAAGTCTAATGCTTAGCAAGTATGGAAAATGAACTGAAAATCAATATACAACTCAACCCCTAACACATGCAGTTTCTACGCTCGGTTTCGTTTTCGTTTCGTTTTCATTGTTATCATCTTCCACTTTTACGTGTGAGTCAAGTAGGCATTCATCCTATCACACTCAAGATGCACAAACCATGACCCACGGAGCGAGATTAGAGGCACACATCGTGTTCACACACGGGACGTTATACAAAATCTTCTCCCAACATCGATCATAGAACCCTATAGTGCTTTCTCACTAGCACGTTAACGACAAAACGTTCACAGACCGTGTCATCTTATATAGTTTCATTAATGGGAACCCCTAGTACTTTCTCACTAGCACGTTAACAACTCCCATACGTGGCATCTTTTCTTATCTGATTACATTTCATATACACAATTCAAAACATACTCAAAACTCGTTCTTTCGTAATTCAAAACTATGATGCATGTCAACACATAGGCACAACCAACTGACCAAACAACAAAACAAACGATCAAAACAAACAAACAATCCTACCATTCCATGGCGTAGGCCCGAAGGCAAAACACAAACGATCCATTATTTACTTGGCGTCTTTGAAATTCCTCGCAATTTGTAACTTCGTACGTTAACTGGGAATACCTATAAAATCACACATCAATCAATTATACCTCCTTTAATTCATAAATCCCTAGCTTGAAATTCATAACTCGTACAAAACCAAAACTCTCTACTAAACCCGAAATCCAATTCAATTTCCAACCAACTTTAGAAATTCATAACTTCTTTAATGCTTGTCCTAATTGGATGATTCAAAGTGCTACAGATTCCACAGAATGTCTAGTCTTTAATGGTTTCATCCATTTCATAGTTGAAAATCCACAACTTGGCCGGATGTGGCCGAACGGATACCATTTCACAATTCGTATATTCGGCTAATCAACCACTCAATCTTTCCCATCAAATCTCAAAATCTACTACTGCGTATAGCTTAAGGACCAACATACGGATAAAAATCAACTATAAATTCAATTTCCCGTATCTACCTTTTAGTTTCTGACCAAATCACTCAATAACCTCATTAGCTTTGGTTTTTACACTCGAAACGGCTAAAGAAATAACTAACTACTATAAACTAATTAAAACATATCTTAGATTCGAAGATTTACACATGAACGGAGGAGAATCGTCGAGGCTTTTCACGCGGGGGAAGGGGATGCCGCAGAGAAGGAAAGGGGAGAGTTACGCTGAAGAATAACACCGTAAGGTGTTTTGGTTTCACTTTTTTTTTTTTTTTATCATAATAATAATAATAATCCTAATTATTATTTCGCCTTTAACTCTAATTCGTTTAATAAATCTGTTATTCGATCTGCGTTCGGTTGAAATCTTAAAATATCTCATTCACTATTAGTCCCAAAATAATCTTTTACTTAAGCGTAGAAATTCTCCACTCTCAATTCCGACCAAAACTCCACCGATTATAATTATGTAAATCTGAAATTAATTTAAACGGAAAATTTTGGACGTTGCAGGTGAAATCATGGTAGTTAAGCAATAGCCGGCAAATGCCCGCGAATTTTGCTAAAAACTGAGGGGGAAAGATGAGTTAAAGTTTGGGTTTTTGTGTCTGAACACCCAATTTCTATTTAGATTATCTGGGAATGAATGAATTGTGACTGCTTGGTGAAGAAATTGATGGAATTTGGTCGAAGTTGAAGTTTCAGGTGGTTTAGTGCAAAAACCCAGTTTTGTTTTTGGCCGTTTTGAGCTAGCTGCAGTTGTTCGTTTTAAATTCTATTTTAGTGGGTTAAATTAGGTTGTTGTAAGAACGTTTGGCCACTGCAAATGTTTGATTATGATAACCAACGAAAACGTTATGCCTGTCGGAAGGCTAAGACGAGTTTTGACCCGAGTCGGGTTAGTAAGCGTTTGTGGTAAAAATTGTCACACATAAGGTTAGTGTTGATGGTTTTAGTGCGTAAGGCGAGTTTTGAGTGAGTTTTGTTGAAAGAGCGAAGGTGTGAAATTTTTGGGTGAAGGGCAAATTCGGTTTTTGGTGTTTTTCACCTAGCTGCAGCTTATCGTTTTAAAATTTGTTTAGTATGTTAAACTAGGTTCCTAGAGGAGCGTTTAGCCTCTTGAATAATTTGATTACGATAACGGACGCAAAACTTATGCCATCCAAAGTTTAAGTTGGTTTCTTACCGAACCGAATTAGTGACCCGTTTTAGTTGGAATTTCATGAATTTAGTTAAAAGATGTGTTTTTTAGCATGTTTAGTGGATTTTGATGCAAATGTTGATGAGTGATTGTTTATATCTAGGTTGAAGCAGATTTTTGGTGAAGTCGTGCACGAGAAAAAAGCTTAGTACGCCAGGTTAGTAGTGTATGCATGTGTTTTGCCCAAATAGGCCTACACCGAGGAACATTAGTATTGTATTGTTTAATTGTGATGTGCGTGCGTATTGTTTGACATACATCATGTTTTGAAAAGGGAACAAAAATGGTTTTGAGCATGTTTTGAGTAGATGGTGGTGAGACGCGTGGCGATAGTACCGCAGATCCTGCTCGGAGAGTGTGCCAGTGCTTAACCAACCACGAATTTTGATCGGGGAGTGGGCCGGTTAGGCCATCTCGTGGCGTGTATGTGTTGACGGTGAGCATGATGGACAGTGGCACAGCGGATCCTGCTCGACCAGTGGGCCGGTGCATCACTAGTCGTGGATTCTGCTCGGGGAATGGGCCGGCTGGGCTGTCGACAAATGTGTTTGTTTGGCAACTGTGGCCTCGTTGCTGGGGAGACCGGGACGATGTCGACCCATCAGGGTGTAGCGTGGCGCGATGTTCACCCTCATCGTGGTGTGGTTGCTGCGAGGTGCCGCATGTGTGTGGCTTGTGGGCCTCGTTGCTGGGGAGTCAGGGACGGTGGCGACATGTTAGGGGGTAACGTGGCGCGAGGTTTACCCTTACACTGGCAAGACTGCACTATGCGTCACAGATGTGACAACATGACTGTGAGTGTAGAGACTGCATGTAATAGGATTTCATTGTCGGTTTTTAATTTCATATCGCATTACTTAATGAGCGTTAGGCTTATGATATGTGTTCTATAGTTTAGGTGCAGACATTGCCACTGATGAGATTCGAGAGCAGTACTAAGGCGTAGGATGGTTGGTGGCGTGCTAGCGAGGCACCAGACAGTGGATTGTTAGGGCGACCCGACCCGTGGAGGTGGTGAGTTTTGGGTGAGGTGTAAGGAGTTTTGTTTTTCTTGATGTATTTTGGGGACGATTCCTTTTACCTGATGTATAAAGTATAGAGGTGGATCTATTCTGTTGTTGGGATAGTTTTGAGGGCACGTGTATACGTTATATGATTGAGCATTGTGTTACTCTATATTGTAAATTTTCTTCATCGATAGTTGTTAGATTTATTTTCTTACAGTCTGTTTTTCCTTTGATGATTTTCTGGATAATATTAGATGGATAGTTTTAAAATTTTCTAGTGAACTGTGTGCAGGGTTATAGTTTTTGGGATAGCCAGTTTTTAGGCGTTACTCTGCCGAATTTTTGGGAGAAAGGTCGAGGAGTCGAGAGGGTACGGAATAGGTCGGGGTACGCACGGTGAGGCGCGAATGGAGTTGCAGTGTGCGCGGGAGCGTGGCGTGACCTCAAGCGCGCGGGGCACGCGGCTCTACGAGTGCGTGCTTGTCTCTGGCGTCAGGCAAAGGATGTGCGCGCGGACGCGCAGCGCTGAGGCATGGTGCATGGGGCACGCAGCGCTGTGGGCGTGGGCGTGCGCGTGATGCGGCGGCGTCGAATTGGCGCGCACGGTGCTGGGAGGGCGTGCGCGTCCTTCCGAGGCAAGGGTGTGTGCACGCGAGGCGCATAGGGTCGAGTTTAGGGCGCACGTGCCGCTGTGTCAGTGGGGCTCGGTGTCGTGCCAGGCGCGCGGTGCCGAACCCGAGAGGTGCGCGGGGTGCGTGTCGGGCTCCTTCCCGAATTTTTAGTCTTATCACTTTAAGACCCCCTTTTATATTTTCTTTTTTGCTGCGTATTTTATATCGAGAATTTACGCGTTTATTCTCCGGGGCGCGAGGCGTTTTCGAATCGAGTCGAAAAATTTTATACTTACAAATGTTATTTTGAATATGATTTGAAAATGAAAGTGATGTTAAAATTGAGTGAGTTCACGTTGAGTTTCTGAATGTACTAGCAAGGGGTTGTCGAGGATGTTGCCGTCGGGGTGTGATAGGTCATGGAGTGCCCCAGGAACGTGTGGGTTCTCGGGGCGTTACAATAGTATCAGAGTCACAGGGTCGACGTTGTTCAGAGGATTACCTAACACCGCCAGCTGCTGCACGGGAGTGCTCCACCAACTGTAAGTGTTTAGATTTAATTTTATTGTTAAGACTAATGTGGGTTTTGTATATTTTAAAGGTAGAAAATTCTTGGAGAAGCTAGAGGCAGAGGCCGACCAAGATAGGAGATGCATAGAGCTGTGGGCGGCATGGATGACTTCATCTGGTAGCTTACTGAGTTAGTTCACCGCCAGTTTCAGCAACTGGAGAGATTTATGAGCAGAGACGACCAGGGTCAGTTTAGCGCCCAGGGTTCGTCAGACAGAGGAGGTGATAGGCTGCATAGACTTAAACCCCCACATTTTAACGGGTCATCTCCGGATTCTCTCAGTGCTAAGGAGTGGATACGGAGCATGGAGAGGATAATGGGTTATGCTAAGGTAGAGTAGCAGGACAAGGTGTTTAGTGCAGCATTCTATCTGGCCAAGGATGCTAGCCATTGGTAGAATACTGTAGTGAATACGAGAGATGGTGGGGCCATGACCTGGGAGGAGTTCAAGACAGTGTTCTTTGGTAAGTATTTCACCCATTCTATCAGGACATGGAAGATGGTGGAGTTTGCACAGCTGAGGCAGACAGGCACAGTTCGAGGCCTTGTTGCGGTTTGCGGGGCATTTGGTGAGCCTCGACGAGACTAAGGTACACCAATTTGTGCAAGGCCTGAAACCAGATATTTATATGGGTATGCAGATTGCGGGGACTCGAGATATGCCATACGAGGAGGTGGTAGCAAAGGCCATGGATATTGAGAAGGCTAGCGAAACTCCCTAGTTATAAAGAGGTACCTAAGGAGCAGCCTCGGAGATTGTTTTGGGAGGCACTGCCGCAGTTGAGTGGAGAGGGGGCGTCACTGCAGAAATGCTTGAAGAGGCCTAGTAACAGTTATAGCAGCCAGGAGAGCAACAAAAGAACGAAGGGTCGGAACAGTATCCGGTGTGCCCAAAGTGTCAAAGGAGTCACCTTAGTGAGTGCAGAGTGGGATCAGGGCGGTGCTATAACTGTGGCGAGGTGGGCCACATGTCTAGAGAGGCCTAGAAGCCGCATCAGAACCGCTGCTTCAACTGCAATGAGGTGGGACATTTTGCCAACAGATGCCTGGTTGTGAGCAAGATGTCAGCAAGAGTTATACCGAGGGTCTTTGCCCTTTTTGAGCTCGATGATGTTGCCCAGCCATCCGTGATTGCAGGGAACATTTTTATTTCCGTGTAGCAGCTTATACCCTGATTGATACGGGTGCTACGCAATCGTTTGTGTCAAAGGGTTTCGTTGTTAAAGCAAATCTGGAGTTCAGTACCACCGGGAAGCATTATGATGTGACCTTGCCGTCAGAAGAACACTTGTATTCAGAACAGGTGGTGCGGGCCAATACGGTGACAGTGGGGAAAAAGCAGTTGTATGTCGAGCTAGTCATACTTTATATGAGCGGCTATAAGGTGATCTTGGGAATGAACTGCCTGTTAAGACATCATGTCACGATTGACTGCAGAACCGAAGAGGTTCATTTTCGGCCCCCGGGCGGGAAAAGCTACACCTTTGAGCAGGTAAAGGTATTGCCAGGATTTCTGCTATATTTTCTTAGCAGACTTCGCAGTTGTTGCATGAAGGTTGTCAGGTATTTCTGGCGAGTGTCAAGGATGCACAGTCACAGGATGATGCTTGGTTACGAGATATCCATGTTGTGCAAGAGTTCCTAGGGGTGTTTCGTGATGATTTGGGAGGGCTGCCCCCTGACAAGGAGATCGAGTTTGAGATAGATGTTTTCCTAGGTGCCGAGCCAGTGTGCAAGAACCCGTACAAGTTAGCACTTACTGAGCTTAAGGAGCTGAAACCTCAGTTAGAGGAACTGACAGATAAGGGCTTCATACGCCCTAGTTTTTCACCTTGTGGCACGCCCGTAATATTCGTTAAGAAGAAGGACGGATCCCTACGTATGTGTATCGACTATCAGGAGTTGAATAAGTTGACGGTGAAGAACAGGTATCCGTTGGCAACGATTGCTGATTTGTTTGATCAGCTACAGGGTGTCCAAGTGTTTTCTAAGATCGATCTGAGATCCGGCTATTATCAGTTGAAGGTGAAGGGGGAGGATGTACTGAATACGGCCTTCAAGATGAGGTACGGGCATTTTGAGTTCTTGGTTATGTCCTTTGGGCTGACCAACGCCCTTGCAGCGTTTATGGATATGATGCACTGAGTGTTCAGTGAATACCTGTACAAGTTTATGATTGTGTTTATCAACGACATTCTGATATACTCTCGTAGTGAGCAGGAGCATAGGAAGCACTTGAGTACTGTATTGACTATTTTGAGCTAGCATCAGTTATATACTAAGTTCTCTAAGCGCAAGTTTTGGTTGAATGGGATCCACTTCTTGGGACACGTTATTTCCTCTAAGGGCATTTTAGTTGATCTGGTAAAGGTTCACGCTGTGAAGGAGTGGCCGCGACCGATCAGTGCTAGTGAGATACACAGTTTTCTGGAGTTGGTTGGATACTATCGGAGATTCATTGAGAGGTTCTCCAAGATTTCAGCTCTTTTGACCCGGCTAACCTGAAAGAATGTAAAATACGAATGGACAGACAAGTGTTAAGACAGCTTTCAGACATTGAAGTAAAGATTGACTGCAACTCCTATACTGATGCTGCCCGTGGAAGGGGAGAAGTTCTGCATTTATTGTGACACCTCTAGGATTGGTTTGGGATGTGTTTTGATGTATAGTTGGAAAGTCATTGCTTATGCCTCTAGGCAGTTGAAGACTTATGAGCAGAATTATCCCATTCACGATTTGAAGCTGGCAGCAGTCGTATTCGCACTCAAGATTTGGAGGCATTATCTATATGGGCAGTAGTGCGAGAATTTCTCAGATCACTAGAGTTTGAGGTACATTTTCATGCAGAAGTAGCTGAACTTGAGACAGAGGAGATGCCTCGAACTGATCAAGGATTACGATGTGGAGATCAAGTACCACCTGGGAAAGGTGAATGTGGTGGTAGACGCCTTGAGCTGAGTGACAGCTTCGACTTCTACCATGACTTCGATAGTGCCTATTGAGTTTATGATAGAGATGCAGAGTTTGGGCCTAGAGATACTTTCTGACTTGGCAGCCACTCTTTCGGCCTTATCGTTGAGCCCGACTATTCTGTACAGGATTAGGCAGGCTGGGAGACTAACTCAGAATGTAGCGAGCTAAAGACGAGTATGGAGGCTAGTCCTAGTTCTGAGCTCAGCTATTCGAAGGACGAGATTTTGAAATTTCAGAATAGGTGGTACGTTCTGAAGGTTGAGGAGTTGAGGAAAGAGATATTATTAGAGGCTCATTCATCTTCTTTCTCTATGTATCCCAGAAGCACTTAGATGTATAGGGATTTGAAGCAGTACTATTGGTGGCCTAACATGAAGCGAGGGATGGCTGAGTATGTTGAGACCTGCGTAGTTTGCCAGCAGGTGAAGGCGAAGCATCAGCGACCGTCTGGGATGCCCCAACCATTACCAATACCGGAGTAGAAGTGGGAGCGGATCACTATGAATTTTGTGGTTGGACTGCCGAGGACTGCCATGGGCCACGATGCTATCTGGGTGATTGTAGACAGGTTGACGAAGTCATCTCACCTTTTGCCTGTGAGGATGACTTATACCATGGATCAGTTTGCCCAGTTATATATTCAGGACTGCCTTCACTGGATTCTAGTGTCGATTGTGTCAGATTGAGACTCCAAGTTCACGTCCAAGTTTTAGAGGAGTCTGCATAAGGCCATGGGTACAAGATTAGATTTCAGTAGCCTTTCACCCTCAGACCGACGGGCAGTCAGAGCGAACCATACAGATTTTGGAGGATATGCTCAAAGCCTGTGTATTGGAGTTTCAGGCGGCTTGGAGCAAGTTGTTACCGTTAGTCGAGTTCTCGTATAATAACAGCTACCAGTACACCATTGGTATGGCACCATACAAAGTTCTCTATGGGAGGAAGTGCCGGTCACCATTATATTAGGACGAGGTTGGAGAGGCCCGATTGATAGGTCCTGAGATTTTACAGCAGACTATCGACAAGGTTGCCGTGATACAAAAGATCATTGAAGCATCTCAGAGTCGACAGAAGAGTTATGCAGATTAGAGGTGGTCATAGCTGGAGTTCAGCGTGGGTCATGAGGTATTTCTGAAGATCTCCCGGTTCAAGGGGGTGGTCAGGTTTGGAAAGCAAGGAAAGATCAACCCTCGATTTGTGGGGTCGTTTTCGATTGTCAAGAGTATTGGGAAGACTGCGTACCAGCTTCAGTTGCCC
>CM039519.1:22213148-22227311 GCA_022433055.1 Begonia peltatifolia | reverse complement strand
GTGTGGCGGCTCTGTTAGGGAATGGTTCTTAACCGATTCTTTGGAAAAATAGGGGTGGGGCTAAAGGTGAAATTATGGTAGTTAAGCAATGAGCGGCAAATACCTGTGAATTTTGCTAAAAATCGAGCGGGAAAGATGAGTTAAAGTTCGGGTTTTGCTGTCTCAACACCTAATTTCTATTTCGATTATCCAGGAATGAATGAAATGTAGCTGCTTGGTGAAGAAATTGGTGGAATTGGGTCGAAGTTGAAGTTTCGGGTGGTTTAGTGCAAAAACTCGGTTTTGTTTTTGGCTGTTTTGAGCTAGCTACGGTTGTTCATTTTAAATTTTGTTTTAGTTGGTTAAATTAGGTTGTTGGAGGAACGTTTTCCCACTGGAATCGTTTGATTCCGATAAACAACACAAAAGTTATGCGCGTCGGAAGGCTAGGACGAGTTTTGAGCCAAGTCGGGTTAGTAAGCATTTATGGTAAAAATTGTGACACGTGATATTAGTGTTGATGATTTTAGTATGTAAGGCGAGTTTTAAGTGAGTTTTGTTGAAGGACCGAAGGTGTGGAATTTTTGGGTGAATGGTAGATTTGGTTTTTGATGTTTTTCACCTAGCAGCAGCTTATCATTTTAAAATCCGTTTTACTATATTAAACTAGGTTCCTAGAGGAGAGTTTAGCCTCTTGAATCGTTCGATTCCGATAACAGACGCAAAAGTTATGTGCGTCCAAAGTTTAGCCTATTTTCCGGCCGAACTGAATTAGTGACCCGTTTTAGTTGTAATTTCATGGATTTAGTTGATGGATGAAATTTTTAGCATGTTTAGTGGATTTTGATACGAATGTTGATGAGTGATTGTTTATGTCTAGGTTGAAGCAAATTTTTGGTGAAGTCGTGCACGGGAAAAAAGCTTAGTACGCCAGGTTAGTAGTGTATGCATGTGTTTTGCCCAGATAGGCCTACACCGAGGAACATTAGTATTGTGTTGTTTAATTGTGATGTGCGTGCGTATTGTTTGACATGTATCATGTTTTGAAAAGGGAACGAAAATGGTTTTGAGCATGTTTTGAGTAAATGGTGGTGAGACGCGTGGCAATAGTACTACAGATCCTGCTCGGGGAGTGTGCCGGTGCTTAACCAACCACGAATTCTGATTGGGGAGTGGGCCGGTTGGGCCGTCTCGTGGCGTGTATGTGTTGACGGTGAGCATGATGGACAGTGGCACAGCGGATCTTGCTCGGCCAGTGGGCCGGTGCATCACCAGTCGTGGATTCTGCTCGGAGAACGGGCCGGCTGGGCTGTCGACAAATGTGTGTCTGGCAACTGTGGCCTCGTTGCTGGGGAGACCGGGACGATTTCGACGCATCAGGGTGTAGCGTGGCATGATGGTCACCCTTATCGTGGTGTGGTTGCTGCTAAGTGGCGCGTGTGTGTGGCTTGTGGGCCTCGTTACTGGGGAGTCAGGGACGGTGGCAACGTGTTAGGGTGTAATGTGGCACGAGGTTCACCCTTACCCTAACACGGCGTGCGTATTGTTTGACATACATCATGTTTTGAAAAGGGAACGAAAATGGTTTTGAGCATATTTTGAGTAGATGGTGGTGAGACGCATGGCGATAGTACCGCAGATCCTGCTCGGGGAGTGTGCCGGTGCTTAACCAATCACGAATTTCGATCGGGGAATGGGCCAATTGGGCTGTCTCGTGGCGTGTATGTGTTGACGGGGAGTATGATCGACAGTGGCACAGCGGATCCTGCTCGGCCAGTGGGCCGGTGCATCACCAGTCGTGGATTTTGCTCGGAGGATGGGCCGGCTAGGTTGTCCACAAATGTGTGTGTCTAGCAACTCTGGCCTCGTTCCTGGGGAGACCGGGACGATGTCGACGCATCAGGGTGTAGCGTGGCGCGATATTCACCCTCATCGTGGTGTAGTTGCTGTGAGGTGGCGCGTGTGTGTGGCTTGTGGGCCTCGTTGCTGGGGAGTAAGGGACGATGGCGACGTGTTAGGGTGTAACGTGGCGCGAGGTTCACCCTTACCCTGACACGACTGCACTATGCGTTATAGATGTGACAACATGACTGTGAGTGTAGAGACTGCATGTAATAGGATTTCATTGTCGGTTTTTACTTTCATATTGCATTACTTAATGAGCGTTAGGCTTATGATATGTGTTCTATGGTGTAGGTGCAGACATTGCCACTGGTGAGATTCGAGAGCAGTACTGAGGCGTAGGATGGTTGATGGCGTGCTAGCGAGGCACCGGACATCGGACTGTTAGGGCGATTCGACCTGTGGAGGTGGTGCGTTTTGGGTGAGGTGTACGAAGTTTTCTTTTTCTTGATGTCTTTTGGGGACGATTCGTTTTATAAGATGTATAGAGTATAGAGGTGGATCTATCCTATTGTTGGGATAGTTTTGAAGGCACATGTATACATTATATGATTGAGCATGGTGTTGCTCTGTATTGTAGATTTTCTTCATCGATAGTTGTTAGATTTATTTTGTTCTACTCTGTTTTTCCTTTGGTGATTTTCGGGATAATATTGGATGTATACTTTTGGAATTTTCTGGTGAACTGTGTGCAAGGTTAGAGTTTTTGGAATATCCAGTTTTTAGGCGTTACTCTGCCAAATTTTTGGGAGAAAGGTCGGGGAGTCGAGAGGGTACGGAATAGGTCGGGGTGCGTGCTGTGAGGCGCGAAGGGAGTTGCAGTGTGCGCGGGAGTGTGGCGTGATCGCAGGCGCGCGGGGCATGCAGCCCTTCAAGTGCGCGCTGGTAGCACGGTTCTGGCGAGGACGTGCGC
Source organism: Begonia peltatifolia (assembly GCA_022433055.1). Taxonomy (NCBI): domain Eukaryota; kingdom Viridiplantae; phylum Streptophyta; class Magnoliopsida; order Cucurbitales; family Begoniaceae; genus Begonia; species Begonia peltatifolia. Next base: position 22,224,517 of record CM039519.1, on the reverse strand, counting down.
ACGGACGCACAATGCTGAGGTAGGGTGCGTGGGGCACGCGGCGTTGTGGGCGTGCGTGTGATGCGACGGCGTCGAGTTGGCGCGTGCGGTGCCGGAAGGGCATGTGCATCGCAGCAAGGCATGGGTGTGTGCACGCGAGGCGTGCGGGGTCGAGTCCTGGGCGTGCGTGGCGCTGTGTTAGTGGGGCCCGGTGTCGTGCCGGGAGCGCGGCGCCAAGCCTGAGAGGTGCGCGGGGCGCGTGTCGGGCTCCTTCTCAAATTTTCAGTCTTGTCATTTTAAGACTCGCTTTTAAATGGTTCTTTTCCGCTGCGTATTTTATATCGAGGATTTACGTGTTCCCTTGTCAGGGAGCGAGTCGTTTTCGAATCGGGTCAAAAAATTTTATACTTATAAATGTTGTTTTAAATATGATTTGAAAATAAAAGTGGTGTTAAAATTGAGTGAGTTCATGTTAAGTTTTTGAATGTACTGGCGAGAGTTTGTCGAGGATGTTGCGTCGGCGTGTGACACGTCATGGTGTCAGAGTAGTGTGTAGTCGTAGTGAGCGCACCAAGGACATGTGGGTTTTCAAGGCATTACAGGTATGGTATCAGATCCACGGGGTCGACGTCGTTCAGAGGATTGCCTAACACTGTCAGCCGCTGCATGGGAGCGCTGCACCAACTGTAAGTGTTTAGATTTAATTTTATTGTTAAGACTAATGTGAGTTTTGTATATTTTAAAGGTAGAAAATGCCTGGAGAGGCTAGAGGCAGAGGCCGACCAAGACGGGAGACGCATAAAGCTGTGGGCAACATGGATGACACCGTCCGGCAGCTTATCGAGTTACTAATAAAACCTAAATTCTCTTGTTCAACCAACTCATCTTGTTCTGATAAAACACGATTTAAAGATAAAACCTAAGGTTGTTTCTGTGAACACGATTTAAGGATCTACTTAACGACTTCCTTTTAGGGTTATAGAGGGGTTCATACAGTGGGAAGATTTCTTTTGGCTTGAGAGATTGAAGGTTAGGTTATGTAGTTATAAGTGATGCAACTAAGGTTGTGAGACGTAAGCGTAAGACTCATATTCAAAGTGGCACATAGAGTAGCCCTTATTATTGAACAAGGAGGAGTGGTAATTAAGAGACTTAATTGACTGATTTTGAGAACACCATAGAGTTAAGTTGACGGAATTAACTATGGAATCAGACTTAAATATTTAATTTTAGACGAGCGTAGTCTGACGAAATGAAGTAATTAATATTGAATAAGGAGTTATGAGAATGTCAAGGATATTTGGACATTGAAGAACCTCGAGGTGAAACTAGTATTCGAATGGTTAATGGAATGACTAGACGACTAAGGGAGATTATGAAATCAGATTGTTTTGCAAAGTATTGAGATTACTAAGGTTGTTGTGAGTAAAAGAAAACACAACTGCGAGGATTAATGGGACGAGCTGCGAGCTTTTAGATACGAGATGTTTGGGTCATTTCGGATGCATAACCCATTTTTATATATATAAAGAAACTCATGTAGCTGATAGCAATTGCCCCCAGGACGTATGCTATTAGAAAGGTTGCGTAGAGTATCAGTTGGGTAGTTAGAAGTTTGAGTTAAGCTAAAGAGCCATACATGTGGATAAAGTCGATCAATGAGAAGTTGATGAAATAGAGAATACTGGAGTATGGCGTATGACGTTGTTTAGAAGTTTGAAGGACATATTTTAGCGGTCATTTGGTTACGAAAGACTCGGAGACGTAGAAAACTATATTAGATAGTAGTTCGAGGCTTTAAAGAATTAATGAAAGATTTAGGAAATTATGTACGGAGTTATAGTTGGTGACCGATTTAAATGCTAGAAGTGATAAATGCTTAGTGTTGTTTGATTAAGGAGTATGGATGTTGCTTAAAACATACGGACATATTTGAGATATCTAGATATGGGATAGAATGAACGTAAGTGGAGAAGCATAGCAAATCACAAGGAAGTTAATGGACTGGTTTTGAAATTCTATATGCTAGTATGTAAGTTGGGGAAAATGAAATATATATGACTATATCAGGAGATTTAAATTAGTTAAAACACGATCGGAAAATCTAGGAATAAGATGAGAGTTCAAGTGCGTAATTTCTATTAATATTGATTGAAGATAGACGGATTAAATGATAAATGATAGAGGCTCTAATTAAGGAAAATTTTGAGGAGCTACGTCGATGAGATGGTAGATTATCGACAAAGATTTTGTAGCAGTTTAGTTTACCGACTGAAATCAAGGACTTAGATATCCTAATTAAGATATTTAGTCGAAACAAATATTACTCGAGAAAATTTAGAGTAGTACTTTATTAGCGGTGCTAAGTATGAGTTGAAAATTGAGAATTTGGATGAATTTCGTTGAAAGGTTATAGAGAAGAAATTCAGTTAGGTGATTTTGAAAATGGAGGTTATGGTAAATTGAATAGAATTACTATTGGGTGAGGCCTGAGAACTTAAGAATTCGAGGAAGCATAGAGCAACAGCGTAGCATGATATACAAGTTTGCAAACAATAAGATTGATGGACAAATTATTGTATGGAGAAATGGTTTGATGTTATAGTGAATAGCTTAGAATGATTCAATTATGGAGCCTTTAATGATGATCAGGATAGAGGATTTACAGGTTGAGTAAATTCTAACCAAGGGACTTAGATATAAAGTTAGAATAGAAGACTTTGAAGAGTTAGATTATAATTGGTTAAGTTAGTAATCGAAGTACAAAATTGACTCATGGGAATTGGATAGTGCTAAATACAGGATTAGGGATGCAGATAGTTTATATTGAATGTTGCAAACGTGATCGTGGGACTAGAATTGGATACATGGTTTTAGAAGTTATTGACAAAAGAACCATGAGGTTAAGGTCTTAGTGGGTGAACCATTAAAGTTTTAGAATATAAATGAAAACCAAGAAGTAATTGGATGGATTGAACTTGAAGATAAGTAAAATGATCGCAGGTTGAAGAATGAAGTTAATCATAAAAATGTTTAAGAACAAAGAGAGCTTGGATATGAGAAAATGGATTTGGCGGCGTCAATATGAGGAAGTGATCGTTGCACAAATTTTGAGTACAAAAGTTATATTAGGAGAGCGGCATGTAACGCCAAGAATTTTTGTTAAATAATTTTCAGAATTTCGTATCGGTAAACGAAGGATTTCTAGTCAAAATTAAGGGTGTAATGCCCCGAAAACCCTCCCATTTCAAGTGCGCTACTGCTCCGATACCAAATTCTTACATTCGTATCGTAAAATATATGTAAATTTTAAACTTTTATTTCTCAATTTAAAACGACGTTTTTGAAAATGATTTTGACAGCTTTGCAGCGGAAATTTGGTTAAATTCACTTTGGATAAAATTTCATTTTGTTAAACATGAAACAAAGACTTCCGGTCGACACCTATAAGCACCGGTCGACACCTAAGTCTTCTCGGGTTTTCTCATCGGTCGACACCAGAAACACCGGTCGACACTTTGATGCTCACCACAGAGAGGGGTCGACACCCGTCTCCACGGGTCGACACTTTAATCCTCTCTGCTCGCGCAGGTCGTACCCGGCGGTCGACATCGCTACCATTTTTACATGGACCGGTCAACACCTGCAACCCGGGGTCGACACCTGCTTCGGCTCTGCCTATCACGGGTCGAGCTTCGCGGTCGACACTCACCTTACATTTACTTTGACCGGTCGACACCTCTCGACTTCGGTCGACACCTCACACCAGTATCAGTAAAATCGCACTAGTTCAAAAGAAAACCAAACGCACGAACATATTCCCTCGATCAAATTCACGAAATAACACCTATAATTTGAAAACATACTTTCTTCAAGTAAACTTCAAAACATCAATATCCTACTTCAATTATCCATTGTACTCTTTGTACACCACCTAAATTCTTAAAAAATCTACACAACTCCATCAGACTCAAAACACATACAAAAATTACCCCATTTTACCCGCCATGGTCGCATCGCCCCAACATTTTCTTGCACCGGCATGCGACATCTCCCGCCAACTCTGATCTAGGCCGCTTATCATCTAGCAACTCACCAGATAGCTCGTTGTCACCTACACCAAGGAACACAAAACGTAAGCCTAATGATTAGCAAGTATGAAAATGTGAATTTAAAAACCAATGCATAACTCAACCCCTACTCATGCAATTTCTATACTTAACTCCATTTTTTTGTTATTTTTATCTTTCATTTTTCCGTGTGAGTCAGGCTGGCACCCATCCCTTCCACACTCGGGACGGCCAATCCATAACCCACAGAGCGAGACTAGAGGCACACATCATGTTTGCACACGGAATGGCCCTACGTAACCTCCTCCTAAAATCAATCGTTGAACCCTCTAGTGCTCTCAATAGCACGTTAATGATGAGGCGTTTGCAAACCGTGTCATATTACATACTTTCATCCATGGGAACCCCCTAGTACTCTCTCAGTAGCACGTTAACGATGAGGTATTCACCCATGCGTGACAAGTCTTTTCTTATCTGGTTACGTTTCATATACACATTTCAAAACATGCTTAAAACTCGTATTTCGTAATTCAAAACCATGATGCATGACAACCACGAATGTACAACTCAAACAACAAAACAAACCAGCAAGCAAACAAACAATCCTACCATTCCAAGATGTAGGCCCGAAGGCAAATCGCATACGTTCCACTTCTTACCTGGCGTTCTTGAAATCCTTTCGCATTTCGTAACTTGGTGCTCTAACTCGGATACCTATAAAATTATACATCTGTCAAATTCTAACTTGTCAAATTCATAATTCCTTAACTTGAAAGTCCTAATTCACATCAAAACCAAAACTCTCCGCTAAAACCCGAAATTCTGCACAAATTCCCGTCTAACTTTAGAAATTCACAACTTCTTCAATACTCGTCCGAATTGAACGATACAAAATACTATGGGTTCTGGAGGATCCCTAGTATCCCGTGGTTGCATCCATTTCCCATTCGGATGCTCATAACTTAACCGAATGTGGCCGAACGGACACCGTTCCAAACTTCCACGTACTCGGCCAATAAATCACCCAATCTTTCTCACCAATTCTCATAATCTACTCCTATTTCTATCCTAAGCACCATCACGAGGACAGAAATCAGCTCTACACTCAATTTCTCACATTACTCTCTTAGGTTTTCCACCAACTTGCCCTAACCCCTGCCAAACCCGATTTTTGCCACTAACAACACTAACGCATCCACTAACTACGTAAAACTAACGAAAACTTATCGTGACTTCAGAAGATTCGTGGAAGAAACTCGATCGCAGCGCAGAGGAAAAGGGAACGCCGGCTTGCTCGCGGAAGAAGAGGAGTGAGGGAGAGGGTTTGCTGGATGGTGTTCTTCTAAGTTTTTTTTTAAAATATATATTTCACAATTACCAAATTACCCTCCGCCATTAACCGTTTCACAATTTCGTGATTTCGTCCGATTCTGGTTATATTCTTAAATTTCTCTTTCCACCATTAGTTTTAAAATAATCTTTTACTCAAAGGTAGAAATTTTCCATTATTAATTTGGACCAAAACACCATCGATTACAAATTACAAAATTCAAAACTAGTTTAAACGGAAATTCTGGGCATTACAAAGGGCGAAAAATTTAGCCGGTTGAGTGAAAGATTATTTTGAGGCAAATGCATAAGAAAAAATTTTAAGATTTCGACCGAACACAGACCGAATAATAGATTTATTAAAAGGTTTAAAGTTAAGGGTGAAATAGTAATTAAAATTAATTATATTAAATAATATATCTTATAAAAAATAGAGAGAATGAGGCAGAAGCCCGTCCCTCTCTCGGTGCTTTCTCCTCCCTCACGCAGGGATCTTCTCCTTTTCACTTCTCCCTCGATGATACCTTTTCTCCAGCGACGATTCTTCTCAGTTCCCCTTCACCCTTTTAAATTTAAAGGTATGGTTTAGTTAGTTTTGAGTATATAGTTAGTTATTTAGTTGTTTTGAATGTTAAAAGTGAAGTTAGAGGGAGTATTGAGTAGTTTTAGTGAAACCCTAGAAGGGGGATACGAATTTAGAGATTTATAATTGATTTTTATCCATGTATTGGTGTTTAAGCTAGAAGTAAGAGTAGATTATGAGTTTTTATAGAGAATACTGAGCGGTTGGGTAACTGAATACTCGGGTTATGGAACGGTTTTCGTTCGACCATGTCCGACCAAGCTGTAGGTGTTGCATTAAGGATTGGATTACACCGTTAGAAACTAGACGTCATGAGTAATCCATAGTATTTCGAATCGTCCAAATCGGATGAGTATTGTGATAATTGTGAATTTCTGAAGGATAGTCAGGAATAGAGATGGATTTTGGGATTAGTTAGATTAGTTGTTAGAGTATTGTTTCCCCTTATAGTTTTATGAGTTGGATGAATAAGAATTAATGAGTGTGTAGTTTTATAAATTCTCCAGTTAGCGAGCTGTATACGGAGTACAAGTTGCTAAGGATGCCAGGTAAGTAGTTTAGTAGGTGCCTTTGACTTCGGGCCTACATCACAGATCGGTAGGTTGCATGCACGTTTATTTATGTTATGTTTTAGCGGATTATGCATTCATGGTTTTTAAAGTACGAGAACGAAACGAAAATGAATTTCATATTTTTACGAAGTGAAACAGTAAGATGTGATAAGAAGAATGAAATGAGAAAATACGTAAGAAGATAAAAAAGGTGGGGTTGAGTGGTCTTGTCCCTAGAGGTGCACCGCGAAGTGTATCACTATTCTTACGCTTTACGTGGTGGCCTTATTCTTATAGGTGTACCGCGAGGTGTGTCACTTTACTAGATTTCGGTTGACCTTTTCCTCAAAGATGCACCGCGAGGTGTGTTACCTTGATGTAGCACGTAAAGAAAAACGTAGTAATAAGATAAAGATGTAAGAAAGAGACAAAAACGAAAGTAGAGACGAAACTCTAGAAACTGAATATGTTAGGATGAGATTGTTTTTAGCGTTATGTTTTATATGCATTACTTACTTAGCATTAGGCGAATAGATGACTTCGGTGATGTAGGTGATGACACTATAGCTGGTGAGTACTTAGAGCATGCCCAGGACTATGAAGCATGTAACACCCCGTATTTTTGTAGTACCAATTTTTGAGTTGTCGGGGCGATAAACGGCAGAGTTTTGGTTGGAATCGAGAGCGGAGAATTTGTACTATTAGATAAAAGATTATTTCGAGACTAATGATAAAGAGAAAATTTTAGAAATTCAATCGGAAATATACTGAATGATAGTTTAACTAATGGATTTAGTCGTGAGGGCAAAAATGTAATTAAGATTAATTATATTAAATTAATTTTAAAAAATATATATATAATAGAAAGGGAGAGGGAGAGAACAACCCTCTCTTCAATGGTTCTTCTTCCCTCTCTCTTTTCTCTGCAGAGAAGCGAAACCCTTCGTCCCCGCGAGAATTTCTCCCTTCGGCTTTCTCCTTCCCGCGTCGTTCAGCCGAGGATTCTACTCCGTCTTCCGCTCTTTTTCAACGGTAAGTTGTGTAGTTATGGTCTATATTTAGTTAACGGAAGAGTGTGGGGAGGGATTTGATGAATAGGAAGTTAGGATTTTAGGGTTATAGTGTGTATCGAGTTTACTATTGATTGTGGTCGAGGATAAATGCGATAGATGGGTGAGGAAGTTAGCGAAATTGAGCAAAAAATCGAGAACGTAGAAATTTTAAGCCCTATAACGGAATTACTTTTGAATTTTTGGCCTAGCTATGGACGTTCGTTTTAGAAACCCTTTTTGGTATGTTAAATTAGGTTATAATTGTATTGTTTGGCCACTGGAATCGAGTGATTCCGATAACTGACGCAAAAGTTATGCGCATTGGAAGTTAGGTTGATTTTTGTCGGAATTCGAGTTAGCGAACTGTCTTAGTTGGGCTTTGGTAGAGTGAGTTAGTATACATATTTTTAGCACGTGGAATGAGTTGTGTGATGAGTTTTTAATGTGAATTGTTATATGATAGGTTGAGCCCGAGGAGGTGATAGAAACGAGCACCACGGAAAGCTAGGATACCAAGTAAGTAGTGTATGCATATATTTTGCCCAAGTGGGCCTACACTAAGGACCGTTAGGTTTGTGATGGTTGATTGTGATGGGCGTGTATATTGTTTGACAAGCATCATATTTTTGAAACGGCAACAAAAATAAATTTGAGTATGGTTTTATGTGCGGAGGTGAACTGCGATGTGTGGTGGTGAGGATGATATGTGTGTGGACAGCTAGGCCCTGTTGCTGGAGGAACCAGGAAGGTGGCGAGTGCATCCAGCCTCACCTTGGGACGGCTGCTGCGGTGTGCGTGTGGTGGTGTGCAACTATGACATCATTGCTGCAGGAACCAAGACGATGGCAACGTGCCAGGGGGTGGTGTGGCGAGTGCGTACAGTCTCACCCTGGAATGGTTAGGGTGCGTAGAGTGGTGCGTGGGTACATTTTGAGGGCCTCGTTGCTAGAGAAGCCGGGACGATGGCGACGTAACAGGGTGTGAGGTGGAGAGAGAGTCCAGCCTCACCATGGTGCGGCCGTACCATGCGGCACCGGTTGTGACAACATGAGCGAGAACGTAGAGACTGCATGTGATAGAATTTCATTGTCGTTTTACGTTTATAATGCACTACTTACTGAGCGTTAGGCTTATTTTGTGTGTTCTGTGGTATAGGTGCAAAGTTATCAGTGGGTGAGTTGCCAAAGACTAGACAGGATGAGTAGGCGGTTGGCAGCGTACAACTGTGTGCCAGCAAGTGTAGTTTGTCGCGGCGGCCTGACCCGTGGAGTGAAGCCGGGAGGTAGGTTTCTGGGAGTTGCATTTTTGAGAGATCTATGTCGAGTGTCTAGATTTTTAGGCATAGATGGGTGTGGATGTTGATAGTCGGAATTGATGTATAGGTACATTGTTAAGCTATTTGAAAGTGTTTAAATGAATTATTTAGGTTTTCAATCGGTTGTTTTAATTCGGGGAAGTTTTCGTGTCCTTTTTTCCTTTGAACTGCTGTTATTTTTAGACTGCTGGTGCAAAGTGTCGACCGAACTCCATAGATGTCAACCGATCAGTGTAAATTGGTGAGTGTTGATCGCGGGGTTCGACCTATGCGGGCAGAGAGAAATGAGGTGTCGACCGATTAGTGTAAAATTAGTGAGAATGTCGACCGCAGGGTTCGACTTGCGCGGGCAGAGAGGATTAAGATGTCGACCTGTGAAAGCGGGTGTTGACCGCTCTTTGAGATGAGTGTAGAAGTGTCGACAGGCGATTTCTAGTGTCGACCGAGGAGAAAACCTGAGAGAAACGTGGTGTCGACCGGTGTTCACTAGTGTGGACCGATGAAAAACCTGAGACGACTCAGGTGTCGACCGGCGCTTGCAGGTGTCGACCGTTTTCCTTATTTTTACGATTTTAAAGGGCAAAGTTGTTTAAACCGATTTTAAATGAGCTTTCGCTGCGGCGTTCATATGTATTTCTTTTGGAAGTCGTTTTGAGTTGAATAACCAAAAGTTTTAAATTTTATACGAATTTTTTCGAAGTGAGAAGCGGGTTTACCGTTGACGACCCGGGTTCGGGGACGACTCGGGGCATTAAAGATGTGGTGTCGGAGCAGTGGACAAACCGGAAACGGATAGGTTTTATTGGCGTTACAAGGCAGTTAGAGGAGTGCACTCGTGGATAACCGGCCAGCTGTTAGGGCGTTTTGACCATAGTGGGCGTAGGTACCAGTTTTGGAGTGTAGTCGAAATGGTTTGCAGTCGTTTTAAGTTGTTTTGAGTCATTTGGATATATAGAAGGATTTCAAACTTTACTATACGTTTTGCTTAGGTAAATAATGGTTTTGAGTTGATGGAATAGTGTACGTTTTGTTATTTTGTTGTTGAGTCAAATTTCGGTGATTTCTTTGAAAGATTTAAGGTTTTAAAACAGATTTTGTAAATGAAATGTCGACCTGTGCCCGAAAGTGTCAACCGCTTAGTGTATAAACGAGTGCAGAGTGTCGACTTGTATGTAAAGGGGTCGACCAAATTCCATTGGTGTCGACGGCTTTGGTCGACCTACTTGGACAGAAAGGGAGAATGTGTCGACCGGTGCTTGGAAGTGTCGACCCGTAGTGTAAAATAGCTGGGAGTGTCGACCGCAATGATTGACCTACGTGGACAGAGAGAAACGTAGTGTTGACCGTTTACGCAAGTGTCTGTGTCGACTAATGGTGTCGACCGATGAAAAACACGAGACAAACAAAGTGTCGACTGATGTTTACAGGTGTCGACCGGTTTCCCTTCTTAAGGTTTTGGTTAAGTGAAGTTTTATTTAAACCTATTTTGATTGAGTATTCTGCTGCGATATTGTTTAAAATATTTTTAAAAATATCGTTTTAAGTCGAGGAACAAAGTTTTAAATTTTTACTTGAATTTTTCGAGCGTAGTTGAGAGAGTAGTAGTAGTGAGCGAATCGGGAATCGTGTAGGATTTCCGGGGCGTTACAAATATCGAGAACGACACCTCCTCCGAAACGGAGGAAGTGGCCAACCTATGCTTTATGGCCAAGGAGAATGAGGTTAGTGATTCTTTTAATGATAGTGAAAATTATGATAGCGATCTAATTGATGCCTTCAATGATTTAGTAAAACAATATGGCATTCTTAAGTCTAAATATAACTTGTTGAAGAAGGAAAATGCAAACTTAATTAAAAAGCATGCTAAGGAGATTAACTTGCATGAAATGAAAATCAGTGAACTTAAAACTAAAAATGATAGTTTGAATGAAATAATCTTAAAATTCACTGATGGGAGCAAGAACTTGAACATGCTCTTAGGGGAATCAAAGAGTAACATTTGATAAGGCCGGAATCGGTTATGGAAATTTCAACAAAAAGAAAGTATACAAGATTTTTTTCGTCAAGCCATCTACATGTCATACATGTAATGAAGTATGCCATAAATCGTTTGTATGTTCATTAAAATTTAACAATGTTAAATTATTTTGCAAGTTACAATGGGTTCATAAGGGAACCAAACCTAACACTAGGACCTAAAAAATTTTAGTACCAAAGAAGATTACGTGATTATCGTTTTTGTAGGTTGCGATTTCTCCCACGATAACTTATGGTATCTTGATAGCGGATGCCCAATACATACGACAGGGGACTCCTCCAAGTTTGCCTATGTCAATAAAAAGAAGGGAAACGTCACTTTTGGTGGAAATCAAAAAGGAAAAATAGTTGGCATTGGTAATATAGATATTGACACTAACCCTATAATTGAGAATGTTTTATTACCTGAAGGTTTAAAACATAATTTGCTAAACATTAGCCAATTGTGTAATA
>CM039519.1:22104449-22213138 GCA_022433055.1 Begonia peltatifolia | reverse complement strand
TGTTTTGATAAAAAATGTGTTACTGTGAATTCTTTGAATGATAATTGATCTTGGCATAGAAGATTAGGACATGTAGGTATAGATACCTTAGTTAAGATTTTTAAGAATAATCTAGTTAAGGGACTTTCAAAAATATCCTTTGAGAAGGATAGAGTTTGTGATGCTTGTCAAATAGGCAAGCAAACCAAAAGTTCTTTTGCTTCAAAGATGGTCGTCACAACTTCCAAGCCTCTACAATTACTTAACATGAACCTTTTTGGTCCTTCAAACATTGCTAGTCTAGGAGGAAAACATTATGTCTTTGTCATTGTAGATGATTTCTCTAAGTTCACTTGGATATTCTTTCTAAAGTCAAAGGATTAAACTTTTGATATCTTCTCTAGCTTTAAGAAGAAAGTTCAAAATGAAAAGAATCTTGTCATTGTTGCTATTCGTAGTGATCATGGTAGAGAATTTGAAAATGAGAAATTTGAACTTTTATGTCTCAAACATGGAATTGTGCATAATTTCTTCTCACATAGAACCCCTCAACAAAATGGAGTTTTGAGAGGAAAAATAGGTCTCTCCAAGAGCTTGCTAGGACTATCTTCAATGAAAACTCTCTTCCAAAATATTTTTGGGGCGGAACCAAACCTAACACTAGGACCTAAAAAATTTTAGTACCAAAGAAGATTACGTGATTATCGTTTTTGTAGGTTGCGATTTCTCCCGAGATAAATTATGGTATCTTGATAGCGGATGCCCAATACATATGACGGGGGACTCCTCCAAGTTTGCCTATGTCAATAAAAAGAAGGGAAACGTCACTTTTGGTGGAAATCAAAAAGGAAAAATAGTTGGCATTGGTAATATAGATATTGACACTAACCCTATAATTGAGAATGTTTTATTACTTGAAGGTTTAAAACATAATTTGCTAAACATTAGCCAATTGTGTAATAAAGTATATAAGGTTATTTTTAAATCAAAATCATGTGTAATTAAAAGTAGCTCAAGTAGTAAAATTTTGTTTGTAGGCTATAGAGAAGAAAATGTGTACACGATTGATTTAGATAGTATTAAATGTTTTGATAAAAAATGTGTTACTGTGAATTCTTTGAATGATAATTGGTCTTGGCATAGAAGATTAGGACATGTAGGTATAGATACCTTAGTTAAGATTTTTAAGAATAATCTAGTTAAGGGACTTTAAAAAATATCCTTTGAGAAGGATAGAGTTTGTGATGCTTGTCAAATAGGCAAGCAAACCAAAAGTTCTTTTGCTTCAAAGAAGGTCGTCACAACTTCCAAGCCTCTACAATTACTTCACATGAACTTTTTTGGTCCTTCAAACATTGCTAGTCTAGGAGGAAAACATTATGTCTTTGTCATTGTAGATGATTTCTCTAAGTTCACTTGGATATTCTTTCTAAAGTCAAAGGATTAAACTTTTGATATCTTCTCTAGCTTTAAGAAGAAAGTTCAAAATGAAAAGAATCTTGTCATTGTTGCTATTCGTAGTGATCATGGTAGAGAATTTGAAAATGAGAAATTTGAACTTTTATGTCTCAAACATGGAATTGTGCATAATTTCTTTTCACATAGAACCCCTCAACAAAATGGAGTTTTGAGAGGAAAAATAGGTCTCTCCAAGAGCTTGCTAGGACTATCTTCAATGAAAACTCTCTTCCAAAATATTTTTGGGCGGAAGCCGTGACTACGGCTTGCTATGTGCTAAACCTAGTCTACATAAGACCTATCCTTGAGAAAACCCACTATGAACTTTGGAATGATAAAATTCCTATTGTCAAGTATTTTAGAATCTTTGGTTATAAATGCTTCATTCTCAACACTAAGACGGATCTTGGAATATTTCTTGCATATTCATTAACTAGTAAAACATATAGAGTGTTTAACAAAAAAACACTGATTCTATAATAATCCATGCATGTCAATTTTTATAAGACCCCTCAATCTACAATCAATGTGGAAAATGATGACGATTTATATAAGCAAATGGACTCTCTTCCCTAGGTAAGCAAGTCGAAATCATTCAAGGAGAAACCTACATAGATTCCCCATCAAACTCACTAGAAATTGTTGCAATGAAGGATGCAAATGATTGTTTTCTTAGAGATTGGAAATATGTCAAAAGTCATCTCATAGATGAAGTTATGGGTAATCCTTCCTTAGGTGTTAAAACTAGAGTTTCACTTAGAAATTTGTGTATAAATGTGACATTTATCTTTCAAATTGAAGCAAAGAAATTTGAGTAAGCTGAATTGGATGAAAATTGGATAGTAGCCATGCAAGAAGAGTTAAATCAATTTGAAAGTAACAATGTATGAGAACTTGTTCCAAAACCCAAGGATCATCCCATTATAGGAACTAAATGGGTGTTCAAAAACAATATGGAGGAAAATGGAATTATTGTAAGAAACAAGGCTAGATTGGTTGCCAAGGGGTACAACCAATAAGAGGGAATAGATTTTGAAGAAACCTTTGCTCGTTTAGAATCAATTAGAATGCTTTTAGCCTTTGCTTGCTATTAAAACTTGACTCTTTTCCAAATGGATGTAAAGAGTGCATTTTTAAATGCTTATACTTTGGAAGAAGTGTATGTAGAGCAACTTTTGGGCTTTGAAGCATATGACAAACCTGACCACGTATACAAATTTAAGAAAGCGTTATATGGACTTAAACAAGCCCCTAGAGCTTGTTATGATAGGTTGAAGAATTTACTTATGGAAAGGAACTTTAAAAAGGGTAATACCGATTCAACCTTGTTTATCATGCAAAAAGGGGATGATTTGCTCATTGTACTAGTATACGTGGATAACATCATTTTTGTCTCAACAAATGTCACACTTTGTGATGAGTTTGCATCTTCAATGTAAAGTGAATTTGAAATGAATATGATAGGGAAGTTAACATTTTTCTTAGGATTGCAAATAAAGCAAACTACTGATTGTATATTTTTAAATCAAAAAAAATATATCAAAGATCTTTTAAAGAAATTTGGATTGAATTCTTCCAAACCATCTAGCCATGAGCACATCTACGAAATTGGATAAAGATGAAAATGGGTTAAGTGTAGATATCAAGAAATATCGAGGCATTATTGACTCTCTTCTTTACTTAACGGCTAGTAGGCCGGATGTTCTATTTAGTATGTGCCTATGTGCTAGGTTTCAAGAATCTCCTAAGGAATCCCACTTAAATACGGTTAAGAGGATATTCAAATATTTAAGTGGTACCTATGATTTTGGATTATGGTATCCAAAAGGTATATCTTTTGATTTAATAGGATATTCTGGCTCTGATTATGCCAGAAGTCTTGTAGATAGAAAAAGCACTAGTGGAACATGTTAATTTCTAAGTGAATCTCTTGTATCGTGGTATTCAAAGAAACAAAATTCGGTAGCTCTCTCAACTGCCGAAAGCGAATATATCGCCGCCGGAAGTTGTTGTGCTCAAATACTTTGAATGAAGCAAACACTGGAGCACTATAACCTATTCTATGATAGGATACCGATTAGATGTGACAACACTAATGCCATTAACATTTCCAAGAATCCTGAACAACACTCAAGAACCAAACACATTGAAATTCGATATCATTTTATAAGAGATCATGTACAAAAAGGGGATATTACTTTGGATTTCGTAAATTCTTCCCATCAATTAGCCGACATCTTCACAAAACCCCTAGATGAGAAGACTTTTAATGATATTCGTATTCGGTTAGGTCTAATCAAAATTGAGGAGTCATAAAATTCAAATCTAATTCGGGAAGTGTCGACCACTATTGGAATCAGTCGACACCTCAAACTCTGTTTTTTCTTTTATACTCATCATAATTTTTGACCTATAATAATACTGGTCAACACCTTGGCCTGTCAACGCATTCAGTTTATGAAAAACGTGACAACACCTCAATAAACGGTTACTAAGACTAGTCAACACCTCAATAATCTGTTATTCTTTTTAACGAAGACAGTGTCGTCTGGAACCCTAACCTACGACCTCTCTTCGATTTTCTCAGAGATCTCTCTTCCCACATCTCAAATTTTCAACTCATCTCTTCAAGAAATCGTACTCTTTCTCTTCTAAACCTCAAATGGTATCATCCTCTCATAGTAAACTTGTCTTTCATCGAAAGAGATCAAAAAACTCTGCTCAAGAGACCGAGCAATAGCCTCCATCAGTATGGCCGTCTCCACTTTTCACAGGTGAAGAGTCTAAGGTAAGGTATATAAGTGATTTTCATTTCAATACTCTTATTTTAAGCAGAAGAATTGAATTTTCAGAGTTATTCAGTTTAAATTTGATTGAGCCGTTAAGGACTATGTGTCTTTATGAGCTGTTTAACTTTAGCGATCCATATTTTGAGACTCCGATAAGAATGTTCTATGCAAATGTAGAATATTCTGTACGACTTCTTAAAATTCGTAGCTATGTGTATGGAAAAGACATAGAAATTACCTTGCATTTCTTAAATACAATATTATATTGTGAATTCAAAAATGCTGGCGAAAAATATTATGAGACAGTAAAGGATCCCGACTTTATGGTCACAAATAATGGAACTGAATTTTTAAGGATGATTGTTAAGGATAATTGTTAAGGATCCACATCGATCCCTTCCATCGAAGCCGAAAGCTAAAGATTTGAATGTATGAGCAAGACTCCTTCATCACATGATTACATACAATTTGTTACCCCAAGGTGGATATCGAAAGCATATTAGTGGTATAGATCTCTATGTTCTCTACAAAATACATCGAGGAGAACAATTCAATGTGAGATACATTATTCTGAATCGGATGCTTCAAGTCTTCAACAATGCATCCAAATCTCTTCCCTTTAATCTTCTTCTAATGAAGATTGTTTAGGTCCATCAAGTGCAAATTCCAAACTCTGAAACATCTTTAAATTTGAAGAAAACAGACTAGTACTGCTTGTAAAAAATCGAGAACCCACACGTTCCCGGTGCGCTACAGTACATCCACACACTACACACTAAAACTTGACACAACTCACGTCTCCACTTCGACACCCCTTGCGGTGCCCTGCGCGCGCCAACTCAACATCACCACGTCACGCGCACGCTCACAGCGCCGCGTGCCCCACGCTCCCTGCCTCCGTACCGCATGTCCGCACGCACGCCCTCACCCGGCACCGCACGACCCGTGAGCACCTGCAAGGCCGTGTGCCCCGCGTGCCTACGATCACACCGCACTCTCACGCTCATCCACACTCCTCAAGAACTCACTGTACACATGCCAACCTATTCCATATCCTCTCGACTCCAAACCTCTCTCCCGAAATTTTGGCAGAGTAACGCCTAAAAACTGACTATCCCAAAATTTAAACCCTGCATACAGTTCACCAAAACTAACAGTATTTATCTATCTACCATTTAGAGAAATCACCATAACAAAATCAGAGTATGAAAACTACGAAAATCCATCAAATGCAAATGAAGAAAATTCACAGTATAGCGCAATATCATACTCTAACATAAAAAAATACATATGCGACCTCAAAACACTGCAACCACTCTATACAATTCTGTACAACCGACATCTATACAAACTCCTCTATCTGCATAAATACCTGACACAAAGTAACAACTCAATGAATCTCACCATCACCTACCACCACCACGGGTCGGGTCGCCCTAACAAAATTCGCCATCCGGTGCTCGGTGGCATGCCGCCAACCATCCTATGCCTCAGGACTAGGCTCTCGAGGCTCACCAGCAAGGTCATCAGCACCTACACCATAGAACACACATCATAAGCCTAACGCTCAATAAGTAGTACAATATGAAAGTAAAAGCCGTCAATCCAACCCTATCACATGCAGTCTCTACACTCACACTCATCTTGTCACATCTGTGACGCGTAGTGTAGCCGCACCAGGGTAAGGAGGAACCTACTGCCACCCTACACCCTGACACGTCGCCACCGTCCCGGACTCTCCAGCAACGAGGCCCTCAAGCTACACACGAGCATCACCACACAGCAACCACATCAGGGTGAGGGTGTACCTCGCACCACACTACACCCTGACACGTCGCCCCCGTCCCAGCCTCCCCACCACGGGGTCACAGTTGCCACACACACACGTTTCGTGACAGCCCAGCCGGCTCACTTCTCGAGTGGAATCCAGGACTGGTGTTGCACTGGCCCACACACTAGTAGGATCTGCGGTACCACTGCTCATCACCCTCACCGACAACACATTCACGCCACGTGACGGCCCAGCCGGCCCACTCCTCCAGCGGAATCCGCGACTGGTGAAGCACCGACCCGCACAATAGTCGGATCTGCGGTACCACCGCCACGCGTCTCGTCACCTACTAAAAATATGCTCAAAACCATTTTCGTTCCCGTTTTAAAAAAAATGATGCATGTCAAAAAATACGCACGCACACTACAATCAACAACATAAAATCCTAAAGTTCTACGATGTAGGCCCACTTGGCAAAACACATGCATGCACTACTTACCTAGCGTCCTACGCTCACTCGACGCACAGCTTCGCCAAAAATGACTCAAGCTAAAACACAAACAATCACTCATAAATCTTCGCTTCAAAATTAACCAAATAAGCTAAAAAAAAATAACATTCCTTAACTAAACCATGATATTCCAACTAAAACGGGTCACCAATGCAGTTTGGCCGAAAACCAGCCTAAGGTTCAGACGCGCATAACTTTTGCGTCCGTCAACGGAATCGAACGATTCAAGTGGCTAAACGTCCCCTTAAGAACCTAGTTTTACACACTAAGATGGATTTTAAAACGGTAAACCGTAGCTAGGTTGAAAAATCCCAAAACCGAATCTGCCCCTTTTTATCAAATTTCACATTTTTGTTTTATTCAACCAAAACTCATTCAAATTAGTCTTACGCATCAAAAATGGCCATGCCACTATCACACGTCACAACCCTACAAAAAGCGCTCATTAATTTGACTCGGACCAAAATCTGACATAAACTTTCGACTCGCATAACGTTTGCGTCGGATATCGAAATCAAACGATTCTAGCGGCCATACGTTCCTCTAATAACCTAGTTTAACCCACAAAAAACGAATTGGGAACAATTAACCGAAGCAAGGCCAAAATGGCCAAAAATAGAATCTGTTTTTATACGAAAAATAGCCGAAATCTCAACTTCGGTCCAATCTCGCCAATTTCTTCACTGAACAGCCACATTTCAACCTATTAAGCGCAATCTAACCCGAAATCAGAAATTCAAGCACAAAAATCCAAATTTTGGCTCAACCTTCTCCCTCGGTTTCTCTCCCACTCACTGGTCTCCTGCTGTCCACCCGCTAACATACTCACTCACCCTCCTAATCCACTCAACAATTGCAGCCAAATTCACAGAAAAACGGAAGGAAGCCGAACCTTAGTCTCGGCCAAACAGGAAAGAACAGTAGAGGGAGATAAAGACTTACAGGGTGGTGGCGTTCGGCACTCGGGTGGGAGAAGGACTCCAGCAAAACTTCCGGTCGTCAGCGGCAGAATTGGACGGAGACTCACTCTCTCGGTCGACGGCAGAAGGTGCTCGGGCCCTCACCCTTTGGGAGCTTGAGCCGCAGAAACCGAACAGCTTCGGTTCGTCGGAACAGCAGCACTCGCTCGTAGCTCTCCCCTCACACTCTCGCTCGTCGGCCGTTGATCGCAGCTCCGACTTCGGCACACAAATCGCCCTCCCTCGCGCGTTCGCTTTTCGCTCCGGCGAAGCAAACAAAACACTGAACGGCTTGCGAAAGCCGTTCAGTTGTTTTTATAAAATTTGGTTTTTTTTTTATAAAATAATTTAAATAATGAATTTACCAAAACGCCTTCACGTGTTTCTATCGTCCGTAACTTCGCTAAATTCTCGCCCTCCCGACTTTAAAATCTCGAAAACCACAACAAAACTAGACTCCGAGTTTTATAATTTATATTCCCCGTTAAAATATTTCTCAAAACTCTAACCGATATTAAATTAAAAATTTCAAAAATTAGATTTAAAAATCCAAAATTTTCTGGGTTATTACATCCCCCCCTCCTTATAAGAATTTTGTCCCCAAAATTTACATACCGAATAAGTTGGGATACTGCCGCTCCATATCATCACGTCACTCCTAAGTAGTTTCTTCCACACCATGGTTGAGCCACAACACCTTGACCAGTGGAATCTCCTTGTTGCGCAGCATCTTTACAGCTGATCCTAAGATCCTCACTGGCTTCTTCTCATAGGACAATGTCGACTCGATCTCTATATCCTGTTGTGGCACTACCTGAGAGGGATCGCACATATACTTCGTCAGGATCAAAACATGGAAAACATCATGGATGGCATCCATCGACGAAGGAAACCGAAGCTGGTACACAGTTCTCCCAATCCGCTTGACAATCGGGAATGGTGAGGGTTGAGCTTCCCCCGCCTTCCGAACCTCACTACTCCCTTGAACGGCGAGACCTTCAGAAATACCTCGTCGCCCTCATTAAACTACAACTCCTGATGCCTCTTATCAGCATAACTTTTCTGTCGACTCTGAGCCGCTTCAATTCTCTTTCGTATCACAGAAATTTTGTCAACAGTCTGCTATAAGATCTCAGAACCTATCAATCGGGCCTCCCTAACCTCATCCCAATACAATGGCGACTTGCACTTCCTTCCGTAGAGGGTCTCGTACGGTGTCATACCAATGGTGGACTAGTAGCTGTTGTTATACGAGAATTCCACTAACGGTAAGAACTTGCTCCAAGCCGCCTGAAACTCTAACACACAGGCCTTAAAATATCCTCCAGAATTTGTATAGTCCGCTCTGACTGCCCGTCAGCTGAGGATGAAAAGCCACACTGAAATCTAACCTGGTGCCTATAGCCTTATACAAACTCCTCCAAAACTTGGACGTGAACCTAGAGTTTCGGTCTGAAACAATCGACACCGAAATCCCATGAAGTCTGACTATCTCCTGAATATACAACTGGGCAAACTGATCCATGGTATAAGTCATCCTCCTAGGCAAAAAGTGAGACGACTTCGTCAACTTGTCTATAATCACCCAGATAGCATCATGGCCCTTGGCAGTCCTCGGCAGTCCCACCACAAAATCTATAGTGATCCGCTCCCACTTCCACTCCGGTATTGGCAATGGTTGGAGCATCCCGGACGGTCGCTGATGTTCCGCCTTCACCTGCTGATAGACTACGCAGGTCTTAACATACTCAGCCACTGCTCGTTTCATGTTAGGCCACCAATAGTGCTGCTTCAAATCCCTGTACATCTTAGTGCTTCCCGAATGCACAGAGAAAGAAGATGAATGAGCCTCTTATAATATATCCCTCCTAATCTCCTCATCCTTCGGGACGTACCATCTATTCCGAAATTTCAGAATCTCGTCCTCTGAATAGCTGAGCTTAGAATCAGGCCTGGCCTCCATACTCGCCTTCAGCTCGCTACACTCCGAGTCAGTCTCCTGAGTCTGCCTGATCCTGTCTAGAATAGTCGGCCTGAACGACAAGGCCGAAAGAGTGGCTGTCAGATCATAAACTACCTCTAGGCCAAAACTCTGCATCTCTGTCACCAACTCAACAGGCACTATCGTAGTCATGGCAGAAGTCAAAGCCGTCACCCTACTCAAGGCATCCGCCACCACGTTCGCCTTTCCCGAGTGGTACCTGATCTCCACATCGTAGTCCTTGACCAGCTCGAGTCATCTTCTCTATCTCAAATTCAGCTCCTTCTACGTGAAGATGTACCTCAAGCTCTGATGGTCTGAGTAAATCTCGCATTGCTGTCCATAAAGATAATGCCTCCAAATCTTGAGTGCAAATACAACATTCGCCAGTTCCAAATCGTGAGTGGGATAATTCTGCTCGTAAGCCTTCAATTGCCTAGAGGCATAGGCAATGACTCTCCCACTCTGCATCAAAACACACCACAAACCAATTCTGGAGGCATCAAAATAAATGCAGAACTTCTCTCCTTCCACGGGCAGCGTCAGCATAGGAGCCGTAGTCAAACTCTGCTTCAATGTCTGGAAGCTGTCCTCACACCTGTCTGTGTATTCATACTTCGCATTCTTTCTGGTCAGCTGGGTCAAGGGGGCCGAGATCTTAGAGAACC
Source organism: Begonia peltatifolia (assembly GCA_022433055.1). Lineage (NCBI taxonomy): Eukaryota > Viridiplantae > Streptophyta > Magnoliopsida > Cucurbitales > Begoniaceae > Begonia > Begonia peltatifolia. The sequence continues at coordinate 22,203,022 of CM039519.1, read as the reverse complement.
CCTTAATGAATCTCCGATAATATCCAGCCAACCCCAGAAAACTGCATATCTCGCTAGCACTAGTCGGTCGCGGCCACTCCTTTACAGCCTGAACCTTCACCGGATCAACTGAAATACCTTAAGAGGAGATAACATGTCCCAAGAAGTGAATCTTGTCCAACCAAAACTTGCACTTGGAGAACTTAGCATACAGCTGATGCTGGCTCAAAATATTCAATACGATCCTCAGATGCCCCCTGTGCTCCTCCTCACTTCGCGAATAAATCAGAATATCGTCGATAAACACAATCACAAACTTGTTCAGGTACTCCCTGAACACCCGGTGCATCATATCCATAAAGGCTGCAAGGGCATTGGTCAACCCGAAAGACATAACTAGGAACTTAAAATGCTCGTACCTCATCCTGAAGGCCGTCTTCGGTACATCCTTTTCCTTCACCTTCAACTGATGATAGCTGGACCTCAGGTCGATCTTAGAAAACACTCGGGCAGCCTGTAACTGATCAAACAAATCGTCAATCCTCGGCAATGGATACCTGTTCTTCACCGTCAACTTATTTAGCTCCCGATAGTCAATACACATACATAGGGATCCGTCCTTCTTCTTGACGAATAGAACTGGCGCTCCCCAAGGTAAAAAACTAGGGCGTATAAAGCCATTATCCGTCAGTTCCTCCAGCTGAGCCTTCAGTTCTTTAAGTTCGGTAGGTGCTAACCTGTATGGGTTCTTGCACATCGGCTCGACACCTGGGAAAACATCTATCTCGAATTCGATCTCCCTGTTAGGGGGTAACCCTGGCAAATCATCATGAAACACCTCTAGAAACTCCTGCACAACAAGAATATCCTGTATCTGAGTATCACCCTGTGACTGCGCATTCCCGACACTTGCAAAAAACCCCTGGCAACCCTTGCCCAACAACCGTGGAGCCTGACGAGAAAAGATAGCAGAAATCCTGGCAAGACCTTTACCTGCTTTAAATGTGTAGCTTTCCCTGCCCGAGGGCCGAAATGAACCTCTCTGGTCTTGCAGTCAATCTCCGCATGATGTCTGAACAGCCAGTCCATTTCCAAGATCACCTCATAATCGCTCATATGGAATATGACTAGCTCGGCATATAACTGCTTCCTCCCCACTGTCACAACATTGCCCTGCACCACCTGTTCTGAATACAAATGCTCCCTTGATGGCAAGGTCACATCATAATGTCGCTCGGCGGGACTAAACTCCAAGTTGGCCTTAACAACAACGCCCGTCGACACAAACGAGTGCGTAGCGCCCGTATCAATCAAAGTATAAGTTGCCACACCAGAAACAAAAATGTTACCTGCAATCACTGATGGCTGGGCAGCATCATCTGGCTCAAAAAGGGCAAAGACCCTCGGTGTAACTCTGGTTGACGCCTTGCTCGCAGCTGGGCATTTGCTGGCAAAGTGTCCCACCTCATTGCAGTTGAAGCAGCAGTTCTGACGCGGCTTCTGGCACTCTCTGGACATGTAGCCCACCTCGCCACAGTTATAACACCGCATGGGGCCCGTTCTGCACTCGCCCAGGTGGCTCCTCTGACACTTCGGGCACACTGGAAACTGTCCCGATCCCTGCAGCCTCTTAGTGCTCCCCTGGCTGCTGGAACTGTCACTAGGCCTCTTCAGGCCTTTCTGCACGGACGCCTCCCCGCTCGACTATGGCAGCGACTCTCTGAATAATCTCTGAGAATGCTCCTTAGGTACCTCCCGATAACTAGGAAGCTTCGCCCGAGCCTCCTCAATGTCAAGAGTCTTCGCTACTACCTCCTCGTACGGCATGCCTCAGGTCCCCACAATCCGCATGCCCATATAGATATCCGGCTGCAGGCCCTGCACAAGCTGATGTACCTTATTCTCATCGAGGCTCACCAAATGTCCTGCAAACCGCGACAAGGCCTCAAATTGTCGTACATACTCGGCCACAGTGCCGGTCTGCCTCAACTGCGCAAACTCCACCATCTTTTGTGTCCTGACAGAATGGCTGAAATACTTACCGACCTGAACTCCCCCAGGTCATGATCTCCACATCTCTCGTGGCCACTACCGTATCCCACCAATGGCTCGCATCCTTGGCCAGATAGAATGCCGCAGTAGAAACCCTATCCTCCTCCTCTACCTTGCCAAAACTCATCATCCTTTCTATGCTCCGTATCCACTCCTCAGCACTGAGAGGTTCCGGAGATGACCCGTCAAAAGTCAGGGGTCTAAGTCTATGCAGCCTGTCACCCCCCCGGTCAGACGAACCCTGGGCGCTAGACTTACCCTGGTCGTCCCTGCTCATAAATCTCTCCAACTGCTGAGACTGACGGTGGACTAACTCGGTAAGCTGCCAGACGGTATCATTCATGTCGCCCACAGCTCTAGGAGGCGCCTCTCGTCGTGGTCGCCCTCTACCTCTACCTCTCGCCTCTCCTGACATTTTCTACCTTTAACATATACAAAGCTCATATTAGTACTACAATAAATTCAAATATAAACACTTACAGTTGGTGGAGTGCTCCCGTACAGCGGCTGGCGATGTTAGGTAATCCTCTCAACGACGTCGGCCCCGTGACTCTGAAACCATAGCTGTAACACCCCGAGAACCCACACGTTCCCGGTGCGCTACAGTACATCCACACACTATGACACACTAAAACTTGACACAACTCACGTCCCCATTTTGACACCCCATGCGCACCCTCGCGGTGCCCTACGTGCACCAACTCAACATCACCACGTCACGCGCACGCTCACAGCGCCACGTACCCCACGCGCCCTGCCTCCGTACCGCACGTCCGCACACACGCCCTCACTCGGCGACGCACGACCCGTGTGCCCCCCGCACCTGCGATCACGCCGCACTCTCACACTCATCCTCACTCCTCAAGTACTCACTATACACATCACAACCTATTCCATATCTTCTCGACTCCCAACCTCTCTCCCGAAATTTCGGCAGAGTAACGCCTAAAAACTGGCTATCCCAAAATTTAAACCCTGCACACAGTTCACCAAAACTAACTATATTTATCTATCCACCATCCAGAGAAATCACCATAACAAAATCAGAGTATGAAGGCTACGAAAAATCCATCAAATGCAAATAAAGAAAATTCACAGTATAGTGCTTTAACACATAAAATTACATATGCGACCCCAAAACACTGCAACCACTCTATACAATCCTGTACAACCGACATCTATACAAACTCCTCTATCTGCATAAATATCTGACACAAAGTAACAACCCAACGAATCTCACCATCACCTACCACCACCACCGGTCGGGTCGCCCTAACCAAATCCGCCATCCGATGCTCGGTCGCACGCCGCCAACCATCCTATGCCTCAAGACTAAGCTCTCGAGGCTCACCAGTAAGGTCGTCATCACCTACACCATAGAACACACATCAAAGCCTAACGCTCAGTAAGTAGTACAATATGAAAGTAAAAGCCGTCAATGCAACCCTATCACATGCAGTCTCTACACTCACACTCATCTTGTCACATCTGTGACGCGTAGTGTAGCTGCACCAGGGTAAGAAGGAACCTACCGCCACCCTATACCCTGACACGTCGCCACCATCCCGGACTCCCCAGCAACGAGGCTCTCAAGCTACACAGGCGCATTACAGCAACCACATCAGGGTGAGGGTGTACCTTGCGCCACACTACACCCTGACACGTCGCCCCCGTCCTTTCCTCCCCACCACAGAGTCACAGTTGCCACACACACACGTTTCGCGATAGCCTAGCCGGCCCACTCCTCGAGCGGAATCTGCGACTGGTGTTGCACCGGCCCACACACTAGTAGAATCCGTGGTACCACTGCCCATCACCCTCACCGTCAACACATCCATGCCACGTGACGGGCCAGCCAACCCACTCCTTGAGCGGAATCCATGACTGGTGAAGTACCAGCCCGCACACTAGCAGGATCTGCGGTACCACCGCCACACGTCTTGTCACCTACTAAAAATATGCTCAAAACCATTTTCATTCCCGTTTTAAAAAAAATAATTTATGTCAAACAATACGCACGCACACTACAATCAACAACAAAAAATTCTAAAGTTCTACGGTGTAGGCCCACTTGGGCAAAGCACATGCATGCACTACTTACCTGGCGTCCTCCGCTCACTCGACGCATAGCTTCGCCAAAAATGCGTCAACCTAAAACACAAACAATCACTCATAAATCTTCACTTCAAAATTCACCAAATAAGTTAAAAAAAATAACATTCCTTAACTAAACCATGATATTCCAACTAAAACGGGCACCAATGAGGTTTGGCCGAAAACCAGTGTAAGGTTTGGACGCGCATAACTTACGTCCGTCAACGGAATCGAACGATTCAAATGGCTAAACGTCCCCTTAGGAACCTAGTTTGACACACTAAGATGGATTTTAAAACGGTAAACTGTAGCTAGGTTGAAAAATCCCGAAGCCGAATCTGCTTCTTTTTATCCAATTTCACATTTTTGTTTTCTTCAACCAAAACTCATTCAAACTAGTCTTACGCATCAAAAATGGTCATGCCACTATCACACGTCACAACCCTACGAAAAGCGATCACTAATTTGACTTCGACCAAAATCCAACATAAACTTCCGACGCGCATAACCTTTGCGTCGGATATCGTAATCAAACAATTCCAGCGGCCATACATTCCTCTAATAACCTAGTTTAACCCAAAAAAACAGAATTGGGAACGATCAACCGAAGCCAGGCCAAAATGCCAAAAACAGAATCTATTTTTATACAAAAAATAGCCGAAATCTCAACTTCGATCCAATCTCGCCAATTTCTTCACTGAACAACCACATTTCAACCTATTAAGCACAATCTAACCCAAAATCAGAAATTCAAGCACAAAAATTCGAATTTTGGCTCAACCTTCTCCTTCGGTTTCTCTCTCTCTCACCAGTCTCCTACTGTCCACCCTCTAACATACACACTCACCCTACTAATCCACTCAACATTTACAGCCAAATTCACAGAAAAATGGAAGGAAACCAAACCTTAGTCTCGGCCAAACCGGACAGAACAGCAGAGGAAGAGAAGGACTTACAGGGTGGTGGCGTCTGACACTGGGGTGGGAGAAGGACTCCAGCAAAACGTCCGGTCGTCAGCGGCAGAATTGGATGGAGACTCACTCCTTCGGTCGATGGCAGAAGGCGCTCGGGCCCTCACCCTTCGGGAGCTCGAGCCGCAGAAACCGAACAGCTTCGGTTCGTCGGAACAGCAGCACTCGCTCGCAGCTCTCCCCTCACACTCGCGTTCGTCGGCCGTTGATCGCAGCTCCAACTTCGGCACACAAATCGCCCTCCCTCGTGCGTTCGCTCTCGGCTCCGGCGACTCAAACCAAACACTGAACGGCTTGCGAAAGCCGTTCAGTTGTTTTTATAAAATTTTGTTTTTTTTATAAAATAATTTAAATAATGAATTTACCAAAACACCCTCATGTGTTTCTATCGTCCGTAGCTTCGCTAAATTCTCGCCCTCCCGACTTTAAAATCTCGAAAACCACCACAAAACTAGACTTCGAGTTTTCTAATTTAATTTCTCCGTCAAAAAATTTCTCAAAACTCCAACCGAGATTAAATTAAAAATTTCAGAAATTAGATTTAAAAATCTAAAATTTTCCGGGTTATTACACTGCTCATCCACTCTATCTTGGATGAGGTTTGGAATCAATGATTAAGGAGATTGGATCTTAAAGGGAGACCAAGCTGGTAATAGTACTGGATCATTTCAAATGGAAGTGGATGAGGGTGGTCAAGAGCCAGAACAAACCCGCTGAATCTCAATTCCAAGCACCTAGAGGGAACATCTCGAATCTTGAGGATCAGTTCAATAATCTAGAGGCGAGTATAGCAAGCATAGGCACCGCCATTGAATCACTTACAAACTTAGTTCTTAGTCGTCTTGATCGAATGGAAGCTGAATAACATCAAGAGTTCATTGAGATTCATGAGCATCTTGACTATCTTCAAGATTACTGGGATGGTGAAGTTTCCCTAACCAATCATACAAACAATCCCAATGTTTCTCCATCTTAGTAATATTTTTCTCTTAAGTTTGCAAGTGTCATAAGCATTGTTAGTTTTTTAATTTCTTTTTTCTCTGCGTTTCTCTTAGTTTGTTGCTTGTAATCGTTTGATACTGAAATTTCTCTTTGAAATATTAGCAATGATATCTTCTATGTGTTGAATGAATTACACACTGATATAATGCTTTATGCTAGTTGACTGTGACGTGTTTATATTTTTGATAATGTCAAAGGAGGAGACATAATTGAAAAGTAGAAGATTTGAGCAAATATGAAGATAGTGCATGTATTGTGGGGGAGAATTCTTTTTCGTTATAAGTATGGGAAAGTGTGAAATCAATTTATAATTTGTCATCGTCAAAAAGGGGGAGATTGTTAACTTAAAATGAGGTCAATTTTAATGTATTTTTTGATAATGTTTAATTAAAATTTGTTCAACAGTAATATGGTTTTGAAAATGATGTGTGATAAATTGATTAATCTAAGAAACGAATAATTATCCAAGTACCTTAATTGAAAATACCCCTGAAAGAAAGGTATTTAGCACTAATGAATTTTATTAAGTGTGTGATAGTTAAAAGAAAAAAAAAACATTTTTGGAAAGCAAGTGTCGATCGGTATATCAAGGTGTCGACTGGTGAATTGAGAAATGAACAAAGTGTCAACCACAAAGAACGACCGAAACGAACAGAGGGAAAGCAAGTGTCGACCAGTATATCAAGGTGTCGACCGGTGAATTGAGAAATGAATAAAATGTCGACCACAAAGAACGACCGAAGCAGACAGAGGGAAAGCAAGTGTCGACAAATATATCAAGTTGTTGACCGGTGAATTCAAAAATGAATAAAGTGTCGACTACACTATAAAGGATTCGACCGACACTGCTTAGAACGGCTATCAATGAACATCAACGATAACAAAGTGTCGACCGATACTTAGAGAGGTCAACCGAAAAGGCTTACAACGCTCTTCTATCTATGCACAACGGTAACAAGGTGTCAACCGGTTTAATATAGGTCAACCACAGAACTATGAAGGACTCTAAATTGAAGAATGGAAGACTGTTACAAAAACAACAATCAAGGAACCAACAGATCAAAAATTTTCTCAACTTCAAAGAGCTTCCATTTTCAATTCTTCTTACTACTGTCAGACCAAAACTTGAAATTACATTATTGAAAGAGTGCAATTTTAGTTTCAATTAAATCATTTCTTGAAACATTGTAAAAGAGTGAATCCCAATGATAAAGGTGTAAAGGCAGTTGATTGACGCCCGTAAAGTTCAATCAAAGGTGTAAAGGCAGTTGATTGACGCCCATGAAGTTCAATCAAATATTCTCTCGGAGGAGGAGGAAAGAATCTTCAATGAAAGCCTTTGAAACGTGGACGTAGGCAAGGTTGGCCGAGCCGCGTAAACAATTTCGGTGTCATTTCTCCTTTCCCTCAACTCTTTACTTGCTATTGATTAAATTCATCTTATCGACGTAATTTGAAATCATTAAGTATATATACTTAAGTGCAAACTTATTAAATTTGTTAGTGATCACAATTACTAAGTATTATTTCAAGCATAAACCTAATTCACCCCCTTCTCTCTCTCTCTCTCTCACTCACTCACTCACAGGTAAAAACGATCCTACACTGTCTCCGACCACCGTGCAGCTTCTAGACGCAGTCGAACTCCCAGAAGGCAGCAAACTCAATGGAGCGGCTGAGCTCCGACTAATCTCTCTCTCGGTAAAAGCCATCGCCGCCTGAAGTTCCTTTCTGTTATGCACTTCATGAAGGAATTGCGAAGAGAAGGGAGAAAGAAGAAGGGGTTTAGGTTGTTTTAAAAGAAAAACCTGAACCGGTTCACTTATTTCGCGGTGCAGCCAAACCAAACCAGCCCAGCTCAACCGAGACGATCCAACCTAACCAGACTCAGTCCAACTTAACCAGACCCTAACCATTTTTTGACCAAAATCATACAGACCAAACAAGATTATTTTCAGAGCATCAAATTCGACCAAAAATTATCCGAAACGATCCAAATTTCGACCTAACCGATTTAGGAATTTAAACAGTAAGGAATTTCTGCTTAAATCCTTTTGAAGTTGATTATCTAAAGTGGAAAATTAATAACGAATATTTTGGTTAGGCAGGAAAAGTACCGGAAGTCGTCCAACTCGATCCAGTTTGACCCAAATCGACCTAAGTATACACATAAGAAATTCTACACGTTCTTTTGGAAAAATTGGATTTAATTAAATATGAATTTAATACCAAGTATTTTATTCAAGTAGAACATTATTTGAAATTTTGGAAAAATCTCGATAATTCTAAACCCTCGAAATTCATGTAAGTGAAACACTAAGTTTGCAACATTTTGACTACGACTCTACATCGCAAATATTTTTTCTATTTTCTATATATATGTAACGTCCCTAGTGTAATGACCCGGAAATTTTGAATTTTAATTTTAATTTTTGAAATTTTTAATTTAATCTCGGTCGGAGTTTTAAGAAATATTTCAACGGAAAAATTTAAATTATAAGACTCGGAGCCTACTTTTGCGATGGTTTTCGAAATTTAAAGTCGGGAGGTCGAGAAATTAATGCAATTACGGACGATTAAAACACGTGAGGGCATTTTGGTAATTTGTAATTAAATTAAAAGTTTTTAAAAAAAAATGTTATATGGTGGAATGGCTTCGGGTGGAAGCCATTCCACCGTGTTGTCGTTCGGCCGAGAAAGGGAGCGAGAGAGAGATCGGGGAATGGAAATCGCCGACGATCGACCGCCGAGGGAGAGACGCCGGTGCCCAGAGTACTCCGGTGAGCTGAAGAGAAAAGCTGTTTTGCCTTCCCGCGCTGAGAAACCGAAGGTGAGTTCTCCCCCGTTTTTGGTTCTGTCGACCGAGCGTGGAAGCTCGGTTATTCTTGGACTCCCGACGGTAGAGCTTAGTTGTTGGAGCATTTTAGAGTGTAGTGTGTGCGTGTGCTGGAGCCAGAGTGTGGCTCGGCCCTTCTGTGGCAAAACTCGACCGAGAGCAGGGAGTTTTCCCTTCCAGTTTTTGTCCTGCTTAGATGGCCGAGCATGAAATTTGTTCGTACCTTTAAGTCTCTGTAATTTCATGTTATAATTTAAGTGGGATAAAAGTGAATTTCATGGTTCAATGATCTGGTTGAGAAATGCATGGTTGTGGAAAGAGAACTGTGAGGGTTTTGTGCTGTCATTCTGTTTTTTTTATTTGGGAACCACAAATTTTGTTAATGTATGCATAGGTGAGCTGAAATGTGGTTGTATTGCGAGAAAATTTGGTGGATGTGGATAGAAACCGAAAATGTGACATGTCTGAGCATAAAACCAGTTCTGTTTTCGGGGATTTTGTCAGGGCTATGATTAATTGTTTTAAATTCTGTTTTAGCGGGTTAAAATAGGTGGTTAAAGGGACGTATGGCCGCTGGAATCGTTTCATTCCGATATCCGACGCAAACGTTTTGTGCGTCTGACGTTTACGTCAGATTTTTGTCCAAGTCAAATTAGTGAGCGTTTTTCGTAGAATCTTGACGTGTAATAGTGGCATGGCTTTTTTTGGTGCGTAAAGTTAAATTGAGTGAGTTTTGGTTGAAGAAAAACAAAGGTTGAAATTTTATAAAAAAATGGCAGATTTAGTTTTTGGAATTTTTCGCCTGTCTGCGGCTTACCATTTTAAAATCCGTCTTAGTATGTTAGACTAGGTTCCTAAGAGGACGTTTAGCCATTTGAATCGCTCGATTCCGTTAACGGACGCAAAAGTTATGCGCGTCCGAACTTTGGGATAGTTTTCGGCCAAACCAAACCAATGGGCCGTTTTAGTTGGAATTTCATGAGTGTAGTTGGAAGGTTATTTTTAGCTATTTGGTGGATTTTGAGATAAAATATTGATGAGTGGTTGTTTGTGTTTTAGGTTGAGACACTTTTTGGCGAAGCTGTGCATCGAGCGAGCTTAGAACGCCAGGTAAGTAGTGCATGCATCCGTTTTGCCCAAGTGGGCCTACACTGTAGAACTTTAGGGTTTATGTGATTGATTGTGGTGTGCGTATTGTTTGGCATGCATCATATTTTAAAAACGTGAACGAAAATGATTTTGAGCATGCTTTGAGTTTGTGGTGAGACGTGTGGCAGTGGTACCGCGGATCCCGCTAGTGTGCGGGCCGGTGCTTCACCAGTCGCGGATTCCACTCAAGGAGTGGGCCGACTGGGCCATCATGCGGCATGAATGTGTTGACGGTGAGGGTGATGGGCAGTGGTACCGCGGATCCTACTAGTGTGCGGACCGGTGCAATACCAGTCGCGGATTCTACTCAAGGGGTGGGCCCGCTGGGCTATCGCGAAACGTGTGTGTGTGGCAACTGTGGCCCCGTGTTGGGGAGGCTAAGATGGGGGCGACGTGTCAGGGTGTAGAGTGGCACCCTTACCAGGATGTGGTTGCCATGTGATGATGCATGTATGTAGCTTGTGGGCCTCGTTGCTGAGGAGTCCGAGACGGTGGCGACGTGTCAGGGTGTAGGGTAGCGTGAGATTCCTCTTTACCCTGCTACGGCTGTACTACGCATCACAGATGTGACAACATGAGTGTGAGTGTAGAGACTGCATGTGATAGGATTGCATTGTCGGCTTTTACTTTCATATCGCTTTACTTACTGAGCGTTAAGCTTCTGTTGTGTGTTCTATGGTGTAGGTGCTGATGATCTTGCTGGTGAGCCTCGAGAGCCTAGTCTTGAGGCATAAGATGGTTGGCGGTGTGCGACCGAAGCACCGGATGGCAGATTTTTGTTAGGGCGATCCAGCCGTGGAGATGGTAAGTGGTGGCCTGGTTTGTTTGCGGGTATTTTTCTTTTGTGGTGATTATGTACAGTCGATGAGATGAGTTGTATATGCGTCATTATATATGTGTATATGAAGTGCGTGTGATTTTAGCGACGTACGCATATATTTTACATGTATGAGCTTGGAATTTGCTCTATACTGTGAATTTTCTTCGTTTGAAATTGATAAATTTTCGTTGTCTTCATACTCTAATTATGTTATGGTGAATTCTCTGGATAATGGATAGATAGATATTGTTAGTTTTGGTGAACTGTGTGCAGGGTTTTAAATTTTTGGGATAGCCAATTTTTAGGCGTTATTCTGCCGAAATTTCGGGAGAGGGGTTGAGAGTCGAGAGGATATGAAATAGGTTGAGGTGTGTACAGTGAATGCTAGAGAAGAGTAGATGAGCGTGGAAGTGCGGCGTGATCGCAGGTGCGCAGGGCACGCGGTCCTACGGGTACTCATGGGTCGTGCGACGCCGGGTGAGGGCGTGCGCGCGGACGTGCTGTACAGCGGCAGGGTGCGTGAGGCACGCAGCGCTGTGAGCGTGCGCGAGACACAGTGACGTTGAGTTGGCACGTGCGGTACCGCGAGGGTGCGCGTGGGGTGTCGAAGTGGGGACGTGAGTGCGCGGTACCGGATTGTGTAGTTCGAGGGGTGCGTTGGATTCTTTCCTAGGATTTCAAGTCTTACCGTCTTATCTTAAACTGTTTTAAATGGTTTTCTTTTGCGTTGCGTAGTTTTTATGTTGAGGACTTCGTGTTCCCTTTTCAGGACGCAAGTTGTTTTCGAATCGAGTCGAAAATTTTTCATACTCACAAATGTTCTTTTGAAAATGATTTGAAAACGAAAAGGGTATTAAATTGAGTGAGTTATGTCAAGTGTTAGTGTGTGTAGTGTGTAGATGTACTGTAGCGCACCGGGAACGCGGGGTTTTCTCGGGGGTGTTACAGTTATGGTATCAGAGCCACGGGGTCGACGTCATTCAGAGGATTACCTAACACCGCCAGCCGCTGCACGGGAGCACTCCACCAACTGTAAGTGTTTAGATTGAATTTATTGTAGTACTAATGTGAACTTTATATTTATGTTAAAGGTAGAAAATGTTGGGAGAGGCGAGAGGTAGAGGTAGAGGGCGGCCACGACGAGAGGCGCCTCCTAGAGCTGTGGGCGACATGGATGATACCGTCCGGCAGCTTACCGAGTTGGTCCACCGTCAGTCTCAGCAGTTGGAGAGGTTTATGAGCAGGGACGACTAGGGTCAGTCTAGCGCCCAAGGTTCGTCCGACAGAGGGGGTGACAGGCTGCATAGACTTAGACCCCCGACCTTTGACGGATCATCTCCGGATCCTCTCAGTGCTGAGGAGTGGATACGGAGTATGGACAGAATGATGAGTTTTGCCAAGGTAGAGGAGCATGACAGAGTTTCTAGTGCGGCATTCTATCTTGCCAAGGATGCGAGCCATTGGTGGAATACTGTGGCGACCACGAGAGATGTGGAGGCCATGACCTAGGAGGAGTTCAGGTCGGTGTTTTTCGGCAAGTATTTCACTCATTTAGTCAAGACACAGAAGATGGTGGAGTTTGCACAGTTGAAGCAGACCGGCACTGTGGTGTTACAGCCAAGCCCCTGCTCGGTCACTAAAATGCATGAAAGGATCGGTTAGGCCCTCGGATCTCGGCCAAGCCGAGAAACTCTTGAGAAAAACAACAAAATGAAAAGCCAAATGTGCTTGAAATGAAATGAAATTTGGTGTGAGATTAGTGGAGTGAGTGAGGTGTGTGATGGTGGTGGTCGTGGTCCAGATTGATTAGAAATGACAAACTTGTACAAGCAAACCCGCAAGTCGGCCGAAGAGACAATGTTATGTTCTCGGCAATCACAACCTTTCCATGGAAAGGTTCTCAACTTGGGGAATCGAATTTGGCCACTTCCTTCTTGTTTCCTTCCCTTGAAAGGGAGGAGAGAAAAGTGGAACACAAGCTCGAGCAACAACCTTGAGTTGCCAAGCTAGGAGGCTACTCCTAATCGGTTCATGGAACCGAGCACTTACCTTGGATGGTGGTTGAAAACTCTCTCGGTTTCCTCTTAGAAAACATGCCGATGCCCATTAACTTTGCCAACCAAAATACAAACACCAATGCTATACTTATATAGGCCTAGGATGGAGGGTTTTAGGGCTGTGCTTTGGTCTTCAAAAACTTGGTGCAAAGAAGCTTATAACCGGCTCCAAAGTGTTGTAGTGTGCGGCCGAGATGATGGCAGCCAAGTGGTTGATCAATGGCTTGCTGAATGCCATGTCATGGATCCATGTTTCTTCCACAATAGGTAAAGGGGACAAGCATCTCAAATGGCAGCCCAATGGTGTGGCCAAATCGGGTAAAGTTGGCCACCACTTGCGGCACTTCCTCCTTGGCGCATTTGCGGCCGAGAGTGGCATGTCTTGCATGCCCGATTGCTTCTTCAAGTTAAGCCAATCCCAAAACCCTTTCCATCATCTATCCTAACCATTCAATCTAATCCTAAATGCCTAATGCATGCCCATAATAATAAGTTAAACAAGAAGGTCAATGTTTGCCCAATAAGTTCAAAATAAAACATTACATAAAAGTTGGCTCGGGAAGACAAATTTCCTTAAGAGCTTCATGATCTTCAAGGGTGGCTTCCCATGCAATGATGTGTCTCGGTTGCTCCATGTCTTGAGCCTCCACTTCCCACCTTAAGCTTGCAACTTCCGGCTCCATTGAATCATAACCTGCACAAGAATCAAATGTGTGAGAATGTAGGTTAATTAAAGTGTGTGCTTGGACTTGAGATCGTGTGACGGGCCTATGGGGCACATCATCCTCCCCAGGTGACTGTGGATTTGACCTCAAATCTGATAAGTTCGGGTCCTGGAACTGATCTTCATCGCCTTTATAGGGTGATAAATCTTGGACGTTAAAAGTCGCGGATACTCCATATTCACCTGGCAATTCGATTTTGTAGGCGTTATCATTGATCCTCTCAAGTACTCTAAATGGGCCATCCGCACGAGGTAGAAGTTTAGACTTTCTCTTATCCGGAAATCTTTCCTTCCGGAGGTGCAACCATACTAAGTCTCCTGCATGGAAAATGACTTCTTTTCGACCTTTGTTCACGTGCCTAGCCACACTCTCATTTCTCTTTTCAATGGCCTTTCGCACAGTTTCGTGCAACTTCTTAATTTGTTCGGCCTTATTATGCACGTCTCTACCAGGCGATGCACATCTTTCATCATGTGAGGCCAAAAGAAATGTTCCTTTAACATATCGAGGGTCTTCTTTTCCCCGAAATGATTGGCTAGGCCCCCACAATGAGCTTCTTTCACAAGGTACCGTCGTAAGCTTCCTTGAGGGATGCATAATTTGCCTGTTTTGACCAAGTAACCATCCATGAGGCAATAATCTCCTTCAACCTTATCTAGGCATCAGGCGTAATGAGGTCCAAAGTCGGGGTCAAAGGCGTAGCTATCCTTAATCCATTCGAATCCAAAAAATCTCACTGCTAGCTCGGTAAAAAGGATTCGCTTCCTAGATAGGGCGTCTGCTACTACATTATTCTCTCCCTTGAGATACTTAAGGGTATAGGGAAACCTCTCTAAAAACTCTACCCATTTTGCATGCCTCTTGTTTAGCTTATGTTGGCTCTTAATGTGTCGTAAGGCTTGATGATCAGTGTTGATAACGAATTCCCTCGATAGGAGATAATGTTGTCAGTGCTCTAATGCTCGTATAACTGCGTAAAACTCTTTATCATAAGTAGAATAATTGAGCACGGCTCCTTTCATCTTTTCACTGAAATATGCGATGGGTTGTTGGTCTTGCATAAGTACTGCTCCTATTCCAACTCCTGACGCATCACTTTTGACTTCGAATACCTTGTTGAAATTAGGAAGAGCAAGTACGGGGGAATGACATAACTTCTCCTTAATTAACTCAAAGCTTCTTTGGCAATTCGGGGTCCAAGTAAACTCTTTCCCTTTCTTAGTGCAGTCTGTAAGGGGTGTAGCTATTGAGCTAAAATTCTGGATAAATCTTCTATAAAAGGAGGCTAGCCCATGGAAACTTCGCACTTCCGATATAGAATTGGGTGTGGGCCAGTCCTTAATGGCTTTGATTTTATCTTCGTCGGCTTCCATGCCATTTTTGGAGATTATAAAGCCTAGGAAATAAACCTTGTCCTGGGCAAAGGAGCACTTGCTAAGGTTCCCAAATAATTTGGCTTTCCTAAGGGTATGAAAAAGGGTGCTAAGGTGGTTAAGGTGTTGTGGAAGGTCCGTGCTATACACTAGTATGTCGTCAAAGTAGACAACAATGAACTTACCAACGTATTCTTTGAGTACATGGTGCATGAGTCGGATGAACGTGCTTGGGGCGTTAGAAAGCCCGAAGGGCATGACCATCCATTCAAACAAGCCATACTTGGTTTTAAACGCTGTCTTCCACTCATCTCCTTCCTTCATGCGTATCTGATGATAACCACTCTTAAGGTCTACTTTCGAAAAGATTGAGGCTCCACTGAGCTCATCTAACATGTCCTCGAGCCTAGGGATGGGAAATCTATATTTGACTGTGATGTGGTTTACGGCTCGGCTATCGACACACATCCTCATGGTGCCATCTTTCTTAGGGACTAATAGTGAAGGAACTGCACAGGGGCTCATGTACTCTCTTATGTAGCCCTTATCCAATAATTCTTGAACCTGTTCTTGTAGTTTTTTTGTCTCTTCAGGGTTCATTCGATAGGCTGGTCGATTAGGTAGGGCGGCTCCAGGTTGGAGATCAATTTGGTGTTCTATGCCACGTAAGGGTGGCAATCCTTTAGGTAAAATCTTCGGGAAACACGTCTTGGAACTGATGTAGTAGGGTTTTAACGGGGGGGGTATGTCTCCTAACTCCATCACTCTATCTCGGTATAATATCAAAATCATGGGATCCCCTCTAAGTACGGATGCTTTTACGTCAGCCTTAGTCATGAAAAGATTTACTTTGTTCTTTTCTTCTCTTTTAAGAGCTTCATCCTTAGCTATCTGCTCAGGGGTCATAGGTGCTAATTTAAAAACTTTACCTTCGAATTTGAGGGAATAGTAGTTGGAATGTCCATCGTGGTTCACTTTTTGGTCAAATTGCCAAGGTCGGCCTAAAAGTAGATGACTTGCACTCATAGGCACGACATCGCACAGAACTGAGTCCTTGTATTTGCCTAAACCAAACTCGACTCTTACTTGCTTAGTAACCTTAACATCATCTCTATCATCTAATCATTTAAGCTTATAGGGGTGGGGGTGAGCGCTAGTCTCTAACCCTAACTTCGTCACTAAGTCTTTGGAAGCTACGTTCGCACAACTTCCTCCATCAATAATGAGAGAACATAACTTATCCTTGATGAGGCATTTACTATGGAAGATGTTCTCACGCTGGCAATCCTCTCCAGAACTCTTGGTTATAAGAACTCGTCTTCTCACCATAAGTAAAGGGCCATCAGGGGCATGAATAACTTCTTCTACCGAATCACTCTCGTCCTCATCCTCTCCTACTTCTTCTACTTCCTCTTCGCACTCATCTTCACTTAGAAACTCACCGGTTTCTTCCTTAATGATCATGACACAACGGTTCGGGCATTGGGCCATAAAATGACCTACGCCGTGACACTTGAGGTCGCGTGCTCTTTGTCTAGTGGGGTTGTCTCTTGTAGGCTTGGTCTCTGGTCCTTTAGGGTTTATTGGTTTACTAGTTGATTCTTTGAGAGGCCAATGTCTTTGAAAAGGCTTTTTCCAATCACCCTTGGTCACGGGTTTGTTAGCCTCAGGTGGCTTAGGGGTGTACTTGGGAAGTTGGTTAATTTTAAAGGATTGGGTGGCTTTCCTTTTCCTTTTGAGTTGGCGTTCGACTTTCAGGGCCATCTGAACTACTACGTCCATAGAGTCTATGGGATGCAATTCTACGGCGTCAGCAATGTCATAATTCAAGCCATGGATAAATACCTAGCTATGGTTTGTTCCTCGGTTTCTTCTAGTTCTCCTCGAATTTTGAGAGTCTCGAACTCTGTAAGGTACTCTTCTACGATTAGGCTTCCTTGCTTGAGGTTATGTATTTGCATAATCAATTCTTGTTTGTAATGACTAGGGACAAATCTCTTCGTCATGATAGATTTCATCTTTCTCCAAGTATCAATAGAGTGAAATCCAGTCCGCGCTCTTTGTGTCCTTACATTAGACCACCAGAGTAAGGCATAGCCGGTAAACTCTACATAAACCAACTGAATCTTGACTTTGTCGGAGTAGTTATAACAATCAAAAATTCTCTCAACCTTCTCTAACCATTCTATAAAAGTTGTCCCGTCGCATGTTCCATTAAAGGAGGGTATTTGGATCTTAATGTTTCGGAGGTCGTCACGGTCCCTATGTCTGTCTTGTCTAAACTCATCATGATTCCTACGAATTGGTGGGCGAAAGTTTTCTTCTTCGTCCAAAGTCCACTCATCATCCTCATCATAGTCATAGTTAGGGTGTCTATCCCTAGAATGTTCAATCTCAACTTCATCATCTAAGGGATCTGGGTCTCTAACTCGTCTCCTAAGATTGTCATGTCGTCTCCTAGGTAAAGTGTCTTGGGAGGAATCTCTACGGTGGGTAGGATGACGTCCACTCATAACTTGTTCAAATTTTAGGTTCATATCATGAAGTTGTTTACTTAGGGTTCCAACTATCCCACTTAAACCGTTTAGTTGACCTTGCATACTTGACTCTCCCTCTTGTTAGGTGTGAGTCTCCTTTTGGGGAATGTCCTTGCCCCGGCTCGGTGGATTGGGTTCTGGGGTCATATTTGAGTTAGGGCCAATTTGGATTCCACTTCTTGTTTTCATGTTTAAGTCTTAGGAAAGGGAACTTCAATCATATTTGAACCTTAGGTCTTAAAACATTAGGAATGGTAACCTAACTAGGGTAGTTGATATATTCTCCTTTAGGGTTTGTTTCTAACGTTTATTTTGTTTTGTTTTGTTTTGTTTTGTTTTTTTTTTTTTTTTTTTTTTTTTTTTTTTTTTTGTGAAAAACTAGTAAAGCAAGACAAATACTATAAGCAAAAAGGAAAGGAAATCATGCAATTTAGATTACTTTGTTAAGATAAAACATTGTTCACTAATTCTCGGGTGTGTGACAATTCACTAAAAAAAATGAGACACTAGTTTAACCTTGGTTTGCTTCACGGATTATAACAACAATGGAGCAATAATAAAGCATCAAATTAGGTTTAACATGCAGCCAAATTTCGTGCCTTGGAACAATTCTCAGCCATGCACAAAGTGGTCCCAACTATCAACATCCAAACTTGCTATTTTTGGACACACAAAACTGTTTTTTTTTGCAAAGTATGTTTTTCTTTAACCAAAACAGCATCTATTTGAATTTTAAACCACAACAAACCGAAAAAAGGTACATGCTTCAGCTACATAACATGTTAACTTAAGTTTAAAAAGTTATAGGCTCGGTCTTGTGCAAAGAAAACAGATCACAACATCAATATATAGCATACTATTCTCGGCAATGTCAAAAATAGAAAGTTCATGCTATTATGTCTCGGATTTTAAGCAAACTTTAACCGAATCACATGTAACATTAAACAAGCCTAACATTCATTCTTAGCAGAGGATATAAGCATCAATAAGCATAAAAATGTTCATTTAAATCAAGCTGCAAGTTTCAGTTATTAGTGCACACAAACCGGTTGTTAAAGAAAGAACTAAACTTGAAACATGCGGTTTTCTAACAAAATGCATTAAACATTTTAAACCAATGCAACCATCAAGCTAATCATATGATTTTAAAGTTAAACATGCATGCTTAAGTACTTAACAAGACATGTGAAGTGCTGGAAATATTAAAACACAGCAAGAAAAAGTGTTGCACCCGAAATAGCAAAGGAGACAACAAGTACTAAAGTGGTTAGCATTTGTTTAACCAAAAGGGGAAGAAAATTGCAGCCACGAAATTGGAGTCTAAGGGCTGATATTTCTTCATGCTTAGATGTCTAACAACTCAAGAAACATGCTGGAGATGATTTTAGCTCAAAGGAAATCGGAAATAAAACAAAGAAACCGCAAGCACAACAATAACCCGAATAGGTGAGCAATGAAACCCGGTTTAGGTCTTAAGGTGCAGCCATCCAAATGAGTTTGGAAAACCAAACTAACTTGATTTCTAGCACTCCACGGGGCCCTCCTATGCTCTGATACCAAATGTTACAGCCAAGCCCCTGCTCGGTCACTAAAATGCATGAAAGGATCGGTTAGGCCCTCGGATCTCGGCCAAGCCGAGACTTGAGAAAAACAACAAAATGAACGACCAAATGTGCTTGAAATGAAATGAAATTTGGTGTGAGATTAGTGGAGTGAGTGAGGTGTGTGATGGTGGTGATCGTGGTCCAGATTGATTAGAAATGACAAACTTGTGCAAGCAAACCCGCAAGTCGGCCGAAGAGACAATGTTATGTTCTCGGCAATCACAACCTTTCCATGGAAAGGTTCTCAACTTGGGGAACCGGTTTTGGCCACTTCCTTCTTGTTTCCTTCCCTTGAAAGGGAGGAGAGAAAAGTGGAACACAAACTCGAGCAACAACCTTGAGTTGCCAAGCTAGGAGGCTACTCCTAATCGGTTCATGGAACCGAGCACTTACCTTGGATGGTGGTGGAAAACTCTCTCGGTTTCCTCTTAGAAAACATGCCGATGCCCATTAACTTTGCCAACCAAAATACAAACACCAATGCTATGCTTATATAGGCCTAGGATGGAGGGTTTTAGGGCTGTGCTTTGGTCTTCAAAAACTTGGTGCAAAGAAGCTTGTAACCAGCTCCAAAGTGTTGTAGTGTGCGGCCGAGATGATGGCAGCCAAGTGGTTGATCAATGGCTTGCTGAATGCCATGTCATGGATCCATGTTTCTTCCACAAAAGGTAAAGGGGACAAGCATCTCAAATGGCAGGCCAATGGTGTGGCTAAATCAGGTAAAGTTGGCCACCACTTGCGGCACTTCCTCCTTGGCGCATTTATGGCCGAGAGGGGCATGTCTTGCATTCCCGATTGCTTCTTCAAATTAAGCCAATCCTGAAACCCTTTCCATCATCTATCCTAACCATTCAATCTAATCCTAAATGTCTAATGCATGCACATAATAATAAGTTAAACAAGAAGGCTAATGTTTGCCCAATAAGTTCAAAATAAAACATTACATAAAAGTTGGCTCGGGAAGACAAATTCCCTTAAGAGCTTCATGATCTTCAAGGGTGGCTTCCCATGCAATGATGTGTCTCGGTTGCTCCATGTCTTGAGCCTCCACTTCCCACCTTAAGCTTGCAACTTCCGGCTCCATTGAATCATAACCTGCACAAGAATCAAATGTGTGAGAATGTAGGTTAATTAAAGTGTGTGCTTGGACTTGAGATCGTGTGACGGGCCTATGGGGCACATCATGTGGCCGAGTATGTACGGCAGTTCGAGGCCTTGTCGCGGTTTGCAGAACATTTGGTGAGCCTCGATGAGAATAAGGTACATCAGTTTGTGCAGGGACTGAAGCCAGATATTTATATGGGAATGCGGATTGTAGGGACCCGAGGCATGTCGTACGAGGAGGTTGGTAGCGAAGGCCCTTGACATTGAGGAAGCTCGGGCGAAGCTTCCTAGTTATCGGGAGGTACCCAGAGAGCAGCCTCGGAGATCATTTAGAGAGTCGCTGCCACAGGCCAGCGGGGAGGTGTCTGTGCAGAAGGGTCTAAAGAGGCCTAATGACAGTTCTAGCATCCAGGGGAGCACTAAGAGGCCACAGGGGTCGGGACAGTTTCCAGTGTGCCCGAAATGTCAGAGGAGCCACCAGGGCGAGTGCAGAACGGGCCCAGTGCGGTGTTATAACTGTGGCGAGGTGGGCCACATGTCTAGAGAGTGCCAGAAGCCGCGTTTGAACCGCTGCTTCAACTGCAATGAGGTGGGACACTTTGCCAGCAGATGCCCACCGGCGAGCAGATCGTTAGCCAGAGTTACACCGAGGGTCTTTGCCCTGTTTGAGCCAGATGATGCTACCCAGCCATCAATGATTGCAGGTAACATTTTTGTTTCTGGTGTGGCAGCTTATACCTTGATTGATACGGGCGTTACGCACTCATTTGTGTCGACGGACTTTGTGGTTAAGGCTAACTTGGAGTTCAGTCCGCCGAGCAACATTATGATGTGACTTTGCCATCTGGGGAGTATTTGTATTCAGAACAGGTGGTGCGGGGTAATATTGTGACAGTGGGGAGGAAGCAGTTATATGCCGAGCTAGTTATACTCCATATGAGCGGTTATGAGGTGATCTTAGGAATGGACTGGCTATTCAGACATCATGCGGAGATTGACTGTAGGACCAGAGAGGTTCATTTCCGGCCCCGGGGCGGGGAGAGCTATACATTTAAAGCAAGTAAGGTCTTGCCAGGATTTCTGCTATATTTTCTCGTTAGGCTTCACGGGTGTTAGGCATGGGTTGCCAGGGGTTTTTAGCAAGTGTCGGGGATGCACAGTCACAGGGTGATACTCGGATACATGATATTTTTGTTGTGCAGGAGTTCCCGGAAGTGTTTCGTGATGATTTGCCAGGGTTGTCCCCTGACAGAGAAATTGAATTTGAGATAGATGTTTTCCCAGGTGCCGAGCCAGTGTGTAAGAACCCCTACAGATTAGCACCTACTGAACTTAAGGAGCTGAAGACTCAGTTGGAGGAACTGTCAGATAAGGGCTTTATATGCCCTAGGTTTTCACCTTGGGGAGCGCCAGTTCTGTTCGTCAAGAAGAAGAACGGATCCCTACGTATGTGTATTGACTACCGGGAGCTGAATAAGTTGACGGTGAAGAACAGGTACCCATTGCCGAGGATTGACGATTTGTTTGATCAGCTGCAGGGTGCTCGAGTGTTTTCTAAGATCGACCTGAGGTTCGGTTACCATCAGTTAAGAGTGAAGGAGATAGATGTACCGAAAACGGCCTTCAGGACGAGGTACGGGCACTTCGCGTTCCTGGTTATGTCTTTCGGGTTGACCAATACCCCTGCAGCATTCATGGACCTGATGCACAGAGTGTTCAGGGAGTACCTGGACAAGTTTGTGATTGTGTTTATCGACGACATCCTGATCTACTCGCGGAGTGAGAAGGAGCACAGGGAGCACCTGATGATTGTATTGACTATTTTGAGCTAGCATCAGCTGTATGCTAAGTTCTCGAAGTGCGAGTTTTGGTTGGACAAGATTCACTTCTTGGGGCATGTTATATCCGCTGAGGGTATTTCAATTGATCCGGTGAAAGTTCGGCTGTAAAGGAATGGCCGCGGCCGACCAGTACTAGCGAGATACGCAGTTTTCTAGAGTTGGCTTGATATTATTGGAGATTCATTGAGGGGTTCTCTAAGATCTCGGCCCCCTTGACCCAGCTGACCAGAAAGAATGCGAAGTATGAATGCACAGACATTGAAGCAGAGGTTGACTACGGCTCCTATACTGACGCTGCCCGTGGAAGGAGAGAAGTTCTGCATTAATTGTGATGCCTCCAGAATCGGTTTGTGGTGTGTTTTGATGCAGAGTGGGAGAGTCATTGCCTATGCCTCTAGGCAATTGAAGGCTTGCGAGCAGAATTATCCCACTCACGATTTGGAATTGGCGGCGGTTGTATTTGCACTCAAGATTTGGAGGCATTATCTGTATGGGCAGCAGTGCGAGATTTACTCGGACCATCAGAGCTTGAGGTACATTTTCACGCAGAAGGAGCTGAATTTGAGACAGAGAAGATGACTCGAGCTGGTCAAGGACTACGATGGGGAGATCAGGTACCACCCAGGGAAGGCGAATGTGGTGGCAGGTGCCTTGAGTAGGGTGATAGCTTCGACTTCTTCCATGACTACGATACAGAGTTTTGGTCTGGAGGTAGTTTCTGATCTGGCAGCCACTCTTTCTGCCTTATCGTTGAGCCCGACTATTCTGGACAGGATCAGGCAGACTCAGGAGACTGATTCGGAGTGTAGCGAGGTGAAGGCGAGTATGGAGGCCAGGCCTGAGTCTGAGTTCAGCTATTCAGAGGACGGGATTCTGAAATTTCGGGATAGGTAGTACGTCCCGAAGGATGAGGAGCTGAGGAGGGATATATTATCAGAGGCCCATTCATCTTCTTTCTCTGTGCATACGGGAAACACTAAAATGTACAAAGATTTGAAACAGCACTATTGGTGGCCTAACATGAAATGAGCAGTGGCTGAGTATGTTGAAGTCTGCATAGTCTGCCAGCAGGTGAAGGCGGAGCATCAGCGACCATTTGGAATGCTCCAACCATTACCTATACCGGAGTAGAAGTGGGAGCGAATCACCATGGATTTTGTGGTGGGACTACCGAGAATTGCCAAGGGCCATGACGCGATTTGGGTGATTGTGGACAGGTTGACGAAGTCTTCTCACTTTTTGCCTGTGAGGATGACTTATACCATGGATCAGTTTGCCCAATTATATATTCAGGAGATAATCTGACTTCATAGGATTCCGGTGTCGATTGTTTCAGACCGAGACCCCAGGTTCATGTCCAAGTTTTGGAGGAGTCTGCATAAGGCTATGGGCACCAGATTAGATTTCAGTACGGCCTTTCATCCTCAGACCGATGGGCAGTCAGAGCGGACTATACAGATTCTGGAGGATATGCTCAGGGCTTGTGTGTTGGAGTTTCAGGCGACTTGGAGCAAGTTCTTATCGCTAGTGGAATTCTCGTATAATAACAGCTTTCAGTCCACCATTGGTATGGCACCATACGAAGCCCTCTATGGAAGGAAGTGCAGGTCGTCATTATATTGGGATGAGGTTGGGGAGGCCCGATTGATAGGTCTTGAGATTTTACAGCAGACTGTCGACAAGATTTCTGTGATACGGAAGAGGATTGAAGCGGCTCAGAGTCGACAGAAGAATTATGCTGATCAGAGACGCCGGGAGTTGGAGTTTAATGAGGGCGACGAGGTTTTTCTAAAGGTCTCGCCGTTCAAGGAAGTGGTAAGGTTCGGAAAGTAGGGGAAGATCAACCCTCGGTTTGTGGGACCATTCCCGATTGTCAAGCGGATTGGGAGAACTGCATACCAGCTTCAGTTGCCTGCGTCGATGGATGCCATTTATGATGTTTTTCATGTCTCAATGCTGAGGAAGTGTATGCGCGATCCCTCTCAAGTAGTGCTGCAACAGGATATAGAGATCCAGCCAACGCTGTCCTACGAGGAAAAGCCAGTGAGGATCTTAGGATCAGCTGTGAAGGTGCTGTGCAACAAGGAGATTCCACTGGTCAAAGTGATGTGGTGCAACCATGGTGTAAAAGACTATTTGGGAGCGGTGTGATGACATGGAGCGGCAGTATCTCGACTTATTTGGTACGTAAATTTTGGGGACAAAATTCTTATAAGGTGGGGGGGGATGTAATGACCCGGAAATTTTAAATTTTAATTTTAATTTTCGAAATTTTTAATTTAATCTCGGTCAGAGTTTTGAAAAATATTTCAACGGAAAAATTTAAATTATAAGACTCGGAGCCTACTTTTGCGATGGTTTTCGGAATTTAAAGTCGGGAGGTCAAGAAATTAACGAAATTACGGACGATTAAAACACGTGAGGGCATTTTAGTAATTTGTAATTAAATTAAAAGTTTTTTAAAAAAAAATGTTATATGGTGGAATGGCTTCGGGTGGAAGCCATTCCACCGTGTTGTTGCGCGGCCGAGAAAGGGAGCGCGAGAGAGATTGAGGAAAGGAAATCGCCGACGACCGACCGACCGCTGAGGGAGAGACGCCGGTGCCCAGAGTACTCCGGTGAGCTGAAGAGAGATGCTGTTTTGCCTTCCCGCGCTGAGAAACTGAAGGTGAGTTCTCCTCTGTTTTTGATTCTGTCGACCGAGCGTGGAAGCTCGGTTATTCTTGGACTCCCGACGGTAGAGCTTGGTTGTTGGAGTATTTTAGAGGTAGTGTGTGCGTGTGTTGGAGCCAGTGTGTGGCTCGGCCCTTCTGTAGCAAAACTCGACCGAGAGCATGGAGCTTTCCCTTCCGGTTTTTGTCCTGCTTAGATGGCCGAGCGTGAAATTTGTTCGTACCTTTAAAAGTCTTTGTAATTTCATGTTATAATTTAAGTGGGATAAAAGTGAATTTCATGGTTCAATGATCCGGTTGAGAATTGCACGGTTGTGGGAAGAGAACCGTGAGGGTTTTGTGCTGTCATTCTGTTTTTTTTATTTGAGAACCATCAATTTTGTTAATGTATGCATAGGTGAGCTGAAATGTGGTTGTATTGCGAGAAAATTTGGTGGATGTGGATAGAAACCGAAAATGTGACATGTCCGAGCATAAAACCAGTTCTGTTTTCAGGGATTTGGTCAGGGCTAGAATTAATTGTTTTAAATTCTGTTTTAGCGGGTTAAAATAGATGGTTAGAGGGACGTATGGCCGCTGGAATCGTTCGATTCTGATATCCGACGCAAAAGTTATGTGCGTCGGAAGTTTATGTCAGATTTTGGTCCAAGTCAAATTAGTGAGCGTTTTTCGTTGAATCTTGACGTGTGATAGTGGCATGGCTGTTTTTGGTGCGTAAAGCTAAATTGAGTGAGTTTTGGTTGAAGAAAAACAAAGGTTGAAATTTTATAAAAAAATGGCAGATTTGGTTTTTGGCATTTTTTGCCTGTCTGCGGCTTACCGTTTTAAAATCCGTCTTAGTATATTAGACTAGGTTCCTAAATGGACGTTTAGCCATTTGAATCGCTCGATTCCGTTAACGGACGCAAAAGTTATGCGCGTCCGAACTTTGGGATAGTTTTCGGCCAAACCAAACCAATGGGCCGTTTTAGTTGGAATTTCATGAGTGTAGTTGGAAGGTTATTTTTAGCTATTTGGTGGATTTTGAGATAAAATATTGATGAGTGGTTGTTTGTGTTTTAGGTTGAGACACTTTTTGGCGAAGCTGTGCATCGAGCGAGCTTAGAACGCTAGGTAAGTAGTGCATGCATGCGTTTTGCCCAAGTGGGCCTACACTGTAGAACTTTAGGGTTTATGTGATTGATTGTGTTGTGCGTGCGTATTGTTTGGCATGCATCATATTTCTAACTCTCGCTCCTTCAACGTGTCCTCCACTCTGCCCCTTCCCGTTCCATTGTTGGCCTGCATATTCCGTGCAAACTATCCGAACTTTGATAGCTATTAGACGAAATTCATCCAAACACAGCCTGAGATGATGAATAATAATACCTGAATTCTTATGTAGTCTTCTCGGTTCCATGAGAATGCGTTCCCCAACATTTGGTCTATCGTCTCGGACACTCCGTCCAGCGCAATGTCAACCACCGACGACGTTGAGCACTCCCCGTTCCTTCCGAACTTCCTGCCCATCGTTGCTGTCGACGGTCCGTTGCTCAATGACAAAACCAAGAGGTCCTCAACCCCGTTGACCGAGGGGAAGTCACGCTTGTTGTGAAGTACGTGGGTGATTGCAACCGTCGTGTGGTTATTCATGACCAATCCACCGTCAATGGACGTAAGATTGTAGGGCTTGAAAAGGCTCGGAGTCGCCAAACTAGCGCGACAAACTTTCCAGAGCTCGAAGTTGAAACTAGGGGACTCCAACGCGTCGGCTCGGGGCTTTTCAGGTCAAAGCAAGGGACGAGAAGAGGTTTGGAGGTGTCATTCAATGTCAAGGCCTTCCCATCCTTGCTTTTGAACACTTCCTTCAACGCCTTATCCATGCATTTTCCGGAAAACCTGCGGCGCCACGGTAGTGCTCCGGCTAGCCTGAGCTTGAACATTTTGGAGTTAGTTTGAGAAAGTAGATTGACAGCATCACTGGCAGGGAAGAGAGGACGGCCAGAGCCGTCGTGAGCAACTAGCATGGCAGCAAGTATAGCACCCATGCCAGTTCCGGGGAAAATATCGAAGAAATCGGCGATTCGAGCATTGGCATCCTCAGTTCTGAGGCGGATCTGGTGCTCCAGGTGAACGAGTGAAGCGCTAGCTACAATGGGAGAGTACCCTCCGCCGTCAATACTCAGAATCCCAACCTTTTAAGAAGTTTCACAGTGGAAGAGCCAATTCTGCTTCAGCTTGGAGAAGATCTCGAGGGCCACCCTGCTCAGTTCCATCTTGGATAGAATGTATGGAGAAAGAAAGCTGAAGAGGAGAGAACTCCAGAGCGAGCTCAAGATTTATCGGTGAGAAGCATTAATTACAACCTCTCCATTTTTTCGAAATCAAAACGAGTCTGCAAGAGCATCACTGCTGCAAACTGCAAGTAATGAGCAGGGGAGAAGGAAGAGAAGGACGGTGCCTTACTTTATACAAACAAAAATAGTAAGAAGCCAAGCTGACAAATAAAATTTACCGCGCCCTATGTGTAAGTTGGATGGTGGGAAACATTGAAACCACTCAAATGGGGTCCTCAGAAATTGGACAGCGTACCATTTATAGTAGAGTAGAAGACGATTTACCGAGTTTTAAGAACTCGTAACTCGTCCTCAATTGACTTGAGACACTCAGTTTCAGGGCCAGTCCAATAAGCTAATAATAACAGTGTTCCCATTCTCTGATTTTCTGTTTTTCCAAAAATTAATTGGTCGGCTGTTTGGTTTTAGAGTTAAATTGAACCGAGCCGATTTTTTAGGTTTGTTAAAAATAGAGCCAAAATCGATCCATACAAGATAGAGAGCTGAACCAAAATTATCAGTTTGATTCCGGTTCAGTTGTAGTTTGGTTACAAATTCCTTAAAAAGAAAAACAAAATAATATCCTTAAAAATAAAATAATATTAAAAAAATAATCTTAATGAAATATCAAATTAAATAAAATTATTTAAGTAATTAATCTAAATATAGACAATTTAATTTAAATAACTCAATCAATTTATTAATTTAATAATCAATTACAAATTCGATAAAAATATAACAATTTAATTACTAATAAGTATAATTCAATAAGATATTTACTAACTAGATATAATTTATTAATTGAATCACTAATTAGTACAATCAATAATCCTATAACTCATTATCTAAATATTCAATGATTTAATCATCAATGGACACAATTTAATGACTAATAATCTATAATTCAATATTTAGGCAACAACAAAGTAATTTGAATTTTAACCAATCGTGGATTTAAATTTTGAACTTAATATCAATTTATTGAATAATTTCTTAATATTTACTTTTATATTTAAATAAATTTTTAAGTGAATATTATTTTTATTGGATTTTTTTGGTGCAGTATGATTCCTAGGTTTTAAAACAAAACCAGACTGAAATTTTAGTAGAACCGAAAATCAGTATATCTTAGAAATTGACCTGACCGGACTACACCAACTGGTTCGGTTGGGCTCGGTTTCGCACACCCCTAAACAGAACCGGACCTATCCACCCGCTTGCATCCAATAATTCTAAGCCGAACTGCGGAAGCTCCTTATCCACAACTCTGCCCAACTCTAAGAACCTGGAATTTCTCTGACCAATGACCGTACTACAATACTACGTCTTCCTCGACATCTAACCATCCCTCTTTAGCTTCCACCCTTGGCCTTTCCCTCGATATTCTTCACGACACAGGCTCCACTCTGTTTTTCTTTTTGCTCTGTTTTCATGGCCACCACTTTCTCTTCTTCGGCTACTTCTCTGCGCCCTCTTCTCCAACCCAGCCAAACTGCTTCCAAAACAATCCTCTGCTTTCGAGGTATGATGCTCATTTTCCCTTTTTCAATATTTCACTCGCTTACCTTCTTTCTCGTTCACTTCAACTGGAGCGCTTAAATCTGTTATTTCATTGCTTGCTGCTGATATGCTTCTTTTTGTCTTTTTCATCTGTTATTGTCTTTTTTTTGGCTCTCCCTCGACCCCAAAATTACGTTGTGCATTCATGGTTGAGGTTGTTTCTTGTTTTAGCTTAGTGGGAAGTAATTTCTTGGTCACTAAGTCGCGTCGACTAAATTATACTTGTAGATTACATTGGACGGATTGAATGTGTGAAATGCCAATCCGCTGACGGAAATATGTGTTCGTGGAGATCATCCGCAAATTATGTCAAACTTAAGGACAGGGCCACTGTGTTTTCTGGTAAACACATTGTATTCGACCAACTGCAGAAGAGGCAAGTATATCTCCCATCATCTTTAGGTTCAGCACAAATGAACTTGATCGGTTGATAATTATTCTGTTTACATTTTCTTGTTGAGGTTTTAGAAAAGGCCTTGTCCGGTCTGCCACTATTGAAGAAATTGAAGCTGAAAAAACATTGATTGAAAAAGATGTTGTAAGTTGTATCTTTTAGTGTTGACTGTGACAAGTTGTTATCCTCCAATTAGATCCAATTACGATTTGATTGAATTTTATTTTTGTTTATTCAGAAAGCAAGGATGGAAAAAACTATTGAGACAATGCGATCCAATTTCAACTCAGTGAGGACCGGGAGAGCAAGTCCTTCCATGCTAGATAAAATTGAGGTATAATTCCTTGTGTAGTATCATGTTCTCTCTCTATACTTCTCTCCCTTTCTTTTTTTACACTTCTGGTTATTGATAAGTTTTAGTTGGGAGATATATATAAATTATGAAAGATGCTAAACATAAAGCTTTGATAGAGCTTCACCTTTAGTTTATGCATGTTGAGCTCGTTTACTCTTGTAATAGGTTTTTTTTCTAACAGTAAAAAAGGCAATACATGGAAGAATCACACAAGTGCTCAGTAGAAAAGCCTAACAAATGGCTAGGTGCTAGCTCATTACAAAAACTCAAATTGTCTAGCTAAGTCACCTTGCTTTTCTAATCTTCGACCCATTGGTATGATGTGGAATTTTGGCATGATTTAACTATTAATTACAATTTTTATCTTACTGGCTAGATAATGTATTTTGTCTGCTAAATTATCTTTCCCATTTAATTAGAGAGAAATTCTTCTTTTTACATTCTTCCCTGACATTAAATGTAATGTGAACGCAGTGTTGAAGTTGTTTTATCTTGCACAACATGCGAGATGCTTCCGCTCTGTTAGATGAAACAGCCTGATTGATATTCATTTCTTTTTCCACTTGTGCTGTTTGTAAGGATAATGACTCAATTCTTCCTTAGTTAAAAGAATGAAATTGGTCGATATTATGACAACACTACAATGCCAAAACATATTTGTCCCATCAAAACATATTCTTTGGAATCTGCATGTAAAATTCTGTCTAGTATTAGGTTGCTCTGATATGTTGGAACTTTCTCAATTCCACCCCTTCGCTTTGACGGCCAATTACTTATTTCATTTTAGGTGGAGTATTATGGAAGTCCGGTGAGCTTGAAGAGTATTGCTCAAATCAGTACACCTGATGCTAGTTCAATATTAGTTCAGCCTTATGACAAATCCAGGTAGTCACTTGTGAAAAAAAGGAGAAGCTTTTAGATATTGTTGGTGACTTGAAAGTAGGACCAAGGTTTCCTTGATTCTCTTCCAAAACAAAAAATAGGAAGACAACAAATATGATAGATTTGTATGTTTGTTTTTTCTTTGTCATCCATTTGTTTCTCAATACATATATATCATAGCAAATTTTAGTTTTCTTTTTCATCTACAAATTTACCAATTCTTTTCACAATATATATTTTATGTAATTGACTTATAAGTAGAAAGCTTGAATTCCCTCCCAGATTTGATGCATGGATTTGGTATGTCTCATATAATTATCTACTGAACAACCCAAACAATTTCTTTATACGATATGATTTATTAAATTTGACTAATTAATTTATGCTACCTCGAAATTGGTCATTATCTTCAGCTTGAAATCTATAGAGAAAGCCATAGTCAGCTCTGATCTGGGTATGACACCTACTAATGATGGGGAGGTAATACGGTTGGCTGTTCCTCAACTTACATCAGAAAGAAGAAAGGTAATTTCACTTGTTCCTGAATTTTTTGTAAATTCTTAGACATCTTTTGAGATCTCTATCTTTTTATGATGTTGATACTTTTTTTATGTCTTTCGAAAGATGTTATCTTTTTACATAATTGATAAAAAAAAAACTCACTTGTTTTCTTCTTGAATATCTTATTTTATGATTCACATGTTGTTCACATGTGCAATAATCTTGTTTTTTTCATTAGATATGTTATTCTCTTAATGCCCCAAACTGGTGCATTATAATTATTGCATTGTCTCGAAAATGATTTCAAAATTCTGAACTTTCATTCTCGAAGGGATAAGAGCTCTATTCTTGTTGTACTTTCTTCTGCAGCGTCTCTTCTAGTTCTAGCTTGATGGTTCTGTTCGATATTAACTTTTTTCTTGTCGTAGGAAAAAACTAAAACTAACTTCATTCTTCTTATTTCATTTCATTGTTTCATGGTAGAGGTCTTATTAGAGTGTTGACTACATTTTTGATTGGCGTATCATGTTGTATGCTGTCATCCAAAACAATGATATAATATCTATACTCCTTACTTGAGAATGTTAACCAATACAGATTAGTCTACTTCTCTGTAATAATGTTGCTAATCTGTATTTTATATATATTGCAAAGATAATATGTCAGCTGTATTATTACTGTTAAGATTAAATTCTCCTTTGCTCTTTATATTCAGGAGCGCAAAATGTTTGTACAGTAGATTTTGGAAATAATCAGAATCATTCCAAATTCTGTATCATCTTCTTATTCTGATAAAGTCCAATATATTGCACTTATTATAATTGTCTTTTAGGATTTCTCGGTATTTAGTTAAGTATATCTATTAGTATTCTAGTTGTTTATTGAAAGAGAAGATTATACAGGATTAGGGGATCATTTTTTGGAAAATTAGTTTAAAGGGAGAGTTAGCAGACCTCTTGAAAGTTTTGTTATTTTGGGAGAACTAACAGAGCTTTTGAACGGATGATTATTTTGTAGTTTTCATGTTATCTTTTTTTATTAAATCTTAAAGGGTTCGTATCATACTCTTTGATAGATTTCCGTGCTTAAATTGTTTTGTTATCACTTGAAATTACAAATTTAGGGTATATACCCACTTTTAATGCAATCTAAAAAACTTCTAGTATTATTTATGTGCATAAGATGCCTAATTAATCATAGTCAGCTAAAGAATATCATGTATTTTGTTCACCCATCTACTGCAGGAACTATCAAAAGTTGTGGCTAAGCAAGCTGAAGAAGGTAAGGTACACTCCTCGAATCTTGACTAAGGTTGTTGGTCCTCATTAGGAAATGACATAAACTCAGTGAGATGGGAAAGAAAACTTATTCATTTCAAAAAGTTGGGTTTTTATCGTTCTTTCTTTATGAATTTATAGTTTGTGTTGAATCGAAGTAATAGATGATTAGTAATTGTCTTCAAAAGCATAATTTGCATGCCATATTAAACTAGTCTCTTTCAAAAAGTCACTTCTTTGATATGTTTTTCTTTTCTGTTTTTAGGTGGCAGTAAGGAATATAAGAAGAGATGCCTTAAAGGCCTATGAAAAGCTTGAGAAGGTTTGAACTCTTGAGTCATACTCATCTTTTCCTCCCTCTCATAGCTTTTGATTTTGGGGCTTCCCTATCGTTTTGGTTTTTTTTATTTTTACTTTGTTGTATCGCAGGATAAAAAACTTTCAGAAGATAATGTGAAGGACTTGTCATCTGATTTGCAGGTTAGTTAATCTCTCAAGGTTTATTATCTATGACTACTACATCCTTACATTTAAATGTTGGTGAATAAACTGTCATGTGAGTTGCATTATATGCAAATTTTAATGTGGTTCACTAAAGTGATTGTGGGGGTTTTATTCTGCAGAAACAACCTTCTTCCTCTATCCAACTTATAGGTTCTCTTTTTTTTTTTTGTTAGGTTGGACCAACCCAACCCGTGATTTCCGTCTTCCTGAATTGGATATATAAACAAATAAGCTGATAATTAAACAAACAAACAAGAATTTAGAGTGGTTTAGCCAATGACCTATATTTACTGTCTGAGCTAAATTCTTCAAATTCCAATGCTAAATGCAGTTTGAAGATCAGCTATAAGACAAACTACTAAAGAGAATTGGATATGAGACAAAGACAATATTGTGGTCTTGCCTTGCAAGAGTCACTAGAAAATGACACAAAGATTGTTAGTCTTCTTGGTGCTCGGCCAAGCTGAGAAGACCTCAAATGATAGCAAAAAATGAACAAGCAAATAAACTTTAAACGAACCGAAAATTTATGTGATTCTTGTGTTGTGAGTGATGTGTGTAAATATGGAAGCTGTGGTCCAAATGGATTGTGGAAAAGAAGATATGCAACAAAACTTCAAGTTAGCCGATAAGCAAAATCTTGAGACTTTTAGTAAAACTTTCTTTCCAAGGAAAAAAAACTCAACTTGAAGAATCAGTTTGGCCATTTTCTATTTGTTTCCAACCCTTGAAAGGGAGGAGAGAAAAGTGGAACTAAAGCTCCAATAACAACCTCAGGTTGATGAGTTATGAGGCTTACTCCTTTTGGATTTGGGAGAGCGTACCTTGGATGCTTCACTCCTTGGGTTTCCTTCAACCAAACTTAAATAGACTTAGGTGGCTGGTTTAGGTTTAGGGTTAGAGTTTTTGGTCTTCAAATGCCTGATGGAAGGAAGACCATATATTTGGCCAAGTGAGGTGTTATGTATGACCGAGATGAGGTGAGGTATGTGGTCCACACATCTTGGCCTTCCACCTTGGGTGCGCATGGCTGAAATCTCCATGCATGATTTGCACTCCAAGATTAGGTTAACCCGAAACCAAGCCACCATCTACCCTACCATACATTTAATCCTAAATGCCTACATGCATGTATATAATAATTATAACAAAAATGTCATTGTCTGTCAATTAGAATTTTAACGAAAAAGATTACATAAAACTATGATCGAGAAGACAAATTTCCATGTGAGCTTCTTGATTTTCAATCTTTGTCTTCCATGTAATGATGTGTTTCGGTTGGTTCTTGTCTAGAGCCTCGATCTCTTACTTTAAGTTGTCAAAGGTGTGTTCCAAGCTATCGTATTGTTCATCTCTTGCAAAAAGATAAAAGTGTGTGAAAACATAAGTTGGATAAAATGTGTGTTTGGGCGTGGGATCGTGTGAAGAGTCTACGGGGCACATCAAACAAACCAAACACCGAGAAACACGAATTAACTGAAATCAAGATGATCCCTCTCATCTCTACCCAAACCGAGAACTTACAAACCATTCTCTGCTTAGTCTAGAAGACTAGCTCACCGATTTCTCTATTAGGAAACTCTCACGCAGAAGAAAATGGTCGAGCTCTACAAAGTATGGATGTCAAGAATAGAGTGTCGATCCGGATTAACTCAATATTCAGTTACTCATTCACAACTTACAACTACAGTTAAGGTACCTGCATGGCTAAAACAAGTCAAACGCAGTTTAGGTTATTTAGTTTACTTTAGAAAGTCATCTCAAATTATGATAATAGTATTATTTCATGCAGTCAATTTCAAGTTGCTTTAACTCTCAAGTTAACAATTTTAGCATCATTTCTTTAAATCTAGTTTGTCACAGCACCTTTGATGACCAAAATTCCCAATTTTTACTTCAACCTCGCAATGTCCAAGCATTCTATATTTGGTGCTTTGCTTCAGTCATAAATGAGATGCATGGGAAGAAACAAGTTCATAGAAAGTTAAAACTGTTCCTTAAGTGATAAAAAAAAAAGAATTAAAATATTTTAATATGTTTGTTTCAATGGTTAATGATAGAAAGTGAAAGAGTAAAATTCATTTTAAAAATTAATTTAAGAAGTGAGGTAACCTCTCTCATATTCAAGACTTATTTGATTTGATTATGTCGATGTGAGATAATATATGTCCACATATCTAGCGTGAAAGGTTTTATTTCCTTCACGTTTAGCGTGTTTAAGCGGTGTTCACATCGTATAGATTTAACTATGATACTATTATAAAAAGTGACAAGATAAAACTCATTTTAAAAGTCAGTTCAAGTAGCGAGGAAATTCTTCTCATATTTATAAAAGACTATTAACTTTAGTTATGTAGAATTAAGACAACAGTTAATAATTATATAAAAATATTTTTGGTGAATTTTTGGTGGTACTATTGTGCTTTTAAGTTTGTAGATATGATTCTCCGCCTGAATATGCGAACTGTTAATATTATTTTTATCGTGCAGAAATTGACGGATGATTATACGAAGAAAATTGATGTACTCTACAAACAGAAAGAAAAGGTAATAATATCCATATCGGACGAAATTTTCAAAGAGTTTGAAGAAGGAACTTTGAGATATTACTTTTAGCATACAACTCATGGATTGCAAAAATGGAATTCATACTTCAAATCTGCTTCCCAGGACATTATTGCTTGAAATGCACGCCATAGTTTTAGCTGCTGGGGGGCACTTTTCATGATATTTTCTGAACCAGTTTAGGCACATAAAAACAAATATCATATGATTTATTGATTGGATTTACATGCTTAAATCAGTGGTTGATTTAAGTATCATTGACCAAATGCGAGATCTGGTGTTTGCAATGGTTGAAACCGATGATCGAACAGTTTAGAAATGCTGTGGAGGGTTGACATCCATATTAATTTGCGTTTCAGGAGTTGCTGACGGTTTGATGACTTCAGCGGGGCGAGGGAGTGGTTTGAAGCTCAGAAAGATCAAAGTGTTTGTTCATTTGTTGATAAAATGATAAAACTAATTTTACATGTTTTTTCAAGAAGTACGAGATTATATTCTTGTCTCATCTGAATCTTTTAAAACGTTGCAGAAATCAAGATCTTCTGGTGCATTTGAACAACTAATATCTTCTCTTTTGTTCTAGTTTTATGCATTATTTATTAAAAACTATATAATATAAAAAGACTTGACATAAATATGAAGCTCGTACAGCTTATAACTACAATAATTGTAGAAGAAAAAAGGTTCTATGCGAAGTACAGAACTTCAATGGGGAAGTATATGGATCTCGTAGACTTGGTCGAGGGGTTGGGCTGTCATACCGTAGCCCATCCGTCTCTGTGTCTATGGCTGGAAGCCTGCAACTAAAAGTCTCTCTTCATTCTCCACTCTCAACGCTTGTCTCCGTTTGTTTCAATTTCTGTATCCTGTCGGTCGACCCACCCGAGAATTTGCAGTCTCTTCGTAGACGACGGAGATGGGTGCTTTATCTATATTGCCTTCTGTCCTCTCTGCTTCCCCGTCTTCCCATCATTTTCCGTGGCGACCCCAGCTCTCCACCCTCGGCTTACACGGCCCTTCAGTTTCGCCTTCCTTATCTAGGGTTCGAAACAAGCGCATTGTTGTTTTCCGTACGAACTCAGGCGAAACGAATGGCTCTCAGTTCTTGGATGAAGATGGTGTGGTTGATGACATGGATGGCTATCTGAATTATGTCTCTCTTGAGTACGACTCTGTCTGGGACACTAAACCTTCGTGGTGAGATTTTACCCTCTTGGGTCTCTGTAAGTTTTGCCATTGATTGCTACTTTTTCATGCTTGCTTATCCCGCGGAAGCTGACTTCGTTTAATGGATTAGAGATTTCTCCTTCTTTGGGTCTTCTTTAGTATCAATCTCGCTCGTGATTTAGCATCAAAATCAGATTGTTCGAACACGAATTCAGATGGCAAGAATTTTCTTTTTCGCATTTTCTATATCAAATTTTTTCTTCACATCATGATAAATTTCAATTCATTATCATTCTCTATAACGAGGATCCTGATAGTGGAAGGAAAAGGGTTAGATAGACTAGCATTACATCTACTGAAAAACTTGACCTTTTAGAACGAAACTCTCTATGGTGGTATGCATTTACATTATGTTGTAAACTAATTTATTCCTACACTTGGTGTTTGCAGGTGTCAACCATGGACTATAATGCTCACAGGAATATCAGTCACTGCTGCTAGCTGGTTTGTGTTAAGGTCATTAGCAGTCACAATAATCATCCTCTTAGTAATTTGCTTGTGGTGGTATATCTTCCTCTATTCTTACCCTAAGGTATTACCTCATTACTTGCATGTAATATTCTCTGATTTTCAGATGTTTCAAAAAAAAAAACAAAGAAACCATTTGAGAAGCATCTGACCCACCCTTCATTTATCGTCAAATTTTTGAATTCATTGATGGACAAACCTAAACTTATGCTTAGAAAATCTGAGTTATATTTCGAGACATTTATAGAACTTGGTTGCTCGATCAAACATTCCACCTTTCAAGCCAGTGGAGACTTATTTAGTATTGACATCTCTGTTCTGCATCAGGCTTACTCAGATATGATCGCCGACAGAAGAAAGAAAGTGATAGATGGTGTAGAAGACACATTTGGACTGAGAAAGAGTCCATAGTTCAATGCAAGTATCAGAGGGTGAATGCAATAGTTTATTGTGGAATCTACGACATATTATGTAGTTGCAAGTGTTTTAGATGAAACGACACGGGTGGTGTTGAGAAGATCTCGTATTTATTACGTGTGTTCCAGTTCATTAAAGTAATTTGCTAGACTTTGATAGGCATCACAAGGATCAACCAAAGGAGGTTCTTTTGTTGACGGCCAGTAGAAGTTGTTCATTTCAGAATCTTCAAACAGCATACTGAATTTCATGACCAAATTAACATAAGCAAGATAATCCTTTACTTGGTTTAAGCCAAGAAAGAAAGGAGTCTTTTGCCAAATCTGCAAAGTCTGCAAGAATTGTGTTGTGTTGGTGATTTTATAATATGCAAGTGTATGTCGCCACTAATATATTAAGTGTCGTACTCACAAGAAATTGATATGAATAAATTATTTATTTCTAGCATATTTTTATCCTTATTTTATTTGCATAAAAAAAATTTGATAAATGTAAGCTCACAGTTTTCACTCTATAATCGTACGTTATCTTGTCTGTAACTAACATGTAAATGTTACTCTCAAATTCATTACATCTCATCGATTAACCTAATTATTGACAAGTTCATCAAATTATCAATTCTTCAAGATAGAATAAACAAATACGAATGAATAAAACTGAAAAAGATAAAAAGTAAATCAGACTACACGTAGAGTTTTGAATAGTAACCATAGAAAAGAGAGTTAGTTCATTAGATAATCGAAAACAAACAATATAAATAATACCTCATAAGAATTAAAACAAAAATAAAGAAGGAGAAAAAAGAGATAAAACTAGTTTGGTTTCTGTCTTGATGTTCTGCAGTGTGCTGCTAAAATTTCCACAAACAACTTTTTTTTTTTTTGTGTTCTCGACTCTCTTGTGTCCTTTCATCGTTTGGTTTGTCTTGTATGTATAAATCATCATCAAAACAATTTGATTGACCTAATTTTCTCGCTCTGAATATTGAAGCGTAGATGTAGACAAGATTGATTGAATCACGTTTGTAACACCCTGCGAAACCTCGCGTTCCCGGTGCGCTACAGTACATCTACACACTACACACACTAACACTTGACATAACTCACTCAATTTAATACCCCTTTCGTTTTCAAATCATTTTCAAAAGAATGTTTGTGAGTATGAAAAATTTTCGACTCGATTTGAAAACAACTCGCGTCCCGAAGAGGGAACACAAAATCCTCAACATAAAAACTACGTAGCGGAAAAGAAAACCCTTTAAAACAGTTTAATATAAAACGGTAAGACTTGAAATCCTCGAAAAGAAATCCAACGCACCCCTCGAACTACACAATCCGGTACCGCGCACTCACGTCCCCACTTCGACACCGCGCGCGCACTCTCGCATTGCCGCACGCACTGTGTCTCGCGCACGCTCACAGCGCCGCGTGCCCCACGCACCCTGTCTCTGTACAGCACGTCCGTGCGCACGCCCTCACCCGGCACCGCACGACCCATGAGCACCCGCAGGGCCGCGTACCCCGCGCACCAGCGATCACGCCGCACTCCCACGCTCATCTACCCTTCTCTAGCATTCACTGTTCACATCTCAACCTATTCCATACCTCTCGACTCCTAACCTCTCTGCCAAAATTTCGATAGAGTAACGACTAAAAAGTGACTATCCCAGAAATTTAAAAACCCTGCACACAGTTCTCCAAAACTAACAGTATCTATCTATCCATCATTTAGAGAAATCACCATAACCAAATCAGAGTATGAAGACAACGGAAATCCATCGAATACAATGAAGAAAGTTC
Source organism: Begonia peltatifolia (assembly GCA_022433055.1). Classification (NCBI taxonomy): domain Eukaryota; kingdom Viridiplantae; phylum Streptophyta; class Magnoliopsida; order Cucurbitales; family Begoniaceae; genus Begonia; species Begonia peltatifolia. The sequence continues at coordinate 22,163,942 of CM039519.1, read as the reverse complement.
ACAATATAGAGCAATACTATACTCTAACATGTAAGATATATGCGTACGTCGCCAAAAATCACACGCACTCCATATACACCTATACACTGACACATATACAACTCATCTCATCGACTGTACATAATCACCACAAAAGAAGGAAAAACCCCCAAACCAACCAGGCTACAACCTACCATCTCCACGGGTCGGGTCGCCCTAACAAAAATCTGCCATCCGGTGCTGCGGTCGTACGCCGCCAACCATCCTACGCCTCTGGACTAGGCACTCGAGGCTCACCAGCAGTATCGTCAGCACCTACACCACAGAACACACAACATAAGTCGTAACGCTCAGTAAGTAATGCGATATGAAAGTAAAAGCCGACAATGCAATCCTATCACATGCAATCTCTACACTCACATTCATGTTGTCACATCTGTGACGCGTAGTACAGCCGCACCAGGGTAAGGAGGAACCTCACGCCACCCTACACCCTGACACGTCGCCACCGTCCCGGACTCCCCAGCAACGAGGCCCACAAGCTACACACACGCATCACCACACGGCAACCACATCAGGGTGAGCATGTACCTCGCGCCACTCTACACCCTGACACGTCGCCCTCGTCCCAGCCTCCCCAGCACGGGGCCACAGTTACCACACACACACGTTTCGCGACAGCCCAGCCGGCCCACCCCTTGAGTAGGATCCGCGACTGGTGTTGTACCGACCCACACACTAGTAGGATCCGCGGTACCACTGCCCATATCCTCACCGTCAACACATTCACGCCGCATGACGGCCCAGCCGGCCCACCCCTCGAGTGGAATCCGCGACTGGTGAAGCACCGGCCCGCACACTAGCAGGATTCGCGGTACCACCACCACACGTCTCAGCACATACTCAAAACATGCTAAAAATCATTTTTCATTCACGTTTTTAAAATATGATGCATGCCAAACAATACGCACGCACACCATAATCAATCACATAAACCCTAAAGTTCTACGGTGTAGGCCCACTTTGGGCAAAACGCATGCATGCACTACTTACCTGGCGTCCTAAGCTCGCTCGACGCACAGCTTCGCCAAAAGAAGGCCTCAACCTAAAACACAACCAATCTCTCATCAGCATTTATCTCAAAATTCACCAAATAGCTAAAAATAACCTTCCTTAACTACACTCATGAAATTTCAATTGAAACGGGTCATCGGTTTGGTCCGGCCAAAAACCAGCTTAAAGTTCGGACGCGCATAACTTTTGCGTCCGTCAACGGAATCGAACGATTCAAGTGGCTAAACGTCCCTTAGGAACCTAGTTTAACATACCAAGACAGATTTTAAAACGACAAGCTGCAGACAGGCGAAGAACGCTAAAAACCGAATCTGCCACCTTTATCCAATTTCACATTTTCACTTCTCTTCAACCAAAACTCACTCGCAACTAGTTATATGCATAAAAAATGACTATGCTACTCTCACACGTCGAATTTCCACGAAAAACGCTCGCTAATTTGACTTGGACCAAAATCTGGCATAAACGTCCGATGCACATAACTTTTGCGTCAGGTATCGGAATCGAACGATTCCAGCGGCCATATGTCTCTTTAATAACCTATTTTATCCCACAAAAACAGAATTGGAAACGATCAACTGAAGCAAGGCCAAAATGGCTAAAAACCGAACTGACCCTGCACGAAAAATGGTTGATTTTTGATTTCAAACTTCAATTTAAGAACTTCTACACACAATTAGCCCAATTTCGTTCATATCTCTCGGCAAGTTCACCACAATTGCAAGGAAGTCAAGCACTAAGCTCGGCCAAAACAGGAAACCGACAGGGCTCACCTTCGGTTTCCTTAAACTCGCGGCATCACCCTCGTGATACACTACAAACTTGCGGCCAATTCCATCAATGACGAAAGCAGGCCGAGCACTAAGCTCGGCCAAACAAAAAATAACGAGACGGGCAGCAAGAGGGGAAGGACTTACTGTTGCGTTGCTGTGCGCTCGGTCGAAGGGAGAGCAAAGCACAGCCGAACACTCAGTCACCGGCGGTCTCCCCCACGCTCACTCGCGTCGGCCGAAGAATCGGAGCTCGAGGATTTCCTCCCCTCTCCCGTGTCTCTCTCTCGGCTCTCTCGAGAACTCGAGCTGCTGAAACCGAACGGCTTCGGTTCGTCGGGACAGTAGCACCTGCTCGCAACTCGCACCTCGCACCCACGCTCGTCGGTCGTCGATCGCAGCTCATACTACAGCACACGATCACCTCCTCTCGGCACTCGGGTGCTCTGCAGAAATCGGCCGAATGGCTTCTTCCCGAAGCCATTCGGGTGATTTCATATCCTTTTTTTTTTTTTTAAATAAATTACAAATTATAAAATTTCCCTCTCGTGTTTTAATCTTCCGTGATTTCGTTAATTTCTCGATCTCCCGACTTTAAATTTTGAAAACCATCGCAAAAGTATGCTCCGAGCCTTATAATTCAAATTTTTTCCCGCTGAAATATTCCTCAAAACCCCGACCGAGATTAAATTAAAAATTTCAGAAATTAAAAATTAAATTTTGAAATTTCCGAGTTATTACATCCCCCCACCTTATAAGAATTTTGTCCTCAAAATTTACGTACCGAATAAGTCGGGATACTGCCGCTCCATGTCATCACCCCGTTCCCAAGTAGTCTCCCCTATGCCATGGTTGCGCCACATCACTTTGACCAGCGGTATCTCCTTGTTGCGCAGCACCTTCACAGCTGATCCTAAGATCCTCACTGGATTTTCCTCGTAGGACAGCGTTGGCGGGATCTCTATATCTTGTTGCGGCACTACCTGAGAGGGATCGCACATACACTTCCTCAGCATCGAGACATGAAAAACATCATGGATGGCATCCATCGACGCAGGTAACTGAAGCTGGTATGCAGTTCTCCCAATCCGCTTGACAATCGGGAATGGTCCCACAAACCGAGGGTTGAGCTTCCCCTACTTTCCGAACCTTACCACTCCCTTGAACGGCGAGACCTTCAGAAAAACTTCGTCGCCCTCGTCAAACTCCAACTCCCGGCGTCTCTGATCAGCATAACTTTTCTGTCGACTCTGAGCTGCTTCAATCCTCTTCCGTATCAAAGAAATCTTATCGATAGTCTGCTGTAAAATCTCAGGGCCTATCAATCGGACCTCCCCAACCTCATCCCAATATAATGGCGACCTGCACTTCCTTCAATAGAGGGCCTCGTATGGCGTCATACCAATGGTGGACTGAAAGCTATTATTATACGAGAACTCCACTAGCGGTAAAAACTTGCTCCAAGTCGCCTTAAACTCCAACACACAAGCCCTGAGCATATCCTCCAGAATCTGTATAGTTCGCTCTGACTACCCATCGGTCTGAGGATGAAAGGCCGTGCTGAAATTTAATCTGGTGCCCATAGCCTTATGCAGACTCCTCCAAAACTTGGACGTGAACCTGGGGTCTCGGTCTGAAACAATCGACACCGGAATCCCATGAAGTCTGACTATCTCCTGAATATACAACTGGGCAAACTGATCCATCGTATAAGTCATCCTCACAGGCAAAAAGTGAGAAGACTTCGTCAACCTGTCCACAATCACCCAAATCACGTCATGGCCCTTGGCAGTCCTCGGTAGTCCCACTACAAAATCTATGGTGATTCGCTCCCACTTCCACTCTGGTATCGGCAATGGTTGGAGCATTCCGAACGGTCGCTGATGCTCCGCCTTCACCTGCTGGCAGACTACGCAGGCCTCAACATACTCAACCACTGCTCGTTTCATGTTAGGCCACCAATAGTGCTGCTTCAAATCTCTGTACATCTTAGTGCTTCCCGGATGCACAGAGAAAGAAGATGAATGGGACTCTGATAATATATCCCTCCTCAGCTCCTCATCCTTCGGGACGTACCACCTATCCCGAAATTTCAGAATCCCGTCCTCTGAATAGCTGAACTCAGAATCAGGTCTGGCCTCCATACTCGCCTTCAGCTCGCTACACTCTGAATCAGCCTCCTGAGTCTGCCTGATCCTGTCCAGAATAGTCGGCCTCAACTACAAGGCAGAAAGAGTGGCTGCTAGATCAGAAACTACCTCCAGACCAAAACTCTGCATCTCTGTCACTAACTCAATAGGCCGTATCGTAATCATGGCAGAAGTCGAGGCTGTCACCCTACTCAAGGCATCTGCCACCACATTCGCTTTCCCCGGGTGGTACCTGATCTCCACATCGTAGTCCTTGACCAACTCGAGCCATCTTCTTTGTCTCAAATTCAGCTCCTTCTGCGTGAAAATGTACCTCAAGCTTTGATGGTCCGAGTAAATCTCGCACGGCTGCCCATACAGATAATGCCTCCAAATCTTGAGTGCAAATACAACCGCCGCTAGTTCCAAATCGTGAGTGGGATAATTCTGCTCGTAAGCCTTCAACTGCCTAGAAGCATAAGCAATGACTCTCCCACTCTGCATCAAAAGACACCCCAAACCGATCCTGGAGGCATCACAATAAATGCAGAACTTCTCTCCTTCTACGGGCAGTGTCAGTACAGGAGCCGTAGTCAACCTCTGCTTCAATGTCTGGAAGCTGTCCTCACACCTGTCGGTCCATTCATACTTTGCATTCTTCCTGGTCAGCCGGATCAAGGGGGCCGAGATCTTAGAGAACCCCTCAATGAATCTCCAATAATATCCAGCCAACCTCAGAAAACTGCGTATCTCGCTAGCACTGGTCGGTCTCAGCCACTCCTTTACAGCCTGAACCTTCCCCGGATCAACTGAAATACCCTCAGAGGAGATCACATGCCCCAAGAAGTGAATCCTGTCCAATCAAAACTCGCACTTCAAGAACTTAGCATACAACTGATGCTGGCTCAAAATAGTCAATACAATCCTGAGGTGCTCCCTGTGCTCCTCCTTACTCTGCGAGTAGATCAGAATGTCGTCGATAAACACAATCACAAACTTGTCCAGGTACTCCCTGAACACCCGGTGCATCAGATCCATGAATGCTGCAGGGGCATTGGTCAACCCGAAAGACATAACCAGGAACTCGAAATGCCCGTACCTCATTCTGAAGGCCGTCTTCGGTACATCCCTCTCCTTCACCTTTAACTGATGATAGCCGGACCTCAGGTCGATCTTAGAAAACACTCGGGCACCCTGCAGCTGATCAAACAAATCGTCAATTCTTGGCAATGGATACCTGTTCTTCACCGTCAACGTATTCAACTCTCAGTAGTCAATACACAAAGGGATCCGTCCTTCTTCTTGACGAATAGAACTGGCGCTTCCCAGGGTGAAAAACTAGGGCATATAAATCCCTTATTTGTCAGCTCCTCCAACTGAGCCTTCAGCTCCTTAAGTTCAGTAGGTGCTAATCTATAGGGGTTCTTGCACACCGGTTCGGCACCTGGGAAAACATCTATCTCAAATTCAATCTACCTATCAGGGAGCAACCCCGGCAATTCATCACGGAACACTTCCGGGAATTCCTGCACAATAAGAATATCCTGTATCCGAGCATCTCCCGGTGACTGCGCATCCTCAACACATGCCAAAAATCCCTGGCAACCCATGCCTAACACCCGTGGAGTCTGACGAGAAAATATCGCAGAAATCTTGGCAAGACCCTTACTTGCTTTAAATGTGTAGCTCTTCCCGCCCGGGGGCCAGAAATGAACCTCTCTGGTCCTGCAGTCAATCTCCGCATGATGTCTGAACAGCCAGTCTATTCCCAAGATCACATCATAACCGCTCATATGGAGAATGACTAGCTCGGCATATAACTTCTTGCTCCCCACTGTCACCACATTGCCCCGCACCACCTGTTCTGAATACAAATGCTCTCCGGATGGCAAAGTGACATCATAATGTCGCTCGGCGGGACTGAACTCCAAGTTGGCCTTAACCACAAAGCCCGTCGACACAAACGAGTGCGTAGCACCCGTATCAATCAAAGTATAAGCTGCCATACCAGAAACAAAAATGTTACCTGCTATCACTGATAGCTGGGCAGCATCATCCGGCTCAAACAGGGCAAAGACCCGCGGTGTAACTCTGGCTGACGACCTGATCGCCATTAGGCATCTACTGGCAAAGTGTCCCACCTCATTGCAGTTGAAGCAGCGGTTCTGATGCGGCTTCTGGCACTCTCTGGACATGTGGCCCACCTCGCCACAGTTATAACACCTCACTGGGCCCGTCCTGCACTCGCCCGGGTGGCTCCTCTAACATTTCAGGCACACTGAAAACTGTCCCGACCCCTGCGGCCTCTTAGTGCTCCCTTGGCTGCTAGAAGTGTCACTAGGCCTCTTCAGGCTTTTCTGCACGGACACCTCCCCGCTGGCCTGTGGCAGCGACTCTCTGAATGATCTGCGAGGCTGCTCTCTGGGTACCTCCCGATAACTAGAAAGCTTCGCCCGAGCCTCCTCAATGTCAAGGGCCTTCGCTACCACTTCCTCGTATGGCATGTCTCGGGTCCCCGCAATCCGTATGCCCATATAAATATCCGGCTTCAGGTCCTGCACAAACTGATGTACCTTATTCTCATCGAGGCTCACCAAATGTCCTGCAAACCTCGACAAGGCCTCGAACTGCCGTACATACTCGGCCACAGTGTCGGTCTGCTTCAACTGTGCAAACTCCACTATCTTCTGTGTCCTGACTGAATGAATGAAATACTTGCCGAAAAACACCGACCTGAACTCCTCCCAGGTCATGGCCTCCACATCTCTCGTGGCCGCCACGGTATCCCACCAATGGCTCGCATCCTTGGGAAGATAGAATGCCGCACTAGAAACTCTCTCATGCTCCTCTATTTTGGCAAAACTCATCATCCTCTCCATACTCCGCATCCACTCCTCAGCACTGAGAGGATCCGGAGATGCTCCGTCAAAGGTCGGGGGTCTAAGTCTGTGGAGCCTGTCACCCCCTCTGTCGGACAAACGCTGGGCGCTAGGCTGACCCTTGTCGTCCCTGCTCATAAACCTCTCCAACTGTTGAGGCTGATGGTGGACCAACGCGGTAAGCTGCTGGACGCTATCATCCATGTCGCCCACACCTCTAAGAGGCGCCTCTCGTCGTGGCCGCCCTCTACCTCTACCTCTCGCCTCTCCTGACATTTTCTACCTTTCACATAAATATAAAGCTCACATTAGTACTACAATAAAATTCAAATATAAACACTTACAGTTGGTGGAGTGCTCCCGTGCAACGGCTGGCGGTGTTAGGTAATCTTTGAACGACGTCGACCCCGTGGCTCTGATACCATAACTGTAACACCCCGCGAAACCTCGCGTTCTCGATGCGCTACAGTACATCTACACACTACACACACTAACATTTGACATAACTCACTCAATTTAATATCCCTTTCGTTTTCAAATCATTTTCAAAAGAACATTTATGAGTATGAAAAATTTTCGACTCGATTTGAAAACAACTCGCGTCCCGAAGAGGGAACACAAAGTCCTCAACATAAGAACTACGCAGCGGAAAAGAAAACCCTATAAAAAAGTTTAATATAAAACGGTAAGACTTGAAATCCTCAAAAAGAAATCCAACGCACCCCTCGAACTACACAATCCGGTACCGCGCACTCACGTCTCCACTTCGACACCCCGCGCGCATTCTCGCAGTGCCGCACGTGCCAACTCCACGTCATTGTATCTCGCGCACGCTCACAGCGCCGCGTGCCCCACGCACCCTGACTCTGTACAGCACGTCCGTGCGCACGCCCTCACCTGGCGCCGCACGACCCGTGAGCACCTGCAGGGCCGCGTGCCCCGCGCACCTGCGATCACGCCGCACTCCCACGCTTATCTACCCTTCTCTAGCATTCACTGTTCACATCTTAACCTATACCCCTCGACTCCCAACCTCTCTGCCGAAATTTCGGCAGAGTAACGACTAAAAAGTGACTATCCCATAAATTTAAAAACTCTGCACACAGTTCACAAAAACTAACAGTATCTATCTATCCATCAATCAGAGAAATCACCATAACCAAATCAGAGTATGAAGACAACGGAAATCCATCGAATACAATAAAGAAAGTTCACAATATAGAGCAATACTATACTCTAACATGTAAGATATATGCATACGTCGCCAAAAATCACACGCACTTCATATACACCTATACACTGACACATATACAACTCATCTCATCGACTGTACATAATCACCATAAAAGAAGGCCCAAACCAACCAGGCTACAACCTACCATCTCCACGGGTCGGGTCGCCCTAACAAAAATCCGTTATCCGGTGCTGCGGTCGCACGCCGCCTACCATCCTACGCCTCTGGACTAGGCACTCGAGGCTCACCAGCAATATCGTCAGCACCTACACCACAGAACACACAACACACAATATAAGTCTAACGCCCCGTAAGTAATGCGATATGAAAGTAAAAGCCGACAATGCAATCCTATCACATGCAGTCTCTACACTCACACTCATGTTGTCACATCTGTGATGCGTAGTACAGTCACATTAGGGTAAGGAGGAACCTCACGCCACCTTACACCCTGACACGTCGTCACCGTCCCGGACTCCCCAGCAACGAGGCCCACAAGCTACACACACGCATCACCACACGACAACCACATCAGGGTGAGGATGTACCTCGCGCCACTCTACACCCTGACACGTCGCCCCTGTTCCAGCCTCCCCAGCACGGGACCACAGTTGCCATGCACACACATTTCGCGACAGCCCAGCCGGCCTACCCCTCGAGTAGGATCCGCGACTGGTGTTGCACCAGCCCACACACTAGTAGGATCCGCGGTACCACTGCCCATATCCTCACCGTCAACACATTCACGCCGCATGACGGCCCAACCGGCCCACCCCTCGAGTGGAATCCGCGACTGGTGAAGCACCGGCCAGCACACTAGCAGGATCCGCGGTACCACCGCCACACGTCTCACCACATACTCAAAACATGCTAAAAACATGCTCGCTCGACGCACAGTTTCGCCAAAAGAAGGCCTCAACCTAAAACACAACCAATCTCTTATCAGTATTTATCTCAAAATTCACCAAATAGCTAAAAATAACCTTCCTTAACTACACTCATGAAATTTCAACTGAAACGGGTCATCGGTTTGGTCTGGTCGAAAAACAGCTTAAAGTTCGGACGCGCAGAACTTTTGCGTCCGTCAACGGAATCGAACGATTCAAGTGGCTAAACGTCTTCTTAAGAACCTAGTTTAATATACAAAGACGGATTTTAAAATGACAAGCCGCAGAAAGACGAAGAATGCTAAAAACTGAATCTGCCACCTTTATCCAATTTCACATTTTCAGTTCTCTTCAATCAAAACTCACTCGCAACTAGTTATATGCATAAAAAATGGCTATGTTACTCTCACACGTCGAATGTCCACAAAAAACGCTCGCTAATTTGACTTGGACCAAAATTCGTCATAAACTTCCGACGCGCATAACGTTTACATCGGGTATCGGAATCGAACGATTCCAGCAGCCATACGTCTCTTTAATAACCTATTTTATCTCACAAAAACAGAATTGGAAACGATCAACCAAAGCAAGGCCAAAATGACTAAAAACTGAACTAACCCTGCACGTAAAATGGTTGATTTTTGATTTCAAACTTCAATTTAAGAACTTCTACACACAACTAGCCCTATTTCGTTCATATCTCTCGGCCAAGTTCACCGCAATTGCAAGGAGGTCGAGCACTAAGCTCGGCCAAAACAAGAAATCGACAGGGCTCACCTTTGGTTTCCTTAAACTCGCGGCATCACCCTCGTGCTACACTACAACCTTACGGCCAATTCCATTAATGACGAAAGTAGGCCGCGCACTAAGCTCGGCCAAACCAAAAATAACGAGACGGGCAGCAAGAGGGGAAGAACTTACCGTTGCGTTGCTGTGCGCTCGGTCGAAGGGAGAGCAAAGCACAGCTGAACACTCCGTCACTGGCGGTCTCCCCCACGCTCACTCGCATCGGCCGAAGAATCGTAGCTCAAGGATTTCCTCCCCTCTCCCGCGCTCTCTCGAGAACTCGAGCTGCTGAAATCGAATGACTTCGGTTCGTCGGGACGCAGCACCTACTCGAAACTCGCACCTCGCACCCACACTCGTCAGCCGTCGATCGCAGCTCTGACTACGGCACACGATCACCTCCTCTCGGCACTCAGGTGCTCTGCAGAAATTGGCCGAATGGCTTCTTCCCGATGCCATTCGGGTGATTTCATATCCTTTCTTTTTTTTTAAAATAAATTACAAATTACAAAACTGCCCTCACGTGTTTTAATCTTCCGTGATTTTGTTAATTTCTCGACCTCCCGACTTTAAATTCTGAAAACCCTCGCAAAAGTAGGTTCCGAGCCTTATAATTCAAATTTTTTCCCGTTGAAATATTCCTCAAAACCCCGACCGAGATTAAATTAAAAATTTCATAAATTAAAAATTAAAAATCGAAATTTCCAAGTTATTACAACGTTAATAGATGTTTTTGCTATTTGAATCACGTTAACTGGGTCGCTCTTAATATTTAAGCGTAGATGTAGACAAGATTGATTGAATCACGTTAATAGATTTTTTTTCTCTTCCTATCTCTTTATTGTTGTTATTTGTTTGATTGGAGGTTAGAAATAACTTGTTAAATAAGAAAGAATTTATAGTTTATGATTGCAAACTATAAAGATTTTAATCACTCGAATGAGTTTATATAATTTAATTCACCCCTCTTTTTAAGTTAAATCGATCCATCAACGAATTGTGTTCTTAAGAGGGTAATCATTGGTAGAGATTTGATCCTATTGTTGCTATCTCTCTTTTGTGTGGGTGCGGACAGTCGTGGTTGTAAATAAAGATCAATTAAATATCCTTCGTAAATCCTTGCAAGGTAATCGGTGGCTAGGCCTTGCAACAGTGCACCGTGAATCTAGTGTATGGTTGATGTCACACAAATATATGTTCATATTGACATTAAGATTATAATATGTTTTGTGATTGTATATGTGAATTGACATTAGAACATGGACACTTCACCCAAGGGGTCGACACTTGAAACTGCCGTGTTTAACCATTTTTCAACTGTTCTCCAATGCGATCGACAGTTCAAACTCTCAGGTTTAGCATCAGTCAACACTTCATCCAAAAGTGTCGACACTTGCACTGCGGGTCGACACTCCTGTTGAATGTGGTTCCCTTAAATCCTTGGGTCCTTGTTGGAATGCACGACTGCTTGACATTTGCCTCGAAGGTGTCGATCGCTGATGAATTCTAGCAAAGGAGAGTTCATCAAACTCGCCCTTTCTCGTCGTTTCTTGTCTCCAAACGACGAATAAACCTACACGGGTTCCAAATATACCCAGAAAATCTAGAGATAACCAAGGGATTCAATCTTCCTTGCTCAAATCCAAATCTAAACATAATTTCTAACTTTAACCCTAAAAACAAAGAGGTGAAATCGACTTACCTTCAAAGTTCCTTCATGAAGGTTGTTGCTCCAAGCCTCATGAACAAGATTTAAGCCTCGAAAATCGACTAGTCACACGCTTAAGAGATTGCTCTCTCTTCTCTCTCTTTCTCTTTTTCTCTACGGCACACAAATGAAAAGGAAAAATAGGGTTTCCAACTCTATTAATAGAATAACTCTTTTCATTTAAATTTTAATTCCTTTTTTATTTTTACTTAGTATAATTACGATTATATTCAATAAAAAGTTGTCACAATTACATCCTTCAAAATTCCAAACATTATTCAAAATATTGTCCAAGGTACATTCCAAATTACCCAAATAATAATTCTTCTCAAATTTAACCACAATGTAATTTCCCAAATTATCAATTTACTAAAAAATTCAACGTAGTTACAAAACAAGTCAACCCATGATGAGACAAACCCAAGAGCAACCAAAGACAACCCCATGAAGCATGATCCATTGCAAGGAATGTGTGGACTAATGACAGGGTTAATAACTAAGAAGATGCACAAAGTTTTACATAATTTGAAATTATCATGAAAACTCAAGAGAAAGAGCATTCACAACTTAACCAAAGATTTATAATTATGCTAAGTATTAATAAGGAGTCCATATAGGAAAGCCATGGAAAAGACCATGAGATTATTGTGTGCAAAAAGAATTTGTTAAGTTAGAGGAAACAAAAGAGCTGCCCACACATGCAACAAACCAACTAGCAGCGCGCACATTGTGCTCATGCCCTGTGCGCACGCACTGCGACATGACTCATGTGTGCCTTGTCTCCGAGATTCATGAACCTTGCATTCGAGATTCGCGTGCCTGCATATGAAAATTGCGCCCAACGAGAGTCCACCTCATCCCAACACGTGCGCAGGCACTCACAAATAATCTTATCTGCGATCGATTTTGAGTTTTTAGTATTTTTGAGTTTTTATTTTATTTTGGTAAGTTTTATATATTTTGCCTATTAAATCAGGCGAGTTAGAATTTTTTTTAACATATTTTAAGATTGATAAATTTGGTTTTTTAGAGAGTTCGTGCAAATTCTTCTATTAAGTTCTTTGTGCAGAACTTGATTTTTATCAACTATCGACTTGATAGATTATCTTTGATAGGTTTGATCCAGCCAACAAGTGTTACTCGGGTCAAACTCTTATTTTGATAATTACAGTTTCAATGGCAAGACTCGATCGGGGTCTAGTTTCTCTATTTTTCTTGAATCATGTGGCAATTTTATTGTTTATTCCGCATTATTGACAGATCTCAGATTTTCTAATATCTGAGATTCGCATCACATGACACATTGTTAGTCAAGAGCACAAAGGTCGACATATGTAATTTTAAATAAATTATAATATTACTAGTTTTGCACTATATATGGTTATCATTCATATTATATGTGTATTATGTCCTTTGCATAGGTATGGTACGATAGTTTGATGTGTTAATGGGACCTATTGCAAGATCTCTAGCCAAGAGGCTCACTAACCTATTTGTTCATGTTGCTGACACTTTATTCTTTAAGAGCTTGGAGTAGGATTCAAATGTAAGGGATAAAGATAAGCCAATGCATACAATTTGTTGGTTAGATATGTTGGCATGCAAGTTCTCATGACATACCACTCAAATATACACTCATTGAGATAATGAAGTCCTTGCCAAGACTTGAAACATAATGATATGCCTCGGAGACCTATGTCTCGATCTTAAAACAAGGTACGATCACCAACAAATCTTTTATCTAACAAGTTTGCTAGTTTAGACCTTTTTGATAACTTGGAGTGGAAGCCCAATTCTCAATATAGATAAACCCACACATGTTCTCTCTTGGTAATCAATTCCAGTACCATTGCACATAGAAGAGAAAATTTGTTTTCACGAAGGCAACTCAATGTAACTGAGTGATTTAGATAATTTTGTTTACGACAAACATTGACCTTTTCTTGTATTTTATGGCAAATATTAGCCTTTAATTTGCATGCATGCATTTTAGTCATTAAGATTTAGCACGGGTGGCCTTGGTTTAGTGTGCATCATGGTTGTCACGCACATGGCCAGGAGAGTGGCACGCACATGGCCAGGAGAGTGGCACGCAAAGGGTTGGATGGCGCAAGCAGAAGAAGGATCAGTCAAACACCGTAGAACTGGATAGGCACGCGAGAGGAAGACCTACCGCTGGATGGCGCATGCAGAAGAGTAGGTAGTTGGGCACGCACAGATGAATGATCTGGATGTATGGGAGGGTGCTGGCAAGCGAGCGCACAGATGGCTAACCTGGGCAGCGCCGCAAGATGTTGATCAGTGCATGCAAGGACGGGCACGTAGCTGAATAATGGCAGAAGGAAATGTTCTAGAATTTTTCTCTAGCAATTTGAATACACTTCAGCTCAGCCACGTTTCAGCAATGACTAAGGACTAATGGAGGGTTGCCAAGTTGTCCATGCAAGGATATGCACGTTGGGTGCCAAAATAAGAAGGTGTGCGCGGGCGGCTGAGATTTGAGCCCAATAGCTCCTTCCTTGATTTTTAGCCATGGTTCCTCTTTGGGCCGAAACCCTAGAAACCCTTAGGAAATATTTAAGCATTTCTTTTGCATTGTAAGGACACTTTTGGATTAATAGAAAACTCAAATTTCCCTCTCAAAACTTGAAGTGCTTTCGGCTCTTCAAGGTTTGTGCCTCGGTGAGTGATATCCGAGTGGATTCTTGCTTACATTGTCCTCCAAGTTCATGGTTGCTTGGTGGCTCTTATAGACATCATTCTCTCCAATCTTTCAAGGGTTAGAAAGCAGAAAAAGGGTAGACAACCAAGCCTTGTGCGTTGGTGTAACACCCGGGATTTCTGTAATTTAGTTTTCAAAAATTTGTATTGGTAAACGGCGGTGTTTCGGTCAGAATCGATAGCGGAGAATTTGACTAGTAGATAAATGATTATTTTAAGACTAATAGACGATAGAGAATTTCAGGATTTCCGACCAGATGTGGGTCGAATAACGGTTTAGCTAAAGGATTATATAAAATAAAGGGCGAGAGAGGAGAAAGCCTCCTGGTAGTTTTTCTCCTCCCTCTTACCTGTCGCTTCTCCCTCCCCCACACGAAAAGATCCCTCCAGCCGACGGTTTTCTCCGTCATTTCTTCGATCTACAGATTTTCGGTAAGTTTTAGTTAGTTTTCGAGTAGATAGTTAACCATTTTGTGGTTTTGAGCAGTAAAAGCAAAAATAGAAGAACTATTGTGTAGTTTTGCTAAATCCTAGAAGAGAGCTACAAAGTTTTGAGTAATTGTTGTGGGTTGTTGATGATAAATGTGATGGATTGGTGAGGAATTTACTGAGTTTTGCTGAAGGACCGAGAACGTAAATTTTAGACCCTAAAACCTATTCTTTTTTTGGATTTCTGCCTTAGCTGTAGTTGATCATTTTAAATTATCTTTTGGTATGTTAAACTAGGTTATTAGTGGAGCATTTAGCCTCTAGAATCGAGTGATTTTGATAACTGATGCAAAGGATATGCGCGTTGGAAGTTAGGTTGATTTTTGGCCAGAAATCAGGTTAGCAAGCCGTTTTAGTCCGGCTTTGGTGGGCTGAGTTAGTAGTCGTAAATTTAGTATGCAGAATGAGTTGTGAGATAAGTTTTAATGTAAACTGATTATGTGATAGGTTGAGCTCGAGTAAGTGATAGAAACAAACACCACGGAAAGATAGGGCGCCATGTAAGTAGTGTTTGCATGTGCATTGCCCTTACGAGCCTAAACCATGGGATGGTAGGGAGCTGTTGTGTGTTTTGCATATTTTTGTTCAGTCATGCATAATGTTTTGAAAAGTGTAACGAAAATGAATTTGAGTATAGTTTTATGTGCAAATGTGAAGTGCGACACGTGGTGGTGAGAATTATGTGTGTGGTGGCAGCATTGGCCCCGTTGCTGGAGGAATCGGGGCGGTGGAAACATGCTAGGGGGTGATGTGGCGAGTGCGTCCAGCCTCACCCTTGGATGGCTGCTGCAGTGTGTGTGTGATGGTGAGCAACTCTGGCCCTGTTGCTAGAGGAACCGTGACAGTAGCGACGTGCCAGGGGGTGGTGTGGCGAGTGCATCCAGCCTCACCCTGGGATGGTTGCGATGTGTGAAGTGACGCATGTGTACGGCTTGATGGCCTCGTTGCTAGAGGAACCGGGACGGTGCTGACGTGCTAGGGTCTGAGGTGGCGAGAGAGTTCAGCCTCACCATGGTGCGGCTGTACAATGCAGCATAGATTATGACAACATAAGCGGAGATGTAGAGACTGCATGTGATAGGATTGTATTGTCGGTTTTACATTTCATATTGAACTACTTACTGAGCGTTAGGCTTATGTTGTGTGTTCTATTGTGTAGGTGCAGAGATTTTTGTTGATGAGTTACGAGAGTCCAGAAAGAACGAGTTGACGGTTGGCGGCGTGCTACCATGTGTTGGCAGGTGGAGCTCGTCAGGACGGCCTGACCTGTGGTGTGAGGCTAGATAGTAGATTTTTTAGGGTTGTATTTTGTGGGTCCAAGTCAAGTGTATAGAATTTGGAGGTATACGTTGGTTTGCACGCTAATAGTCGGAATTAATGAATAGTTGTATTTTTTGAAACTACTTGAGGAATTTCGTCTTCAAAATACAGGTTTTTACTTCATGATTTTAATCGTAGAAGTATTCGTCGTCCGTTTTCTTATGAACTGGTGTTATTTTTAGACTGCTGGTGTAAGATGTTGACCAGAGCCTTTAAGTGTCGATCGCGTAGTGTAAAAGTGACGAGGACGTCGACCGCGGGGTTTGACCTTTTCGTTAAAGTGTCGACCGGTAAGCGTAGGTGTCGACCGAACGAGGTGGGTGTCGATTGCGGGGGTTGACCTACGAGGACAGAGCCAAATTAGGTGTCGACCGGCTAGAGTAAAAACAGTGAGAGTGTCGACCACGGGGTTCGACCTGCGCAGGCAGAGAGAATTGAAGTATCGACCACTGAAGGCAGGTGTCGACCGCTTCTTGTTATGTGCGTGGAAGTGTCGCCTGCAAAGATCGACCGATGCGGGCAGAGGGTATTAAGGTGCCGACCGCTGTTTGTAGGTGTTGACCGGTACCCCTTGTCAGAATGTTTTGAAAAGTGAAGTGTCATTTAAACTGACTTTCGATTGAGTCTTCTGCTGCAATGATTTTTAAGCGTTTTCAAAATGTCATTTTAAGTCGAGGAACAAAAGTTTCAAATTTTATACGAATTTTAACAAGGTGATGAATAAGTGTACGGTTGGCGACTCGGGTCTGGCAACGACTCGCAGGGCGCTGTAGAGGGTGACCGAGTAGAGTGAGCCGGAGACCGCGTAGGTTTTCGGGGCATTACAGTTGGAGTATTCCTTCCTTGGAAGGCTTCCTTAACCGAAGATGCCATAAGTTGCCTATCAGACCAACCGCAGAAGTTCTTGTATAACTTTTTCATCTTAACATTTTTTTCATTGAAATTTCAAGGACCTACTTATCACTTACCAAGTAAAACCTCCGTATAGTTTCATGGCATTTGGATATAAATTGGTAACGTTGTCCATACTATTTTGGGGTACTCTTCGGATTGAGCCAAGAGTACCGACCCTTGTGTTTTGTTGTTGCTTAACTTGGTTTTTTAAGGAATAAACCACATGATAAAAGTTGAGTGTCATGTACATTTTGAATCCCTAAAGTTTTGATAAATTATAGTTTGATGTAATAGAAGTTAGAAAGTACACTTTTGGGGAGTAGAAAGTCAAATTACCCAAAGCCAGTAGATTTAGGTGATTGACTTTATCACCTTAGCAGAGTACCATTTTCCTTTTTAATTTTGAATCATGTGATACAATATTTTGTGGTAGTAAAGCCTAATTCCTTAAGGGGGTATTTCAACCATTTTTAGGGCACTCATAGGCAGCAAATGATCAATAGATGGAAGTAAATTTTGAAACCTTAAGCTCTCAAACCTCAAGTGGATTTTGTTTTTGTAAGTGTAGTGGACTCCATTTGTGTTGCACCCATCTTCATTCTCTTTTATTTGAGTTAGAATTTTTAGCAAGGGTGTAGAAAACTTTCAAGAAATAAGATGAAGGGTGTAGATTATGAGTCTTACCCTAATTTGAAAGATATTGTTCTTACCTTGAAAAACGGGCAAGCAAGAGACAACAATGTTTATCATTTAAAGGAGGTTATCTTTTTAAAACTAACAAGTTGTGCATTTCCCAAACTTCGGTTCAAGGGTTCATCATTTAGGAGATTTATGCAGGAGGGTTAGATGGTCACTTTGGGCAAGATAAAACAATTGAAGAAGTCGAACGTCAATTCTATTAGCCTAAATTAAAGAAAGACGTAAGCAAAATAGTTAGTGCTTGCAGAATTTGTCAAATGGCTAAGCAAAGACATCAAAACAGTGGTTTTTACACACCTCTCCCTGTTCCCAATCGTCCTTGGGAGGATGTTAATATGAACTTTATACTTGGACTACTGCGCACTACAAAGAAATGTGACTCTATCTTCGTCGTTGTTGATCGTTTCTGGAAAATGGCTAACTTTATCCTATGTAATAAAACATCTTATGCGTTTAAGATAACTCACTTATATTTAATGAGATTGTCAAATTATATGGTGTCCCTAAAACTATTATTTCGGATAGGGTTGTGTGTTTCACTGGTCACTTTTGAAGAGCTCTTTGGCACATGGTAGACATAACTCTCAAATTGTCTACTGCTTATCATTCTCAAACCGATGCACAAACTAAATTTATTAATAGAGCCTTGGTAATTTGTTAAGATGTTTGGTTAAAGAAAAATCTCAGAAATTAGGATGTAATTCTCCCCATTGCTTAAATTGCATATAATAGCTCGGTAAACAGATCCTTAGGCATGAGTCCTTTTGAAGTTGTTCAGGGCTTTAAACCTAGGAAATCCTTGGATCTTCTCTCTATGTCACCACATGCTAGTGTGTCTATGTCAGCTGAAAGTTTTGCCCAACATCTTCATGTGCATGTAGAGATCAATAAACGAATAGAGGCTAGCAATGCATCATATAAACTACGAGCTGGTTTACATAAATGACATGTTGCATTTAATGTTGGAGATTATGTTATGGTTCGAATTCGCCCTAAGTGGCATTCATCCAGATCTAGTTCTAAATTGCAACATCGTAGTGTTAATCATTTTAAAATTTTAAAATGAATTGGTTCAAATTCTTATATCGTTAATTTTCCACCACAATTTGGTTATCATCTCACTTTTAATATTGAAGACCTAGTAGCTTATAAAGGCCATTTTTGTTCATCAAATGATCCTTTTTTACCCTCGTCCATCGCTTTTGACCCTACAACTGCTAACTCTGCCTCTCCACCATTTCCTGTCACAACACGAATGGATAATATTGATGCTATTTTATATGAACAGGTTGTATTCACTAATGAAAGTGAGGTCCAGTGCTTCATTGTCCATTGTAGGGATCGACCAGACAGTGATTGTACGTGGATTTCCAGAGAGATGCTTCAGCATTTAGATCCAGACCTTTTGGAGCTATTCCGGAGTTATCAGGATCGTTCTTTGCCAAATATTGGGGCAGTTCAAAAAGATTCTCGATCCAGGCCTCTAGTCTCACGAGTTTATGGTCGTCGAAAGAAGGTTGCTCAGCCGCTAAACTTATGGTTGGGAGATTGATTAGCTGCTGAACTATGGTTATTTCAATTTGACCAGGTTGTTTCTCTTCCTGAGAGAATTGATGTGGATATAATTTATTATTATAGTTTTTAGTATTGTGTAGTTTTTCGTTGTTTGTTTTATGGTTCATTAGTGTCTTTGTCCTTCAAACTTCTAGAGTTGTATTTTCTATTTAAAAATTGTATTGTTAATGGATGAGGTAATGAATTACTAAATGAATTTGTGTTCTATCTTAAATTCCCTTCCCTTTCAATCTCTCTTCTTCTCCTTCTTCCCCTTTTCGACGTCTTCATTCAGCTTCTTCTTCCCTCTTTCTTCATTTTGCTGCATCAAGAGGGATTTAGGGTTTAGAGAGGAGTAAAATAGGCATCATAATCATGGGAGAGAGAAGAAGCACATGTACAAGTACAAGTGTACTTGTCCAATAATAGCCAAGTACCTCACACCATTCTAAAAGGCTTATTTCTTCTTCTTCAAGCAAAAACCCTATATGCATTTAGGACACTATTTAAAAATTTTTCTCCTTGTAATAGTGGAGAATATTAAACGAAGTTTTGTGCTTTTGCTATTGCAAAAACCGTGGCCCTAGGGCATCCTTAGTTCTACATTCTCGACGAGCTTACCCGAGCGATGAAGGCTATCGTCATCACCAAGTTGTGATTACTTGGTAATTGCCATCCACCCTTTTTTCCCTAGTGTTACTAGAGATTGGAAGCTAAAGAAAAGGTGGGAAAAATCGTGTCATTTGGTGAAGCCAATCTGTATTTGTGGAAGAAACTATCATCAAAGGTACAATACACATTTTTTCGGACCAGCATTGGTCTTCAGTCCACCGCTTCTTTGTCCCGGTAAAATTTTTCCTTGAAATTTTCACCTTCTTTCCTTCTCATCTTCAGATAATTCATGCTAAAATTTCATTTAATTTGGTTCAACGCTTTAAAAGTTTCACTTCATTGAATATGGGTTAGAATCAGATTTTCACAACAGTTTCTTAAAACAGTAGCATAGTGAGATTTAATTATGCATAACTTCTTGGTCTGAACTCTTTTGGAGCTGAAATTTTATGGACATTGCATTTGTATTGTTTATTAGCTTGTGCTAAAGTTTGGGATTACTTGGACTGCAAATACGGAAGATATACCGATTGCATTTAGAGTCTCTTTCGGCCAAGTTCTGCTTAGTGTAAATCCGAGGAGCACCTTCTTTGGGTTGTGTTTTTTTTAGGAGGCATGCTACCAGATCCTAGGGCTTATCATACCACCATGATTGACTTTTTTGAATGGGGTGTGTGAGGTAGCCCCAAGACAAAATCCATGCTTACCTCTTCTCAAGGATGGTTAGGAATCGGTAGAGGTAAGCAGAGTCCTTGAGGAAGAACTCGGCTCTTTGCTTTCTTGCACACTATGCACTTTTTCACCACTTTGTGCACATCTCAAAGCAAATATGGCTAATAAAAATGTTCCTTCTGGGTTTCCAAAGTCTTCTTTTCCCCAAAATGGCTTGCTAATCTGCCCTGTGGGTTTTTTTGACTAATGACTCTCGGATCCCTCCACTTGGAATACATATATTTCCTCTCTTGAAGAGACACTCATCTATCAAATAATAGCCACACTCTATTTTGTAACACCCTGAATTTTCGTAAAATGATTTTCAGAATTTCGTATTGGTAAACTGTAGAATTTTAGTTAGAATCGATAACAGAAAATTTATACCGTTAAGTAAAAGATTATTTTAATGCTAATGGGTAGGATGGATTCATAAAAATACAGCCAGAAACTGGGCGCATGACCGTTTGGTTAAAAGATTAAAACTTGAGGGCAAAAAGATAATTAACATTAATTATATATAAAAAAATGTGAGGGAGGAGAAAACCTCTCGATTGTTTTCTTTCCCCCTCACCCTCCCAGTTATTTCTTCCTCCCTCGTGCGAGAAATCCTTCCAGCCGATGATTTTCTCCGTTTTTTCTTCAATCTACAAATTTTCGATAAGTTTTAGTTAGTTTTGAATAGATAGTGAGTATTTTAGTGTTTTGATCGATAAAAAAAATGAAGTTAGAGAATGTATTGAGTAGTTTTGGTGAACCCTAGAAGGGGGATACAAAATTTTGAGGTTTGTATTTGATGTTACTCGTTCATTGGTGTTTAAGCATGAGTTAGGTTTAGATTATAAGTTTTATGGCAAAGATTGGGTGTTTGGATAGCCGAAAAACTCAGGTTACAGAATGATTTTCGTTCAGCCACATTCAGCCAAGCCATAGATGTTGGATTGTGAAATGGATGAAGTCGTTAGAATCTAGACATCCTAAGGAGTGTATAGCCGCTAGAATCGAGTGATTCCGATAATCGACGCAAAAGTTATGAGCGTTGAAAGTTAGGTTGATTTTTAGCCGAGTCGGGATGCAGACCCATTTTAGTCGAGCGTTGATGGATTGAGTTGATAAACGTAATTTTAGTACGTAGGATTAGTTGTGAGATGGAATTTAATGTGAATTGGTTATGTGATAGATTGAGCCCGAGGAAGTGATAGAAACGAGTAACACGGAAAGCTAGAACGCCAGGTAAGTAGTGTTTGCATGTGCATTGCTCTTATGGGCTTACACCATGGGACGATAGGGAGGTATTGTGTGTTTTGTATGTTTTTATTCAGTCATGCATTAGGTTTGAAAAGTGTAACGAAAATGAATTTGAGCATGATTTTATGTGCGAACGTGAAGCATGACGCGTGGCGGTGAGAATGATGTGTGTGTGGGCAGTTTTGACCCCGTTGATGGAGGAACCGGGATGGTGTTGACGTGCCAGGGGGTGGTGTGGTGAATGCGTCCAGCCTCACCCTGGTATGGTTGCTACGGTGTGTGTGTGGTGGTGAGCAACTCTAGCTCCGTTGTTGGAGAAACCGTGACGGTTGCGACGTGTCAGGGGTTGGTGTGGTGAGTGCGTCTAGCCTCATCTTGGAATGGTTGCTGTGTGAGGTGACGCGCATGTACGGCTTGAAAGCCTCGTTGATGGAGGAACTGGGACGATGGCAACGTGCTAAGCAGTAGGGTGGCGAGAGAGTACAGCCTCACCATGGTGTGGCTGTACAATGCAGCAAAGGTTATAACAACGTGTGAGAGAGAGAATGAAGAGATTGCATGTGATAGAATTGCATTTTTGGTTTTATGTTTCATATCGCACTACTTACTGAGCGTTAGGATTATGTTGTGTGCTCAGTGGTGTAGGTGCAGAGATTCTTATTGGTGAGTTACGAGAGCCCAGACATGACGAGTAAGCAGTTAGCGGCGTGCTACCATGTACCGGCAAGTGGAGTTCGTTAGGGCGACCTAACCCGTGGAGTGAGGCTGGATGGTAGGTTTTGAGGGTTGTATATTGAGGAGTCCGTGTCAAATGTATAGATTTTGAGGTATAGGTGGGTTTGCACGTTCATAGTCGGGATTGATGTATAGTCGTATTTTGAAACTATTTGGGAGATTTTGATTGAAAAATCAGGTTTTTACTTTGTGGTTTTAATTACGGACGTTTTCGTTGTTTGTCTTCTTTTGAGCTGATGCTTTCTTTAGGCTGTTGGTGCAAAGTGTCGACCGGTATGCCTAGGTATCGATTGAACTAGTAAAAAGTCGACCACGAAGGTTGACATACGGGGACATAACCAAACTAGGTGTCGACCAGTGTTTTTAGGTGTCGACCGATTAGTGTAAAAATGATGAGAGTGTCGACCGCGAGGTTCAACAGGTGCAGGCAGTGAGCATTAAAGAGTCGACCTATGAAGGAAGGTGTGGACCGTCCTGTGTGATGAGCGTAGAAGTGTCGACCGTGAGGTTTGACCGGTGTGGGCAGAGAGCATTAAAATGTCGACTTATGAAGGCAGGTGTCAACTGCTCTGTGGGATGAGCGTAGAAGTGTCGACCACGAGGTTCGACCTGTGCGGGCAGACAGGAAGATGTCGACCTTTGAAGGCAGGTGTGAAACGCGAGGACCAGGGCGTCAACCACTGAATGCAACTGTCGACCGGTTCCTCTTTATAATGTTTCAAAAAGTAAAGTTTTATTTAAACTGATTTTTAATTGAGTCTTCCGCTGCGACGATTTTAAACGTTTGAAAAAAAATGTCGTTTTAAGTCGAAAAACAAAAGTTTTAAATTTTATACAAATTTTATCGATTTGATGAGTAAGTGTACGGTTGGCGACCCAGGTCCGGGGACGACTTAGGGGTGTTATAGAGGTGGTGACAAAGCAGAGCGAGCTAGAAACTGGGTGGGTTTTTGGGACGTTACAATTTTGTTCTTACTTAGTTCATACCAATTGCAAAATATCTCAATCCCCTTGGTAAGCTCCCTTGATTCTATCAAACCCCAAAAACCTTGTGCTCAATTTGGTTAGAAGGACGTAACTCATAGAAAATGTATCAGCCACCACACTAGTATCTTCCTTCTTGTATTTGATAACATATGGATAACGTTCGAGAAATTCCACTCGTTTAACATATCTCCTATTTAACTTTCCTTGGCTCTTGAGGTGCTTAAGAGCTTGGTGATCGGTGTGAATAACAAATTCCTTCGGGAGCAAATAATGTTGTCAAACCTCAAGAGCTCGAACAACAACCAGAAACTCCTTGTCATATATTGAGTATCTCAAGGTGGCCCCTTTGAGCTTCTCACTAATGTAGGCAATGGACTTGCCCTCTTGCATAAGCAATGCTCCAATAGTGATTCCGGCGGTATCACATTCCACTTCGAAAACCTTATGAAAATCGGGTAGCACAAAGATAGGGGCATTACAAAGCTTCTCTTTAATCAACTCAAAGCTTTGTTGACAAGCTTGAGTCCAACGAAACCCCACTCCCTTCTTAGTGCAATTGGTTAAGTGAGACACAATTGTACTAAAGTATTTAATAAATCTCCGATAAAATGAAGCTAAACCATGAAAGCTTTTTACCTCTGAGATTCCTTTAGGAGTCGACCACTCCTTTATAGCTTTGGTCTTAGATTCATCTACTTTCATGCTATCTTTGATAATGATGAGAAACTGAGAAAATGAACTATCTCTTGTACAAAAAAGTACTTTTTAAGATTTTCATACAACTTGGCATCTCTAGTGGTATAAAATAGGATTTTAAGATGACGCAAATATGAATTGAGGTCCATCCTATAAACCAAGATGTCATCAAAACAGATCAACTAAGAATTTTCCTAACAAATCTTTCATTATGAAGTTCATAAGCTTCATAAATGTGCTAGGGGCATTAGAAAGGCCAAAAGACACTACTAACCATTCATAGAGGCCATACTTGGTCTTGAATGCCATTTTCCACCGTCCTTCGTCTGAATTTGATAATAACCACTTTTTAAATCTACTTTGGAGAAAATTGAAGTCCTATTAAGTTCATCCAACATATCTTCAAGCTGAGGGATGAGAAACCTAAACTTGATGGTAATTTGGTTGATGGCTTTACTATCAATGCACATCCTCAAAGTTTCATCCTTTATTGGGACTAGTAGTGTGGGAACCTACTTGAGGGTTTGGATATTCTCTTAAGCATAGGGTCTTAAGCTTTCCTAGGGTGGTCTTGCCTCAACTTGGTCACTAAGGTGTCTAGGTCTCGGTTTATCTCTTTAATTTGGTGGCTCCATTGATTGACTTCTCTAACCATCTCACTAAGGTGCTTTTCTATACTAGGTTAAACTCCTTTTGGTTTTAGTACCCTAGATGGTTGAGAGAAAGGTTCTCGGTGAGGGTCGCTAGTGCTAGCTCTTTTAATCATCTTAACACAAATAATCAATCACAACAAAACACAGGAAAACAACCTAACACGACACACTAAACACAACATAAAATAGACATAAAACAACAACTCTTAATCACCAAATTCTCCTCGGATTTACATCAATTTCTTGGTTGAAAGTGACTTAAATTCAGCAAAGAAAACTAACACTAAACAGTTCCAATAAGTCTACTACCACCAAGATTGACTCTTTTGATCGATGTGTGTGAGGAAGTCCCAATACAAAGTTCATGTTCACATCTTCCCAAGGATGACTAGGAATTGGTAAAGGTAAGTAGAGTCCTTGAGGAAGAACTTGACTCTTTGCCTTATTCCACACTATGCATTTTACCACTACCTTATGCACATCTTTAAGTAAATGTGTGACACAAAATCACCCCTCAAGATTAGTAAAATATGCGTAAAAACAGAGGGTCGGTTCTCTCAGCTCAACATGGAGAGAACCCCAATGATAATCGATAAAAATTATAACAAATCTAAACCAAATGGCATGAAAATTGACAGGGAACTTTCCTTACATGTGATGAATTAGTCCTTAAATTTCCACGTAAAAAATTGTTCAAATGATTGAGTAATGGCGAGACCACCTTGGCTGGTCCGAGAGGCCACTATGAGTGCCTTCGGATACCGATTCCTCCTTGAAGGAATACACTAGCTTAAATGCCTGGTTTAACAATCTTCCTCAAAAGGATGGAGAGGAAATGTTTTAGTGAGAATCACCAAGCAACCAAAGTTTTGGAGATAATGGAGGGCTACTCTGCTCCGATATTACACACCGAGGAATCAAAACTAGGTAGTTGAAGTTGTAGTAGATTTTTAGAGAAAAAGAGCAATTTTATTTCACCAAAAACTGAATGATACAATGTTAAAACGATGCTTAAGTATAATCTAGGGTTGGCTAGGGTTTTGGTTTAGGAAAAATGGAAAGGATCGGCCAAATATGGAAGTAGCCGTTTGGAGCGATAATTACCATGCAAGCGTGCATGTTCCTCCTTCAGCAGCAGATGTGATGACGCGCTTGGGCTCACTTGGCATCTCACAATGGACCCTAGATCCAACTAGAGCATGGCTGAGTTGGCATGAGTTAAAAAGGTTGGAGGGAAATGATGGAATTTCTTCAAAAGTGCTTGGTCGTATGATGCATCTTGCGTGCTCGACTGATTGGTTGTGATAAAAAGCTAGGCTAATCCATGCATGAGAAGTTCAAGTCTATCTACATGTTGATCTTCCAACAGGCCTTCTTCATGAGTGTTCATCTAATAACCTCCTTTGCAAGTGATCCACTAGCTGGTCCATGCGTGCATGCGTGGTCAACAAGTCCTCCATGTGCGCACTAGTCCATGTCTCGAGTGGTTACTCTTTTCAACCAATTTATGCAAATATCAAGTCATAGCCAACAAAACTATCATAGTCTATATGCATGGATTCTTTAATAAAACAATAAGGCCAATGTTTGCCAAAGAAATTATAAAGAAAAAGTCCAATGTTCACCCAAAACAAACACATAAAATAGTTTAGTTACTTAGAGTTGATTTAGGGAAGAAAAAATGACGTAAAAACATAAGCTAATAGGTGATAATTAAATCATGAATAAGCAAACAAAAATCGGTGCTCTTGGGTTTAACCAAAGACCACCTCAAATAGAGCATTAAGAGCGAATATAGAGAGATGGAATGGAAATGTGGGTAACGATACCTGAGCAATGGGTAGGGGAAACAAACTTTGTTTTTACCTCAGACGAAGCCAAGGATTGAATTAGGGACTGATAAAGCCGTGGCTGGCCAAAAACATGTCTGAACACTTTTGGTGATGCTTCTTTCGATGAAGAAAGCAACAACGTTTGGAAGGTTTTGGCCACCTTCTTCTTAGTTCCTACAGAGTGAGGAGAAAAGGATGGAATGAGAGCTTGCCAAGCAACCGTGAACTTGGAAGCAATGTAACAATTGGCTGTTACAAACTGACGAAGGATCGTGAGGATTTCTCGCTGTACACTTTGGTTTCTTGAAGAGAAAACTTCACTTTTATAAATTTTATCAAAATCCTGATCAATCCTTTACAATTGGTTTTGGGAAAGCTTAAATGGAAGAGGGGGAAGCTGCTGGAAAAATTAGAGAAGAAAAAGCCGTTGGAGAAAAACTAGTCGTTGGGCATACCTCCCCTCGGCTACACATGTGCACCGCTGTGCTGCTCGGCAATGCTTGTGGCGCTTGCGCCTTCTATGCACTCCAGATGCATGGCAAGATCCTTCCTCGTGCAGGAGCTGTTGGTTCTGTCTGTCACTTCCTGTGCCTGCGTTGCTGCGCCCTGCTGCATTCAGCTGCCTCCTTGCGAGCCTCTGCAGTTGCTTGGTTGTTGCTGCGCGCGCCCATCCTTGATTAGGACCTTCTTTTGTGAGCCAATCTTTGATTTGTCCACACTTTCCTAAAGCTAAACAAATATGAAAATAATATAAATAACAATAAGCTTACAAGTTTGCCCAATTACAATCAAAGATGGCTAAAGTTGTCCAAATACTAATGTTTACTAAACATAAAATAAGTGAAAAGCTTGTTTACAAAATTTGTTAAAAGGGAAGACAAATTCCTTCTACAACGAATCCATTCCAAGCTCTTAGAAGGCCTTTATGAGAAATAGTTAACATATTTACCATGGTTTGTGCTCGACGGTTTGGCCTCGTAAGCACATAACAAATTCCCTCTTCTTTGAATGGTGACTCCGGCAATACTTTCCAAGTGAGAACATGAGCTGGACTATCTATATCTTGGGCATTCGGTTCCCGCTTTAAGTTGATGAAAATATCATTTTCTACAAAATTAGCAAATTTGTTAGTAATAATATTGGATGGTGAACTTACCTCTCTTTATGATTGAGTGACCGGCCTTCGTGGCACATCAATGTGCCCAATAAAAGTGTTCTTTGAGAGCTTCCAAAGTCTTATTTTCTCCAAAATCACTTGCTAACTCAGCCCCTTGAGCTTCTTTTATGAAAGACTCTCACATTCCTCCACTTGCAATGCATAATTTTCTTCCTTTGAAGAGGGATCCATCCATCAAATAATTGGCACACTCGGTCTTACTTAATTCATACCAATGACAAAAGTTTTTGGTGTCCTTCGTAAACTTCCTTGATACAGTCAAAACCCAAGAATCTAGTACTCATCGGTTAGAATGACATATCTTCAAGAAAGTGCATTAGCCACCACATTTGTTTCCCCTTTTAGGTATTTTATGATATAGAGATAATGGTCTAGAAATTCCACCAATTTAGTGACACACTTATGGCTTGCAAAAAGCCACGTTCCAACCCACAAATGGATTAGTACTCTTGTTGCTCAGCCAAGCCGAGGTAACCTTAAAAAGTTGCCAAAGGTTCTAAAGGTAAATGAACTCTAAATAAAATGAAATTTTAGGTGCACTTTGTCTTATAAGTTAAATAAGTGTCCTTAAAATGTCAAAGCAAAATAAGTAGTGGAATTGAACTTATGCATGAAAACCTAAGGCTGGCCGATGAGCAATATTTTGAAGCTCTCGGCTTGCACTTTTTTCCAATGAAAGAAATGGCAACCTTTGGGAAATGATTACCTTCTTCTGGTTTTCAACTCTCAAAAGAGTGTAGAAAATGATGGAAAAGTAAGAACCAACCAAACAACCTTGGGCTTCGAGGTAATGGAGTTGCACTTTTCTCGGGTGTGACACATTGAGGCTTACCTTGCCGATAACCAAAATCTCTCGATTTTTCTTAAGCAAACAACAACTATTTCATTCAACAACAACCAATTACAAATAAAATAACCATGCTTATATAGACCTAAGGGTGGCTGGAGGGTTTGGTTCAAATTGAAGCTCCAAAAGAACCGTTGAGCTTGGCCATTGCTCGGCAAAAGATGGCAGCACACTTGTTGCTTGAATGGCCGAGATGTTTGCTAAACAATTTGATTAAAACGTTAGCTAAAGCCATGTCATCCATCTAGGTAATTCTTCAGTTTGGGAAGCTCCCTCCAAAATGCAGCTATGGTTTGGCCAAAAGAGGTTGTGGTCCCCCCTACTCGGCATGCTTACTTGGTGCGCGCGGGGGTTGCTATCACTTGCATGCATGCTTATTCAAATTGAGTTCAACCGAGTCCAAGCCACCATCTAACGTAACATACCATCTAATCCTAATGCCTAATACGTGCATGCATTAATAAAAATTAAATCAAGATCAATGTTTGCCAACAAAATATAAATAAGCTTAATGTTTGCCCAAAACATAAAAACTAAAGTACTTGGTTGGTTGATTTTAAGGAAGAAATATTCCCTATTCTTGATCTTGATGAACTTCCTCCCTTATCTTCCAAGTAAGCACATACAAAGTTGCTTCATGTTTTGTGCATTTGGCTCCCATTCCAAGTCTTCAAAATGACATCACCTAAAAAAGAATTAAGTTTGCTAGCAAATAGGTTAGTTAAAACTTTAGCCTTAGTTTGTGATCTCGTGAGGGGTGTCCTTCGCACATCATCCTCCCCGGTTGAGTGAGGATTTTTTCCTTAAATCCAGAAAGTTGATTCCTAGTACTTTTCCAACTATTTCAAAGTTAAAAAGTTTGTCTTGCTCATCAAGGCCTACAAAATCAGTAGGAGACTTCGACCATGGATTTGTCCGAGGATGGTAGAGTGACTCCTTTGGTACTTCATCAATTAATCCATGATAACCTTTGGTCTCGATGATCTCTTGCTCAACAAGACAAGGTATATACGAAAGTGAAATAGAAAAGAGGTGGTTGTGATGACCCAAAACAGAGAAGGAAATAGAGAAAAACAATTGCAAATGAACGTGCAATCCAGTGAGGATGTTCTATAGCTATCCGACACGTAAAAACAGCAAGAACAAAAGACAAACATAGAAAGAACATAATAGAGAAACAAAACAGGCAATACTCTCTGTCAACAATCAGAAGAGTCTCCCAAATAGAGCAGAAAACAATAAAAAACAAAAATGCAAAATTAGGGAGATGGGTGAAGTGATTTACCGATTAGGCATGGAACAACCCGTAAATACCTTAGAGAACGTTGTTGGACTGAAGGGGAACCTGGCCAGTCCGTTGGGCTTCAACAATGCCGTGGGAGAAAGCTGGTTCACGAATGAAGAGGCTCCAGCTGAGGATGAAATTAACCCTTGGATTCGGTGCTTCTTCTTTAGAAGAGGCCAACAAGGAATGGCATGATCAAAGTGCCTGTGGCTGAGCCAAAGGAAACTACAATGCCTTTGGGGGAGAAACATCTTTGCGAATGAAGAGTTAACAGCATTGAGGTTGGTTTTGGACCATCCTTCTTCAATTGTCCAACCCTTGTGGATTTGGAAAGAATAAAAAAGATAAGAGCACCTTCAAGTCCTGTTCCTTGGAGAGCAATCTGCTTCGGCAAAGTGCAAAGTACCAACGAAACAAAGGGCACCGACCCTCGGGAGAGAAACTCTTAAAGAAGATAACACTTCTATATTTTCCAAATATTCAATCAAAATTGTCTTTTTACAATGATTTAGAAAGAGCTTAAATAAACCTTCACAAACAAAGAAAGTATTATGCAGAAGGAAAGAATAACATATAGCCGTTGCTGGCAAATAACCATTGGAACGCTTCTCAGTTACTGTTCACACTCAATGCATGTGATGTTGCACCTTGCTGATGCGCGCTTGCGCGCCACTCATGCGCAGAACGGGTAATGCTCGCGCATGCATGATGCTGCCTTGCACGCCTCAGCCATGCCTCCCTTTGCATGAGCCATCTCTCATCTGTGCGCCTTGCTGTCAGAATCCCTTTCTGCCTTCTTCGTTTGCGTGTTTCCTTCAGCTCGTGCGTGCCAATCATCACATCAACACTTTCTTTTGTTTTGCGCGCTGACTGTTCGATGAAATTCCTCATTGAGCGCCCATGGTCCATCCTTTTGTGCTTGCTTGACCTGATCACACATTTTGCTTTATGGGCCAATATTGACCAACGTCTTCATGCCGTGCATGCCACTTAATCAACATCTTCTTGTTAAGTGTCTAAGACCCGAACACCTGCAAATAATGTCCTATTCCTACAAAATTAACAAACGAATTAGTCATTAAAGAGGTTGATAGGAGTACCTTGTTTCTTCTTCTTGTCTTCAGCCTTGTAGGCATATCAATCCATGTGAATATATTGCACAAAAGATTTCTTCTTTAGCGTAAGTCAATTCATTAAAGTTCTTGGCTAAAATGTTTTTTCTAGAGGTAACATCTAACAAGTCATGCAAAATGCCAATGTCAAGAGTCCGTGATTTTTGGAAGTATTCGGTTGGGCTTCTACTTCTTGGGGCTCAAGGTCTCTAACAGGGTCTACTATTTTCTTATTATCAACCTCAAGTAGAGAATTCTTAAATAGATTAACAATGCAAAATCTTCATCGAAATCAGCTTGGGTAAGGGGTTCTATTTTGTTATCTCTAAATAATACCATGTTTAAGGAATCTCCTCTTAGCACTGATGCCTCTAACTTTGACACGGTCATGACCTACAAATATCATGTTCTACCAACACAACAATGTTAGCACTAAAAGGGCTCGTCTAAGCTGAGAATATCTCAAAATAAAGCAAAAAGTTAAAGGTGCAAATGTGTTATAAATCAAAAAAAATTTTAAGGTCTCTTATATTATAAGTGAGGAGGAACACCTTAAAATATCAAGTAAAATTAGTGAAGTTGTGCAAGGGAAACCCCAGGTTGTTCGATGAGCAAATATTATGGCTCTCGGCATGCACTTCTTTCCAAGGAAAAAAATGGCAACCTAAGGAAAGAGTTTTGGCCACCTTCTACTGTTTTCCAACTCTCAAAATTGTGAAGAGAAGGGTGGTAATAAAAACCTTCCAGCAACCTTGGGCTTGAGGTAATAGTGGCTAACTCCTTTCAGGTGAAGCCACACCGAGACTCACCTTGTGTCTTCCAACCTTTTGATTTTCTCCTTAAGCAAAAGTTCCTATCTCATTCATCAACAAATTTTTACAAACTCCAATAGTCATGTATTTATAGACCTAGGATGGTTTGGAGGGTTTTGTGAGGTTTGAAACTTTAAAGAACCATTGGAAGGGCTCAACCGAATATGAGCTTAAAAGGTGGTCTTCAAGCTTCCTTGAATAACTGAGATTTGGTTGCTACATTTGATCCAAAGGTTGAGGGCAGCAAAATCACTAATCCATTGCATTGTTTAAGAAGGGAAAGTTCAACAAAAATATCTTCATTTGGCAGCACATGGCTCGGGCAAAAGGGGTTATGGTCCCCACTCCAAAATTGGCACCAAGTGAGAGGGTTATCTTCATGGTCGAAGCTTCTTGCATGCATTCCATGTATTTGTGATTTGAACAAACTCCAAACTATCATCTAACCCTAATGCCTAATCATGCATGCATTAATTAAAATTACAACAAGGCCAATGTTTGCCAACAAAATTACAATTGTGGCTAAAGTTTGCCAAAACAAGTAAAGTAAAATTGTTTGGTTACAAATTGCCTTTAGGGAAGACAAATTCCCTTTTCATGATCTTGGTGAGCTTCCTTCCCTTGTCCTCCAAGTGAGCACATGCAAGGTTGCTCCATGTCTTATTTATTTGTCTTCCATGCCAAGTCTTCAAAGGTGGCTTTACCTACAAAAAGATTAAGCTTGTTAGTACATTAATAGTTTGGGCCTTGGTTTTGGATTGATTGAGTGACCTCCTTGGCTCATCATCTCCTCAGCTGACTAAGGACTTTTGCTCAAATCCAGAAGGTTGACTCTTTGAATTTTCTAACTATTCTGGGTTTAAAAGTCGGTTTTGCTCATTAAGGCTGACAAAATTAGTAAACACATTAGTAAGAGAATTAAGCCATGGATTTGGCCTAGAATGGTGGAGCGATCCTCTTGGTACTTCCTCAATTAATCCATGATTGATTTTACGGGGTGTTCTCCACTTATACCACATCCCTATTTCTCCTCTCTTGATTTTTGTAGTCATAAAATTCAAGAAATTATCAAGCATTATAAATTCTCTCATACTCCGAAGTAGTAATTTCTTCATTAAATAAGTGTTATAGTCTTCATAAGCATTTATAATGAAGTATTTCATAAGATCATAAGCAAATAAAGGATGCAAAGAAGTTATCTTTAACAAAGGAGATTTAGTTTGGTTACACCTATGCAATGAGAGGTTTCCAGCCAAGAGAAAATCCAATTTATTGCCTAGAGCTGATAGGCCATTCAAGGTGTTAGAGAGGATAAACAATAATGCCTATAAGTTAAAGTTTCAAGGAGACTATGGAGTGTTGATTACTTTTAATGTTCAAGATATCTCACCATACAAAGACGATAAGGATGACATCAAGGAGACTGAATTAAAGGATTTGAGGTCAAATCATCACTTAGGGAGGATGATATGCCTCAGAGGGCCATTACTCGATCACAAACCAAGGCTCAATCATTATCAAACCTATTCACTAATAAACTTTATTCTTTTGTAGGTATTGATGACTTTGAAGAACTCTTTAAAGACTTGGATTGTGAGCCGAGCACAATGGACATGGATCAACCATTGCACAAGCTAACTTGGGAGCCAAAGGTGGAAGCTCTTGAAGAGGGAATTTGTTTCCCCTAAAAATCAGTTGTGTAACCAAACAATTTTACTTTACTTATTTTGGCAAACTTTAGCCACACTTGTAATTTTGTTGGCAAACATTGACTTTACTGTAATTTTAATTAATGCATGTATGATTAGGCATTAGGGTTAGATAAAAGTTAGGTTAGATGATGGTTTAGAGTTGGTTCAAATCACAAATACATGGAGTGCATGTAAGAAGCTTCGACCATGAAGAAACACCCAACCACTTGGTGCAAATTTTGGAGTGAGGACCATTACCCCTTTTGGCTGAGCCATGTGATGTCAAATGAAGATGCTTGTTGAACTTTACCTTCTTGAACAAGGCCATGGATTGATGACTTGACTGCCCTCAACCGTTGGATTAAATGAAGCAACCAAATCTCAGCCATCCAAGGAAGCTTGAAGACCACCTTTGAAGATCATGTTTGATCGAGCCCATCCAACAATTCTTTGAAGTTTCAAACTTCACTAAACCCTCCAAACAATCTTAGGTCTATAAATACATGGCTATATATGTTTGTAAAAGGTTGTTGATAAATGAAATAGCCACTTTTGCTTAAGAAGAAAACTAAGATGTTGGGAGACTCAAGGTGAGCCTCAGTGTGAACTACACCCGAGAGTAGTTAGCCGCAATTACCTCAAACACAATGTTGCTTGAAGGTTGTTATTACCGCCCTTCTCTCCACTCTTTTGAAGTCAAATCCTTTGCCAAATGTTGTCACTCCTTTCCTTGGAAAGAAGTGATTGCCGATAGCCACAATCTTTTCTCATCAGACAACCTTCGGTTTTCCTTGCACAACCTCACTTCCACTTGTTAGTTTTACTTGATATTTTAAGGTGTTGCTCTTTACTTATAATATAAGAGACTCTTACAATTTCGTTTGATTTGGAATAGGTTTGGATCTTCAACTTTCTATCTTATTTTGTGATATCCTCAGCTGAGCTGAGCCCTTTTGGTGCTAACATCTTTGTGTAGGGTAGAACACGGCATTTGCAGACTGTGACCATGTAATGTGGTATCAAAACCATGGTGGCTTCCCATGAGTGCTAGCTATAATCTTGGTTTACATTTTCATTCCTATTTACACAGCTACAAAGTGGTTTACATTTCGAGTTATTGCTTTCTACAAAAACCCTAATCTTTTTATGTTATAAAATCTATTTGTGTTGCTATTGTGTTTGTACTTATTTTTGGTCAATGTCTTTAGAGCACACTTTGATATCTCGCTTAGGTCCGAGCATAAACTTTCACTTCGAGAAAGCATGTGTTTATGTCCAAAAATTTGTTAAGTTATTGATGTGCCACGGATCTAGTGACCCAACCTCATACCAAGGTAAGTGCACCTATGAACATTTGGACTTACACATTTGTTCGTCTTGCAGGTGTATAAGCATTTCGGGAGCATTAAAGAGAAAATTTATCTTCCCGTAATCAAGCTTTGTACCAAATATTTTCCTTTTAATTTGTAGTTAATTTTGGCCAAACATTAGCCTTTAATTGTTGTTTATTTTTGTGGCAAAATGTTGTCATTTATCTTTAAAACATGTAATCGTAGTGAGCTCGGGCTCCATAGAAGATTTGATTTTGAACACATAAGCTACTGTGACCAAAACAAGCCGAGCACGCAACAGGGAGAAGTTGGCCGTGCAACACAAGGGAGATGGATGCACGCAGGAGACCACAACAGTAGCAGGGCACAACAGTAACAACAACTAGGCGGGGATGCACGCAACAACAGCATCTCGGCACGTGCACGAGAAGATAGCTGCGCACGCAGGGGTGAAGGAAAGACACCAGCTAGGCATCACATGGCTGCGTAGCAGATCGCACGTCACCGATCCCCCTCTATTTTTGTTAGTCTTACGCATGCATTTTTTCATCTGATTTCAAGCCCCCATTTGTTGTTATTTGGTATCAGAGCAGAAGTGCTCCATGTTTGTGATTTTTTTCTTTGTTCTGTTGTTTTTGTTTTTCTATTCTCTGTTGGTTGTGTTCTTAGTGCATGTTTCGTTTTTGTTTCTCTTGCTTTCTGTTCTGTTTACGCTATCCAGAATAACCATGTTGCATGAGTTACTATCCCGCTTAGTTAAAATAGTATGCATGGTTGATTTTCTGTTTTTGGTTATTGAGTATTGTTTCTTTTTTTGTGAGGTTTAACCGAGAAGCACACGTTTAATTTGTATTGTTAATCTTTTTAGATTATTTAGGTGTTTAAGTGAGTCTTAACATGAGTATTCTATTTTTAATTCTCAAGAATTTTTCTTGAATTTTTTAAGCATGAATTCTTATTGTTGCTGTTTTATTTTTGTGTCTTATGTTCACTTCTATTTCACCCACTACAATTGCATGTTTAAGCTTGTTTCAATTTTGTTTAGTTAGTGTCTTGCATGTGTAGTTGCTGAACCACTATGCTTTATTGTGCAATTGTCAAGCATGTTTTTGTTTTTTTCTATGTTTTTATGTCTGCACAATTTCTTGCTCAAAATGAATTACGACTTGAAATATTAACAACATGTCACTCACATAGTTGACTAGCTTCTATTAAAATTTCAAAACATTTGTACTTGAATTATGAAATTTTTCTGTTTAGAATTTTGTTGCATTTTAGGTTTTTTCTTGCTATTTTTTTAGGTGTTTTGCTTTTTCTGTTTTGTAGCAATTGTTTAGACTATTTGCTAAAATTGTCTGTTGTTTTTAGTGTTATTGTTTGTCTAAAATTGGAGTCTCTTTCGACCAAACAATTGGTTTAAATCCGAGAAGCAATTTGTTGGATATTTGTTATGTGTTTCTGTTGTGTTGTTTCTTTTTTTGTTTAGTGATTTTTTGTTCACTGTTTTGCTTAATTTTAGGTTGATTTATGTCCAATGTTTTAGTGTGTTTCTTGGCTGTCTTTTAGGCTTTGTTTAGGATGTTATGTTGTTTAGAGTTTAGGTTGTTTTATGAGCATTGTTTTTTTATTAGCTTTTAGGGTATCTTGCTACATGTTTAAAACCTCCTTTAGAGTGTGTTAGCTTGAATATATTGTTGTGTTTGGTGATAATATTTTTGTGCTGAATTGGAGTCTCCTTCAGCCAAGAAATTGGTATCAATTGGAGGAGCATTGCTTGATTAGTTTGTGATGTGCCCCATAGGCCCGTCACACGATCTCAAGCCCAAGCACACACTTTAACTAACTTACATTATCACACGCTTGTCTCTTGTGCAGGTAATGATTCAATAGAGTCGAAAATTGAAAGCTTAAAGTGGGAAGTGGAGAGTCAAGACATGGAGCAACCAAGGCACGTCCTTGCGTGGGAAGCCACCATCGAAGATCATCATGCTCTTAAGGGAATTTGTCTTCCTGAGCAAAATTCTATGTAATGTTTTAATTTTGAAATTATTGGGCAAACATTGGCCTTCTTGTTAAACTTATTATTGTGTGCATGCATTAGGCATTTAGGACTAGATTGAATGGCTATGATAGATGATGCAATGGTTTTGGTGTTGGCTTACTTTGAAGCACCAACCGAGCAAACCAACTCTTGGCCGCACGCGCGCCAAGGAGGAGAGTCGCATGATGGTGGCCAATCTTACCCGATTGGCCACACCTTTGGGCTGCCTTTTGAGATGCTTGTCCCCTTTACCTTTTGTGGAAGAAACATGGATCCATGACTTGGCATTCAGCAAGCCATTGATCATATCTTGGTTGCCACCATCTCGGCCGCACATTGCATCACTTTTGAGTCGATTACAAGTCACATCTCTCCAAGTTTTGAAGACCAAAAGCTCAACCCTAAACCACTCCATCCTAGGTCTATATAAACATAGCATTGGTGTTTGTATTTTGGTTGGAAAATTGAATGAACATCGGCATGTTTCTCTAGAGAAAACCGAAGGAGTTTTCCACCACCTTTCAAGGTATGTGCTCGGTTCCTTGAACCGATTAAGAGAAGCCTCCTAGCTTGGCAACTCAAGGTTGTTGCTCAAGATTGCGTTCCAATTTTCTCTCCTCCCTTTCAAGGGAAGGAAACAAAAAGAGAGTAGCCAAAAACCGGTTTCCCAAGTTAAGAATCTTTCCATGGAAAGATTGTGATTGCCGAAAGCATTACATTGACTTATCGGCCAACTTGCGGGTTTTGTGCATAAATTTTTCATTTCTTATCAACTTGGACCATGACAACCACCATCACACACTTCACTCACTCCACTAATCTCTCACCAAATTTTGTTTTATTCCAAGCACATTTGGCTGTTCATTTTTCCATTTTCTTGAGGGTCTCACGGCTTGGCCGAGATCCAAGGGCCTAACCGATCTTTTTGAGTGTTCTAGTGACCGAGCAAGAGCTAGGCCGCAACATTTGGTATCAGAGCATAGGAAAGCCCATTGGAGTACTAGAAACTGAGTTAGTTTGGTTTTCCAAACTCATTTGGATGGCTGCACCTTAAAGTTTAAAACCAGGTTTCATTGCTCACCTTTTCGTGTTATTGTTTGCTTGCGGTTTCTTTGTTTTATTTCTGATTTCTTTTGAGCTAAAATCATCTCCAGCATGTTTCTTGAGTTGTTAATCATCTAAGAATGAAGAATATCAGCCCTTAGACTCCATTTTCGTGGCTGCAAATTCCTTCCTTTTTGGTTAAACAAATGCTAGCTACTTTAGTAATTGTTGTATTCTTTTCTATTTCGGGAACAACACTTTTTCTTGCTGTGTTTTAACACTTCCAGCATCTCACATGGTTTGTTAAGTACTTAAGCATGAATGTTTAGTTTTAAAATCGTATGGTTAGCTTGATGGTTTCATCGGTTTAATATGTTTAGTGCCATTTGATTGAAAACCGCATAATCCAAAGTTTATTGTTTCTTTTGATTATCGGTTTGTGTGTGCTTAAATTCGAAACTTGCAGCTCGATTTAAATGAACATTTTTCTACATATTGCTGCTTATATTCACTGCTAAGAATGAGTTCTAGGCTTATCAAATGTTCCATGTAATTTGGTTTAGAGTTGCCCTAAAACCCAAGACACAAAGCATCAAAATTTCTGTTTTTGACATTGCCGAGAATAGCTTAATATTTTGAGTTGTTGTGACTTGTTTTTCTGCATAAGACCGAGCCTATGACTCATTAGACTTACGTTAACATATTAGGTAACTGAAGCATGTGATCGTTTTCGGTTTGTTGTGGTTTAAAATTCAAATAGATGCTGTTTTTGTCAAGGAAAACATACTTTTGCAAAAAAACAGTTTTGTGTGTACAAAAATGGCAAGGTTGATGTTGATAGTTGGGACCACTTTGTGCATGGCTGAAAGTTGTTCCAAGGCACGAAATGTTTGCTGCATATTAATTCTAATTTGATGCTTTATGTTGCTCATTTATTGCTAAATTTCGTGTAGCAAACCGAGGTTAAAACTAGTGTCTAATTTTAGTGAACTTTTCACGCATCCGAGAGTTAGTGAGCATTGTTTTATCTTTGATAGTTTAATCTAATTGCACGTTCCCAATAGTGATAAATTTCCTTCCTTTTTGCTCATTAGCAGTTGTTTTGCTTTACTAATATCGTTTAAAAAGAAAAAGAAAGAAACGAAAACTTAAATGGAGATTAAGTCAATTATCTTAGTTAGGTTACCATTCATAATGCCCTAAGACTTAAGGTTTAAATATGATTAAAGTCTCTTTTTCCTAAGACTTGAACATGAAATCAAGAAGTAGAATCCAAATTGGCTCAAACCCAAATATGGCCCAAGAATCCAATCCACTAAATCGGGGCAAGGACATTCCCCAAAACGAGACTTACACCCATAAAGAGGAAGAGTCAAGTATGCAAGGTCAACTAAATGGTTTAAGTGGAATGGTTGGAACACTAAGTAAACAACTTCATGAACTGAACGTAAAGTTTGAACAAGTTATGAGTGGACGTCGTCATACCCACCGTAGAGATTCCTCCCAACACACTATACCTAGGAGACGAAATGACAATCTTAGGAGACGAGTTAGAGACCAAGAACCCTTAGACGATGAAGCTGAGATTGAGTATTCTAGGGATAGACACCCTAACTATGATTACGATGAGGATGATGAGTGGACCTTGGATGAAGAAGAAAACTTTCGTCCATCAATCCATAGGAATCATGATGAGTTTAGACGAGACCGACATAGTGATCGTTATGACCTTCGAAACGTTAAAATACAAATTCCCCCTTTTAATGGAACATGCGACGGGACGACATTTTTAGAATGGTTAGAGAAGGTTGAGAGTATTTTTGATTGTTATAACTACTCCGACAAAGTCAAGATCCAGTTGGTTTCTGTAGAGTTTACAGGCTATGCATTACTCTGGTGGTCTAATGTAAGGACACAAAGAGAGCAGACTGGATTTAACTCTATTGCTACTTGGAGAAAGATGAAATCTATCATGACAAAGAGATTTGCTACTAGTCATTACAAACAAGAGTTGATCATGCAAATACATAGCATCAAACAAGGAAATTTAACTGTTGAGGAGTACCTCACGGAGTTCGAGACTCTTAAAATTTGTAGAACTAGAAGAACCTGAAAAGCAAACCACTGCTAGGTTCATCCATGGCTTGAATTATGACATTGCTGACGCCGTAGAATTGCACCCATTAGAATCCATGGACATGGTAGTCTAGATGGCCCTGAAAGTCAAACGCCAACTCAAGAGGAAGAGGAAAGCCACTCAATCATTTTAGATTAACCAACTCACCAAATACACACCCCTAAGTCACTTGAGGCTAACAAACCAGTGACAAAGGCAAAATGGAAAAAGCCTTTTCAGAATCAAGTAGTAAACTAATAGACCCTAAAGGATCCGAGGTCAAAACTACGAAAGACAACCCCA
The DNA here is from genome assembly GCA_022433055.1 of Begonia peltatifolia. Lineage (NCBI taxonomy): Eukaryota > Viridiplantae > Streptophyta > Magnoliopsida > Cucurbitales > Begoniaceae > Begonia > Begonia peltatifolia. The sequence continues at coordinate 22,123,586 of CM039519.1, read as the reverse complement.
CTGGACAGAGAGCGCGCGACCTCAAGTGTTACAAGTGTCACGGCATAGGTCATTTCATGGCCCAATGCCCGAACCGTCGTATCATGATCATTAAGGAAGACACCGGTGAGTTTGTAAGTGAAGACGAGTTTGAAGAGGAAGTGGAAGAAGTGGGAGAGTATGAGGATGAAAGTGACTCGGTAGATGAAGTTATTCATGCCCCTGACGGACCTTTGCTTATGGTGAGAAGACGAGTTCTCATAACCAAGAGTTCAGGAGAGGATTGTCACCGTGAGAACATCTTCCATAGTAAGTGCCTCATCAAGGATAAGTTGTGTTCTCTCATTATTAATGGAGGAAGTTGTGCGAACGTGGCCTCTAAAGACTTAGTGACTAAATTAGGGTTAGAGACTATTGCTCACCCCCACCCATATAAGCTTAAATGGTTAGATGACAGAGATGATGTTAAAGTTACTAAACAAGTAAGGGTCGAGTTTGCTTTAGGAAAGTATAAGGACTCAGTTCTTTGCGATGTTATGTCTATGAGTGCAAGCCATTTGCTTTTAGGCCGACCTTGGCAATTTGACCGAAAAGTGAACTACAATGGACATTCCAACTACTATTTCCTTAAATTTGAAGGCAAAGCTTTTAAGTTAGCACCCATGATCCCTGAGCAAATAGCTAAGGATGAAGCTATTAAAAGAGAAGAAAAGAATAAAGCGAGTCTCTTCATGACCAAGGCTGAACTAGAAGTATCTGTGCTTAGAGAGGATCCCATGATTTTGATACTATTCCAAGATAGAGTGATGGAACTAGTAGACATACCCACCCACGTTAAGAACCTACTACATTAGTTCCAAGACGTGTTTCCCGAAGATTTACCTAAAGGTTTGCCCCCTCTACGTGGCATAAAACACCAAATTGATCTGCAGCCCGTAGCTGCACTACCCAATCGACCAGCCTACCGAATGAACCCCGAAGATAACAAAAAACTGCAAGATCGGGTGCAAGAATTATTGGACAAGGGCTACATAAGAGAGTCCATGAGCCCCTGTGCAGTTCCCTCACTATTAGTACCTAAAAAAGACGGCACCATAAGGATGTGTGTCGATAGCGGAGCCGTGAACCACATTACAGTCAAATATATATTTCTCATCCTTAGACTTGAGAACATGTTAGATGAGCTCAGTGGAGGCTCAATCTTTTCTAAAGTGGATCTTAAGAGTGGTTATCATCAGATACGCATGAAGGAAGGCGATGAATGGAAGACAGCGTTTAAAACCAAGTATGGCTTCTTTGAATAGATGGTCATGCCCTTCGGGCTTTCTAACGCCCCAAGCACGTTTATGCGACTCATACACCATGTATTTAAAGAATACCTTAGTAAGTTTATTGTTGTTTACTTTGACGACATATTATTGTATAGCTTAGACCTTTCACAACACCTTAACCACCTTAGTACCCTTTTCCATACCCTTCGGAAAGCTAAGTTATTTGGGAATCTCAGCAAGTGCTCCTTCGCACAGGACAAATTTTATTTTTTAGGCTTTATAATCTCCAAAAATGGTATGGAAGCTGACGAGGATAAAATCAAAGCCATTAAGGATTGGCCTACGCCCAATTCCATATCGGAAGTACGAAGTTTCCACGGGCTACCCTCATTTTATAGGAGATTTATCCAAAACTTTAGATCAATAGCTGCGCCCCTTACAGACTGCACCAAGAAAGGTAAAGAGTTTACTTGGACCCCTATTTGTCAAAAGAGCTTTGAGTTAATTAAGGAAAAGTTATGTCACTCCCTCGTATTTGCTCTTCCTGACTTCAACAAGGTATTCCCAGGACTCTAGGCTCCCTCTTACGCAGTGTTGTAAGCAAGAAATTGTCTAACTGGGACATCATACTTCCAGGTTTGGAATTTTCCTACAATCACACCCTTCATTCCATTACCCAGAAATCGCCATTTGAGGTTGCCTATGGGTTTAATCCATTTACACTGTTGGACCTTATCCATTTACCCACTAAGGACTTAGCCAACCCGTCACGTGAAAAGAAGGCCGAACAAATTAAGAAATTGCACAAAACAGTGCAAAAGGCTATTGAAAAGAGAAATGATAGTGTTGCTAAGCACGTGAACAAAGGTCGTAAAGAAGTCATTTTTCGAGAAATAGACTTGGTATGGTTGCACCTACGGAAGGAAAGATTTCCTTATAAAAGAAAGTTTAAGCTTCTACCTCGTGCGAATGGACCATTTAAAGTACTTGAGAGCATCAATGATAACGCCTATAAAATTGAATTACCGGGTGAATATGGAGTATCCGCGACTTTCAACGTCCAAGACTTGTCACCCTATAAAAGCGATAAAGAACAGTTCCAGGACCCAAACTTATTGGATTTGAGGTCAAATCCACAGTCATCTGAGGAGGATGATGTGCCCCATAGGCCTGTCACACGATCTCAAACCCAAGCACACACTTTAACTAACTTACATTATCAAACGCTTGTCTCTTGTGCAGGTAATGATTCAATGGAGCCGGAAATTGAAAGCTTAAAGTGGGAAGTGGAGACTCAAGACATGGAGCAACCAAGGCACGTCCTTGCGTGGGAAGCCACCATCGAAGATCATGATGCTATTAAAGGAATTTGTCTTCCCGAGCAAAATTCTATGTAATGTTTTAATTTTGAACTTATTGGGCAAACATTGGCCTTCTTGTTAAACTTATTATTGTGTGCATGCATTAGGCATTTAGGACTAGATTGAATGGCTAAGATAGATGATGGAATGGTTTTGGGGTTGGCTTATTTTGAAGCACCAACCGAGCAAGCCAACTCTCAGCCGCGCGCGCCAAGGAGGAGAGCCGCATGATGGTGGCCAATCTTACCCGATTTGGCCACACCTTTGGGCTGCCTTTTGAGATGTTTGTCCCCTTTACCTTGTGTGAGAGAAACATGGATCCATGACTTGGCATTCAGCAAGCCATTGATCACATCTAGGCTGCCACCATCTCGGCCACACATTGCATCACTTTTGAGTCGGTTACAAGCCACATCTCTCCAAGTTTTGAATACCAAAAGCTCAGCTGTAAACCACTCCATCCTAGGTCTATATGAACATAGCATTGGTGTTTGTATTTTGGTTGGCAAATTGAATGAGCATCGACATGTTTTCTCTAGAGAAAATCGAAGGAGTTTTACTTGAAAAACAAGTTCTGTTTTGGGCCATTAGACCGAGCTACGGATGTTCATTTCAAATTTTGTTTTAGTATGTTAAATTAGATTGTTAGAGGAGCGTGTAGCCGCCAAAATCGTTTGATTCCAATAACCAACACAAAAGTTATGCGCGTTGAAAGTATATGTCGGGTTTTGGATCAAGTCGGTTTGGTGAGTGATTTTGGTTAATTTGTGATACGTTAAATTAATGGTAGTGGTTTTGAGTATGAGTTAAGTGTTTAGACGAATTTTGACGAGAATTGGTTTCATGTTTAGGTTGAACCGGATTTTCGGGCGAAGTCGTGCACCGGGAAAGCTTAGAACGCCAGGTAAATAGTGCATACATGTGTTTTGCCCAGGTGGGTCTACACCGAGTAACATTAGGATTGTGTTGTTTGATTGTGATGTGCGTGCGTATTATCTGACATACATCATGTTTTAAAAAGAGAACGAAAATGATTTTGAGCATGCTTTTGTGTAAGTAGTGGTGAGACGTGTGGCGGTGGTATCACGGATCCTGCTCAGGAGTGGACTGGTGCATTACCAACCGCGAATTTTGCTCGGGGAGTGGGCCGACTAGGCAGTCACGCGGTGTGTATGTGTTGACGGTGAGGATGATGGATGGTGGCACTGCGGATCCTGCTTGATGAGTGGGTCGATGCATCACCAGTCGCAGATCCCACGGGGTGGGCCGGCTGGGCTGTCACAAAACGTATACGTGTGGCAACTGTGGCGTCGTTGCTGAGGAGACCATGACGGTGGCGACACATAAGAGTGTAGTGTGGCGCGATGTTGAACCTTACCGTGGTGAGGTTGCTACGAGGTGGCACGTGTGTGTGACTTGTGGGCCTCGTTGCTGGGGAGTCTGGGATGGTGGCGACGTGTCAGGTTGTAGCGTTGTGCGAGGTACACCTTCACCCTGACACGGCTACACTACACGTCACAGATTGTGACAACACGAGGGTGAGCGTAAAGACTTCATGGGATAGGATGGTATTGTCAGTTTAACTTTCACATCGCACTACTTGCTAAGCATTAGTCTTATGTTGTGTGTTCTATGGTGTAGGTGCAGAGGTTTCCACTGATGAGATTCGAGAGCCCAGTCTTGAGCATTAGTGTAGTTGGCAGCGGGCGACTGAGGCACCGGATGACAGACTGTTAAGGCGACCCGACCCATGGAGATGGTGAGTTTTGATGAGATGTTCGGGGTTTCCCTTGTTGTATTTTGGGGACGATTAGATTTTACATGATGTATAGTGTATAGATGTAGATTTTTCCTGGTTGTTTGGGTGGTTTTGAGGACGCATGTATATATTATATGTATGAGCATTGTGTTGCTCTATATTGTAGATTTTCTTCATCCATAGTTGTCGAATTTATTTCCTTCCACTCTGTTTTTCCTTTGGTGATTTCTAGATGGATTTGGTTGATTTACTTTAGGAATTTATATGGTGTATTGTTTGCAGGTTGGGGTCAGTAGGTACAGCTGTTACTTTGCCGAATTTTTGGGAGAAAGGTGGAATGTCGGGTAGTCGAACCGAGCGCGCAGGGTGCGCTAGCGGGCTGGTCGTGCGCATGGGGCTTTCTGATCTGGTCGAGGGCATTTGTGAAAAGCGCAGCATGGCTGCAGGGCACGCAGGGTACATGGCACTACAAGCGCGCGCGAGTCGTGCGGCGCCGAGAGTGAGTGCACGCGTGCGAACGTGCGGCGTAGAGGTAGGGCACACGGCGCTGAAGCCACGTGCGTGATGTCCCAGTGGTACACGTCGCCGCGTCGAGCGCGTGACCGGGGTACACGGTGCCATTGCTAGGGTGCGTACAGGGTACGCGCGTTGTGCTGTGTCGGGGGTACGCAACGCTGGGCCATGAGCGCACGATGGGGCGCGCGACTTCGAACTCAAGTGGTGCGCGGAGCGCGTGTCGGACTTCTTGCTGAAATTTTAAGTCTTGTCATTTTTAAAACTCGCTTAAATTGTTCTTTTCCGTTGCGTATTTTATATTGAGAATTTACGCGTTCCCTCTTCAGGGAGCGAGTCGTTTTCGAATCGGGTCGAAAATTTTATACTTACAATTGTTATTTTGAATATGATTTAAAAATGATAGTGGTGTTAAATCGAGTGAGTCCATGTTGAGTTTCTGGATGTCATAGCGTGTAGTCTTACAGGGTGTGCAGTTACGGCATCGGAGCGACCCGAAACCGTTGGGTTTTGGAGTGCTTCGGTCTGAGGTGTGACAGAAAGAGAATGAGAGCAGGGTTTTCGAGGATGTTGCTATCTAGGTGTGACACCAGTCTTTGATTGGTATGGCGCCTTACGAGGCATTGTACTACAGAAAGTGCAGATCGCCTCTATATTGGGACGAAGTGGGCAAAACAAAATTAGTTGGTCTAGAAATTTTACAGCAGCTATTGGAGAAGGTTGCTGTTATTAAACAAGGAATGAAAACTGCATAGAGCCGACAAAAGAGTTATGCGGATAGATCTAGAATTTAAAGTAGGAGATGAAGTGTTCCTAAAGATTTCGCCGTTTAAGGGCGTTGTACGATTCGGTAAGAGGGGGAAATTGAATCCACGGTTCGTCAGACCGTTTGAAATTTTGGGGAGAATAGGTGCTACAACATACAAGCTACAGTTGCCTTTGTCTATGGAACGAGTCCACAACGTATTACACATGTCGATGTTGCGTAAGTGTGTACGTGATCTAACACACGTAGTTGAACTGGTGAATGTCGAGATCCAACCAACTTTAATGTATGAGGAGAAACCAATGCAGATATTCGACGCAATAAGACAATTGCTCTAGTGAAGGTTTTATGAAGAAATCATGATATAGAGGAAGTCACGTGGGAACGACAACAGGACATGATGGACAAGTATTCCGAATTGTTCAGGTAAACAATTTTAAGGAGAGTATGATGTAACACCCGGGATTTTTACATTATAAATTTAGGATTTCGTGTTGGAAATTTTTAGAAACGAGGTTTACGGAAGTAAATTAATGGATTGAGCCAACTGAGGGGTAACTAGATAGTTGGAATGAAAGAAATGACAAATTGGACATTGAAAGGAGGTGTAAGTTGAATTAAATTGAATCTTCTCCTACAAGCTACCACTATATACTTACACCCAAAAACTTCAATTCTCTCTCTCCCTTCCTTCCTCAACGTAAACCCTCAAACTTCTCCTTCTCATTTTATGTCCCCTCTTCAGATTTCTCCTTTCCTCCCACGTAGCTTTCCTCCATTTTTTATCCTCACGCCATTTCTCTGTTGTTCTTTCCTCTTCTTAAAGATCTTAAGGTAAGATTAAGGTTAATTATGGATGGGTTCTAAATTAAGGTTGGATTTAAGGTGATTTTCTTAAGGGTTTTATTTGTTTTGCTTAGGGTTTTTAGAATTTCCTATTCCTCTTTCTCTAGTGGCCAAGTTTCACCATTACTTGGAACTTTGAAGGTAAGGCAACCCTCTTCTTTAGTGATTAGTTGATTCTAGGGCTAAATGTATAGAGATTGGTTGAGGAAGTTATGAATTGTTTGGTGTGAAAGAAAAGTGCACGAAAATTTAAGGAATGTGACTCAAAGGATTGCTATGAATGTCAAGTATTGATGTTAGGATGAGAATTGAAGAACATGTGTTAGGTTTTGGAATTTCAATAGGTGTTTAGTTAATACAATTCAACCGTAGAAATGTTTAATTTGAAGATTTAATGGTTATTTGATGGTCGTTATTTTAGGTTCAATTGCTCGAAGGGGAAGTGAATCGAAAACGTTAAGAACCCGAGGCAAGTGGGTGTTAGGTTTCTGGCCCTTAAAGCCCTACATTCTAATGATATTAGGATGCTAGAATTATGATGATGTTTTGATAATTATGATGAACTGTTTGAGGTTGAGCAAATTGGATAGTGATAGGACGTTAGGAAGTCATTAAGTGATATGTTTTCCGTTTTGAGATATATATGTTTATTCAAACGTCATTGAGGATTTATGTTTGTATTATGTGCGATCTCCCTCATGCATCATGTTTTTCCTAAAGTGGCATATCGAATGTTTTAAATGCACGTTTTAAGTAAAGAACAACGATAATATGTAATGTATGTAAACAGTTGAGTGCGGGTAGTGGCCGAGTATGGCACAAGACATGTAAATGGCAAGTGAATGACATCCAATATTAAGTAAATGGCAACTCATGGCAAGTGAATGACATCCAATATTAAGTGAATGGCAACTCATGGCAAGTTATGTGGTTTACGGGGTAGACGGGGTGATGCTTGTGCCTACTACCATGAAGACGTCTCCTTTTCCCATGTTATGTAATGTTAAAAAAATGAAAACGAACATGTTTTACGAAATCATGCATTTGTGTATATGCATTCATATAAATGTGTATGTTAGTGCATCCCTTGCTAAACATTAAGCTTATAGTTTAAATCTTATGATATAGGTGACGATACTGAAGGTGCAGAGTGTCCTCCGAAAGTCAATGCACAGGTCGGTTGATGGACAGGGCTTGTGACGAGTGGGAGGTGTTTGGCATGGCTATTACGACCCGTGGGTGGTACTCCAAGCACTAAGTTATGTTTGTTTGTAAAGGTTAGGTAGAAAATGATTTTGTTTTGAAAATGCTAAAATGCTTAGGATACATATATTTTGAACCGTGTTCTAACACATGGGTTTTCCATCAGTCGATGTTAAGCTTGATTTTACAAACTATGTTGGGAGTCACGTTTTGAGTAAAAGGGCATGTATTTAAAAGTGTTTTCATTAGGAATATAGGCTAGGGAAAATGAATTTTTGATGAGGAATATATTAAGTGTTATTAGGAGTTTTACGTTATGTTACTATTAAGCAAAATGTCAACCTACATGTTAAAGTGTCAACCAAACCTTGCATGTGTCGACCCCATGGATCGACCGTTGCCAACATAGGCAAACACAGTGTCGACCTATGCAAGAAAGTGTCGACTGTTTAGTGTAAATATGAGTACAGAGTGTCCACCTGCATGTAAGGGGGTCAACCAAACTCTATAGGTGTCGATCGCTTGGGTCGACCTACTCAGACAGAGAGCAATGAAATGTCAACCGGTGTATACAAGTGTCGACCGGTAGTGTAAAATAGATGAGAGTATTGACCACAAGGATTGATCGTCGCGGACAAAAAGTAATGAAGTGTCGACCCTTGGGTGAAGAACAGATTAACGTGTCGACCGAACGTTATAGGTGTCGACCGAGACCCCTCTTCCTTGATTAAAATAGTAATTTTTGAACTTGTTTCAATCCAATGTTTTTGAGGTATTTTCCAACCGTATTTGTAGATGTTTTTATGTGTTTTAAAAAGGATATAAACGTATTAAAAACCAGGTTAAAGTTTTTATAGAAGTCGAAAATTGTACGTCATTATGGAAAGTCTAAGTTAGGGAAATGTTACGGCAAGACCGTGGCGGCCCTACTTTGCCTCTGGGAAAGGACAAGGGGGTTGTCACAAGGATGATTGACATGGCACAAGGAGGGGCGGTCCTTCATGGGCGGCTTGATGGGCGCGCGCGCAGCCTTCAATCATGGTCGCTTCTTTTGGTTTTCTCCATCAACGGTTCAAGCTCCTCCCTTTCAAATTGCAATCCTAACTAGCCACCTTAAGATTATATAAATGCGTGGTTATTAGTGGATATAATAACATTTTGCCAAATTTAATACAAACTCTCTTTTTCTTTCCAACCAACAAGGTTCAGATTTACCGAAAGGTAAGCCATGGTTCTTGAAACCGTGAGTAGTATACCTCCATTGTTCATCAAGCTTAAGATTGCTTGGTGAACTCTTACTATCTTCCTCTGTTGTCTCATTGAGAGTTTAAAAGATTAAGGAAGCAAAACTTGTCCCCAACGGTGGTTGTCTTTCCAAGGGAAGACATGCACCCGTGATCATAACATAAGATAACTCTTGGGTTCTCATAGAGTTTCATCTCCATTTTCACAACATTTTCACTTACCATCTTAAGGTTTTGTTCTTCACTCATTCACACACCTTCACCTTCAATTTCGTCCATTTAAAGTTCAATTTTCATCTTCATTTTCTTCTTAGTGTGCGCTGTTTTATCAAAATCACATTCACACGAGCACACTTGTTTATTTGTGGGTTAACAAGGCTCATTTCTAGGGTATCTCCGTGTCTACCTCATTGAATTTGAAACGCTTAAAATGCATGGCGGATTAGAATAACCCGAGGAATAGGTTATGGGTAGGTTCATACGAGGATTAAATTGGAATATTGGAGATATAGTGGAGTTGCACTACTTAGAGATCATAGACATGGTGGTACCACTAGCTCTCAAAGTCTAGAGACAACTCAAGAGAAAACGAAAGGTTAACTACTCTCCCATGTTTACACCTAGACCCCAATATTACAACAAGACTACTACTGGGATTGAAGGAATGAAGGTTGTTAACCATAACTGGCCTCTCAAAGAAGTAAGTAGTAAAACCATACAAGGAAGTAAACCCATAGTAAACAACTCCAACACACAAAAAGCATGTGACGTCCAGTGTTACAAGTGCTTAGGTAAGGGCCATTATGCTAGTGAATGCCCTAACTGACGTGTGATGGTGATCCAAGAGTTCACCAGAAAGTGGGAAAACAAAGATGACCAAGGACAATATGTAACGTCCCGTATTTTCGTGGTATCGATTTTTGGGTTGTCATGGCGATAATCGGTAGGGTTCGGGTCGGAATGGAGAGCGTAAAATTTATAAGGTTAGGTGGGAGATTAATTCAAGGATAATGGGCAAGAAAAGTTGTTAGAATTCTTGCCAAACGTAACCCGAATGATAGTGTAACTGAACGGTTAAAGCGTGAGGTTAAAATGGTAATTTGAATTAATTATATTAATAATATATTTATTATTAGTGAAGGAAAGGGGAAGAAGAAGCCTTCCCCGTCTTCGTTCGTTCACCGAGAGGAAGAGAAAGGAAGGAAAGCCCTCCCGCTGCGATCTCTTCTTCCGACAACGTTCAACCAACGCTGATCTCCGTTTTCTGCTCTATTTCAACGGTAAGGTAGATTTTTAGTGGTTTATGGTTTAGTTTTGGTTAACGGAAGAGTTTGATAAGAAATTTAATGGATAGGAAATTAGGGTTTTAGGGTTGGAGAGTTCGTTGAAGTTATTATCGATCGTTGTAGAATTATTGACGATAAATGTGATAAATTGATGAGGAATGTGCTGAGTTTTGCTGAAAGGTCGAGGAGGAAGGATTTTAGACCCTAAGGCCTATTTTGTTTTTGGATTTCTGCCTTAGCTGCGGTCAATCGTTTTAAATTCTGTTTTGGTATGTTCAACTAGGTTATGACTAGAATCGAGTGATTCCGATGACGTACGCAAAAGTTAGGCACATTGGTAGTTTAAGCCGATTTTGAGCCGAGTTGGGTTAGTGAACGATTTTGGCGAGTTCATGAAGTGTTGTGCTAGTAAGGTGGTTTTAGTGCGTGAGAAGAGTAGTGGGATGAGTTTTGACGAGAAAACGGTTTTGTTGTAGGTGGAGCAGGTTTCTGGTGAAACGAGCACCACGGAAAGCTAGGATGCTAGGTAAGTAATGTATGCATGCGTTTTGCCCAGTAGGGCCTACACCGTAGAACATTATGATTTATGTGGTTTGATTGTGATGTACGTGCGTATTGTTTGACATGCATCATGTTTTGAAAAGTGAACGAAAATGAATTTGAGCATGGTTTTATGTGTGGATGTGAAGTGTGATGTGCGGCGGTGAGAACGATGTGTGTGTGGGCAGCTATAGCCCCATTGCTGGAGGAACCAAGATGGTGGCGACGTGTCAGGGGGTGGTGTGGCGAGTGCATCCAGCCTCACCCTGGGGTGGCAGCTGCGGTGTGTGTGTGGTGGTGGGCAACTATGGCCTTGTTGCTGGAGGAACCGGGACGATGGTGACGTGCCAGGGGATGGTGTGGCGAGTGGGTATAGCCTCACCCTAAAATGGCTGCGGTGTGTGTAGTGACGCGTGGCTACGGTTTGAGGGCCTCGTTGCTAGAGGAACCGGGATGATGGCAACGTGCCAGGGTGTGAGGTGGCAAAAGAGAGTCCAGCCTCACCATGGTGAGGCTATACCAGGCGGCACCGGTTATGACAACACGAGCGAGAATGTAGAGACTGCATGTGATACGATTGCATTGTCGGTTTTACGTTTTATATTGCACTGAGCGTTAGTCTTATGTTGTGTGTTCCGTGGTATAGGCGCAGAGATTCCAACGGGTGAGTTACGAGAGCCCAGGTAGAATGAGTAGGCGGTTGGCGGCGTGCTACCTTGTGCTGGCAGGTGGAGTTTGTCATGGCAACCAGACCCATGGGGCGAGACTTCATGGCGGTTCTTTGGGTTGTATTTTGCGAGGTATGAGTTAAGTGTATAGATTTTGAGGATATAGGTTTGTTTGGCATGATTATAGTTGGGATTGGGGTAAGGTTGCGTTTTTGAAACTACTTGAAGAAATGTTGTCTTAAAAAAAATACGGGTATTTACTTCATGGTTTTAATCGTGTAAGTTTTCGTCATCCGTTTTCTTTTGAACTGGAGTCATTTTTATACTGATAGTGCAAAGTGTCGACCGAAGTATATAGGTGTCGACCAGTCAGTGTAAAAGGGAATATGATTGTCGACCGCGGGGTTCGACCTGTGCAGGCAGAGAGAAATGAGGTGTCGACCGGCGACTGTGGGTGTCGACCGGTTAGTGTAAAATCAGTGAGAGTGTCGACCGCGGGGTTCAATCTGTGCGGGCAGAGAAAAATGAAGTGTCGACCGGTTAGCATAAAATCAGTGGGAGTGTCGATCACAGGGTTTGACCTATGCGGGCAGAGATAATTAAGGTGTCGATCGACGTTTACAGGTGTCGACCGATTTCTTTATTTTTATGTTTTAAAAAGTGAAGTTTATTTGGATTGATTTTAATTGAGTTTCCCTCTGCGGCTTTCTTAAATATTTTTTCAAGGATATCGTTTTGAGTCGAGGAACCAAAAGTTTTAAATTTTGTAAGAAATTTATCGAGGAAACAAGTAAGTGTACAGTTGGTGACCCGGGTCCAGGGCGACTCGAGGGCGTTATAGATGTGGTGTTGGAACAGTGAACGAACCAGAAACGGGTAGATTTTTGGGGCGTTACACAATATGATATAGAAAAAGAAGAAGTTTCTGTAGAGAAGAGTGACACTGACGACAATGTATGTCTGGCGCAAGAAGGACCTCTTCTTATGGTTATTAGACAAGCCCTCATGTTCAAGAGTGCAAAAGAAGATTGTCAACGGGAAAATATTTTCCACAATCGCTTTGCAGTCAAGGATAAAGTGTGCTCAGTGATTATTAATGGTAGAAGTTGTGTCAATGTCGCTTCTCAAGAGATGGTCGATAAGTTAGGGTTGAAAACTATTATACACCATAGACCCTATAAATTGAGATGGTTGGGCGATAAGGATGATATCAAGGTGACTAGGCAAGTAATCATTGATTTTACCATAAGCATGTATAAGGATTCAATCTTTTGCGATGTAGTGCCGATAAATGTAACCCATCTCCTAATAGAGCGACCATGGCAGTACGACTGATAAGTAAACGATAACGGATTCCTAAATCACTAAACTTTTAAATTCAGAGGAAAAACAATGAAGTTGGTACCTATGACCCCCGAATAAGTTGCTCAAGATAATGAGGTTAGGAAATAAAGAAAGAACAGGGAAAATTTTCTTTTATCCAAACAAAATATGAGGTTAGCAGTGAGTAAAGAAGAACCCCTTATTTTGGTATTGTTTCAAGGCGGGATTGTGAAACTGATTGGTATTCACATTTTCGTTCTAGACCTACTCAAGTTATATCAAGAAAAGGAGGATTCTGTTTTGAGGATAAAAGATGAACTTCTTAGCCCCACCCTTAAGGTTGAGACTTGATTATTAAGGTTGGCACCAAAACAAAGGAAACTACCCTTCATTTTGAACCGTATGGATCCTTGACCAAAAAGAAAGATTTGATCATTGATTCATCTTATTCTATACTATGTGTTGAAAGAGCCAACTCTGCCTTACACCAATTTGTGGAGAATCCTGTTAAAAAGTTTCCCATCCTTTCTAGAGGATTTTTGAAGAAGTTAGTTTATGCTTTAGATCCTATAGTCGATAATAGTATTCTTAGTAGGCTTAGGCAAGACTATAAAATAAATACCCCTAATGTGATCCTTAAGTATCAATACAACTAGCCTTTTCATTTAGACATCACAAATTTTACCATCGCACGAAGGAAAAGAAATTGGTTGGTTTAGTAATAACCAATTATCTATCCTCCGACTATTTGATCGCTTAGCTATTTAAGATGGGTTGAAGTGGAGATTACTTTGCTGGTCATATTAACATTGAATTCTCGGTAAGAAACCTCAGGGAACCAATTCTTTGGAGAAATAAGTATGATAGCAATATCATGAAAGTAATCAGTTAATTCCACACTTGGAAAAGGAAATTCCATTTATAACCCTGTTACCCTTGCCATGGAACTTTCGGAGACCATCAAACCACCTAAGATTTAGAAGATCTATCAAGAGCACTGTTGGTGGATAAAATGATTTCAGCTATATACTCTCATGGGAGACTACATATTCCTCATGTGTAAACCTTTAGAGAGTTTAGTTGGGACCCTTGAGTCCGAATTTGGTGAAGCCTAATTTGGGAAGAGGCAACCAATGGATTTGAGGTCAAATCCTAAATCACCCAGAGCGGATGACATGCCTAGGAGGCTGGTCAACCGAATGCAACTTTGCTTAATCTCCGTACTAATGACTTTGTTTCTTTTGCAGGTGTTGATTTACTTGAAGATTCCACATAGAAGCCTAGTTTGGCAGACATGGATCAACCTTTGCACACCTTGACTTGGGATGCAGGGATAGATTCGACTCAATGCCCAAAAGGAATGTGTCTTCTCGGCCTCAATACCATGTAACTTTTTTATGTGTTTTCTTCTCTTTTTGGCATACACTAGCCTTATTGTTTTTGGTAAACACTTGGCAATTTTTTTGCATCCATGCATTAAATTATGTGGTTAGGGTTAGATGTATGTTGGTGGCTTAGTTTTGGTTGGAATTTCATGGTTTGGTTCATACTTGGAATCACCATCAACAAAAAACCAACCCAAATAAGAAACCAGTTCAAGGAACACCAAAGAATAACGTTTTGGCTCATGAAAAGACACCATGAAGTGCTCACAAGGATGGATGACGTGGCAAAGCAGCACCATTGATCAAGGAAGGCGCAAATTGCGTCTCTACCATTGATGTTGTGCGTGCATGGCATCATCTCGGCGCGTGCATGGCATCATCTCGGCCGCTCACTTTGTGTTCTTTCTCAACAGCTCTTCTTCCTCCTATTTGAATTCCAAAACCCTAGCTAGCCACTTTAGGTTTCTATTTAAGTAGAGCTTTTAGTGTTTGTATGAACGTTTTTGCCAAATTAATACAAAACACGTTTTACTTTCCAACCAAAAAGGTTTGGAGTTGCCTTATGGCAAGCCACGGTTTCTAACCGTGTGCAGTAGGCCCCCATTGTTTAACAATCTCAAGGTTGCTTCATTAAACTCTTCGTGACAAGTTATGGTATTAGAGCCACTGGGTCAAAATTGCTCGGTAGATTACCTAACAATGTCAATCGCCACATGAAAGTGCTCCACCAACGGTAAGTGTTTAAGTTTAAGTTAAGTTGTGTTATTAAGTATTTGGGTATGTCTATGATTGTCCAGGGACATTATAATGGCAAGGGATCAACAAAGAGATCGGCGAAGGCCTAGCCATTAATGAACGAGATGACTCGAGTACGATTAGGCAATTACCCGAGTTAGTGAACCAATAGTACCAACAACTAGAGAGGTTTATGAGTAAAGAGAATCATGGTAATTCTAGTTCAAACGCCTCAGTTGATCATAACGTGATAGGTTTCACTGGCTCCGACCCTCGGCATTTGATGGACTGTTTTTAGATCCTTTGTATGTAGAGGAATAGATCAGGACAATAGAGGACATGTTCGATTATGCCATAGTAGGCAAGGGAGAGAAGGTCTCGAATGTAGTATTCCACTTCGCAAGGAATGCTAGATTTTGGTGGGACACGGTGAAGACAACTACCGATGTAAGGGCAATGTCTTGGGAGGAGTTCAAAGCGGTGTTTTACAGTAAGTATTTCAGCCACATGGTCAGGACTAGCAAGATGGTGGAGTTCGTCCAGCTACGATAAAATTTTGAAGAAGCTTGCATAAGGGTATGGGGACCCAACTGGACTTTAGTATAGCATTTCATCCCTAAATTGACTGTCAATCGGAAAGGACCATACAAATTTTGGAAGATATTATAAGGGCTTGCGTGTTGAAGTTTCAAACAGCTTGGAGTAAATTCCTGTCATTGGTGGAATTCTCGTATAATAATAGGTATCAATCCACCATCGACAAGGCACCGTACGAGGCTTTACATGGAAGAAAGTGTAGGTCGTCATTGAATTGGGATGAAGTCGGGGAATCGAGACTAGTAGGCCCCAAAATTTTGCAACAAACGACAGAGAAGATTGCAGTTATAAGGAAGAGAATTGAGACCGCTCAGAGTCGGCAAAATAGCTATGCATATTAGAGAAGACGGGAATTGGAATTTAATGAAAAAGATGAGGTGTTCTTGAAGATCTCACCGTTCAAAGGAGTTGTAAGGTTCGAAAAGAAAGGGAAGCTCAGTCCTCAATTCGTCGGCCCTTTCCTATTGTAAAAAGGATCGTAAAAACAACTTAAAGGCTACAGTTGCAGTTTTCAATGGATGCAATACACGATGTGTTCCACGTATCAATGTTGAGAAACTGTATACGCGATCCTTCTCAGGTAGTGTAGTAAGAAGACATCAAAATTCAGTAAACTTTGACTTACGAGGAAAGACCGGTGAGAATTTTGGAATCAACAGTAAAATTATTGCGCAACAAGAAGATCTCATTGATCAAAGTGCTATGGCGCAACCATAATGTAGAGGAAACCACCTGGGAGCGACGACAGTACATGGTGCAGCAATATTCGGAGTTATTTGGCAAGCAAATTTTGAGCACAAAATTTTTATAAGAAGGGTAGGATATAACACCCTAAATTTTTCTGAGTGCTTTACTTTGTGAATAAGAACTACTAGAGATTTTAGATGAAATTACCAATTTGAAAGAGAGCAGGTGAATTAATGAAATGAGAAATTAAATGTGTAGCATTTTAATTGTAATGTTATAATATAAAGGGAGGTTAGAAAGGGGATAAAAAGGAAATTTTAGTTAAAATTGGATGGCTTCTTTAAGAAGCCACCCTTATCCACACATCCAAACACTCCCATGTTCCCCACCTACCTCCCCCTCCCCCTCTTCTCGGTTCCAGACTTCTCCCCTTCCACACTTTTCCTTCTTTCTCTGCAAGAAAGATAGCAAACTCATCACTTGAAAATTGATAAATTTTTATGAAAATAATATGTTTTGTTGAAAGATTAAAGATTGGGTTTTGAGTTTATGAATGGAGGAATTCTTGAGAAATCAAAGTGATGAGTTTTTGGGTTGATTTGTAGGTTTTTAGGAGGTGTGAATCGAGTTTGGAAGGAGAAAAGAGGAAAAAGAGCGATTTGGGGCGAGCAGAAGTGCGCGGCTGATTCTTTGATGGTTCGGTTGGCGTGCCGCGCCGACTAATCAGCCCCAAGCATGGCGCGCAGTGCGCGCCTCAGTTGGGCGACACGAGTGTGGCGCGTTACATCAATTTTTTTTAAAATTTTGATTTCCAAAATTTTTTATTTCAACTTTGAATTAGTGTTTTTAAACATGTTTCAAAAATGTCTCCCACTCGTTCCAAAGGGGTTTAAGATGATTTTAATCGAATGGTTTCCCAATGAAAAGCGAACGATTCTTCTTCATATTTTCAAAGAAATTTTCAAATGTTGTATATGTTTTAAAAGAGAAATTCATTCTATGTGGTATAACGCCCCGAAAATCCTCAAAGATTACTGTTTTGCTACCAACTACTAATTGTCACCACCCCTCACATCCTATACTAAAATTTCTTAAAAATTTGAAATCTTTATTTTTCGACTCAAAACAACTCTATTTTTTTTGTTTGTAAAATGATTAAAACATTACAGTGGAAGACTTTTAATAAAAAATTGATTTAAATAAATTAAGTTTTCTGAAACCCAAAAGAAAATATTCATTTTCGTTCGATCTCGGAGACCCCGGTCGACACCTCATTCGCATCTGCCGGCACAGGTCAACCCTCACGGTCGACACTTGGTTCCACTTCTTGGACCGGTTGACACTTTCGTTTGGCAGTCGACAATTAAGTACTCTCTATCCACGTCGGTCGATCCTCACGGTCGACACTCCTGCTTACTTTACATTACCGGTCGACACTTGCGCGCACCGGTCGACACTGCATTGCTCTCTGGCTGAGTAGGTTGACACTTGCTGTCGACACTTGCAGTCGACACTTACATGATTTGGTCGACCCTGATACTTGCGGGTCGACACCCCGCACTCGTTTTTACATTGAGCGGTCGACACCTACAGTTGTATGTCGACACCTTGAAGTTCTCTACCCACACAGGTCGAGCCGTGCGTTCGATATCTGCCTAATCTAGTCGACCACTAAGCCTATCAGTCGACACTTGCTCCCCAGAAACTTTAACAGAATTCAAACAAAACAAACACAGTTTTGACTAAACGCTTAAAAACTATGAATCCACTTCTCGACTATTAACCAAATGCTAAGTAAGTAATGCATATAAACTTAAACACTGAAAAACATTCACATCCTAACATATGAAGTTTCTACAGTTTCGCTATACTTTCGTTTTCGTCTCTTTCTTACATCTTCTTTATCTTCTTACTATTGTGTTCTTCTTTATGTGCTAGATCAAGGTGACACACCTCACGGTGCAGCTCTCGGGACAAGGCCAATCCCAATCTAGTAAAGTGACACATCTCGCGGTGTAGTTTTCGGAATAAGGTCACCACGTAAAGCGGAGTAATAGTGGTACAACGCGCGGTCCACCTCTCGGGACAAGACCACTCAACCCCACTTTTATTATCTTCTTACGTATCTTCTCGTTTCATTCGTTTTATCTCATCCTATTGTTTCACTTCGTAAAACATGGAAATTCGTTTTTGTTTCGTCCCGTAAATTAAAACTATGATGCACAATCAATAAAGTATAATATAAAATAAACATGTAATGCATCTTACTGTACTGTAATGTAGGCTAGAGGGCAAAACTTCTACTATATTACTTACCTGGCGTTCTTAGAAATTCGTATGCCGAAACTCGTAGTTCGCTTGCTAACTGGAATACCTATACAATCACACATTCATCAATTATACTTCGTTCACCTCATAAATTCCTAGTTTGAAAGGCATAAGTCATACAAAACCAAAACTCTCTACCAACAGGAGGTCCAACTCAATTTCCGACACACTTCGAAAATTCAAAACTTCCTAAATACTCGTCCGAATTGAACAATCCGAAATACTACAGATTCCACAGTACGTCTAGTTTCTAATGGTATCATCCATTTTCCAATTCAACACCTATAGCTTGGTCGGGCGTGGCCGAGCGGAAACCGTTCTACAATTCGCATACTTGGCAAATCAAACTCTCAATCTTTCCCTTAAAATCTCATAATCTACTACTATTTCTAGCTTAAACACCAACATGTTGGTAGAAATCAACTATAAATTTGATTTTCCACAATCCCCTCCTAGGTTTTCACTAAAACTCTTCACCACCCTTCCCAATTTCAGTTTTAACACTCGAAACGGCTAAAAGACTAAGCAACTACTAGAAACTAACTAAAACATACATTAAATTATAAGATTCACGGAGGGACAAGAGGAATCGTCGGCTGCTGGGTGAAAGGAGCTGGGGCTCCTACGCGGAGGAGGGGAAAATCGG
>CM039519.1:22090908-22103949 GCA_022433055.1 Begonia peltatifolia | reverse complement strand
GGTTGTTTCTGGTTGCGGGGAAGGGAAAAACACCTTAAGGTGTTTTGTTATGTTTATTTTTTTCAATAATAATAATCCTAATTAATATTTTACCATTAACGTTTAATCGTTTAATAAATCTGTTATACGGTATGATTTCGGATGGATTCTCAAATTTTTTCCTACTACATTAACCTCAAAATAATCTTTTACCTAAGAGTAGAAATTCTCCGTCCACAATTCCGACCAATACTCCGACGATTACAATTACGTAAATCCAAAATTAACTTAAACGGAAAAATCTGAGTGTTACATTTCACCCTCCTTACAAAAATTTTGTACTCAAAATTTGCTAGCTAAACAATACAGGATAACGATCCATCACATTGTGGTTACGCCACAATACTTTCATCAATGAAATATCTTTGTTGCGTAAAATCTTCACTGCATAATACAAAATCTCCACTGGCTTCTCTTCATACGTCAATGGGTTGCACCTCTATATCCTGTTGCTTCACGACGTGAGAAGGATCTCGTATACACTTCCTCAACATGGATACGTGAAATAGTTGATCTCATCCATTGATGCTGGTAGCTGCAGCTGGTAAGCCGTCTTCCCCATTCTCTTCATAATAGGAAATGGTCCAACAAATCTTGGGTTCAATTTGCCTCTTTTTCTGAATCTCACAACTTATTTAAATGGCGAAACTTTTAGGAAAACTTCATCACCCATCTTAAATTCTAACTCTTTTCTCCGACGATCTGCATAGCTCTTCTGTCGGCTTTGAGCAGTTAAAAATCGCTGCCAAATAAATGCAATTTTCTTCACTGTCTGCTACAAAATATCTGGACCAATCAACCTTGCCTTGCCGACTTCATCCCAATATATCGGACATCTGCACTTCTTGCCGTAAAGAGCCTCGTAAGAAGCCATACCTATCGTATCCTAAAAGCTGTTATTATAAGAAAATTCCACCAACTGCAGATATTTGCTCCATGATCCTTGGAACTCTAATACACAAGCTCGAAGCATATCCTCTAACGTCTGAATAGTCCTCTCAGATTATCCATCCGTCTGAGGATGAAACGCTGTGCTAAAACTGAGCTGCGTACCCATGTCCTTGTGCAGACTCTTCTAGAACTTAGATGTAAATCTAGGGTCCCTGTTCGATACAATCGAAGTTGGAACTCCATGCAATCGCACGATCTCTTGAATATATAGTTCGTTGAAGTGATCCATAGAATACATCATCTTCACTGGCAGAAAATGGGCCAATTTGGTTAACCTGTCCCCTATCACCCATATATCGTCATAGCCCTTTGTCGTCCGAGGCAGCCCGACAACAAAATCTATTGCTATCTGCTCCCATTTCTATTCAGGTATCGACAATGGCAGTAATTTTCCTGTCAGTCTCTGATGCTCAGCGTTAACCTAATGGCAAATCAAACACGCCTCTACTTACTTCGCCACCATTCTCTTCATATTAGTCCACCAGTAATGCTGTTTTAGGTACCTGTACATCTTAGTGATCTCCGGATGAACAGAAAACCTTGACACATGCGCTTTTGACAATATCTTCCTTTGAAGTTCTTCATTGTTTGGAACAAACCATCAATTCCGAAACTTAAGAATCTCGTCGTCCGAACAACTGAATTCTGACCTGTACTCGAAAGCCATGTTGGACTTTACCTTTTCACACCTAGTGTCATCCTTCTGGGCATGCTTAATCTTCTCCAAAATAGTAGGTTGTAGAGACATAGCCGATAACATAGCCGATACGTTCGACACCACCTCCAATTCGAACTTCCAAAACTCCGCATTCAAAGCCACAGGCTTACCTGAAGTCACAGCCGAAGTAGATGCCGTTACTCTGCTCAAAGAATCGGCCACTACGTTCACCTTGCCGGGGTGGTACTTAATTTCGAGGTCATAACCTTTCACATATTCTAACCACCGCTGTTGTCTCATGTTTAGCTCATTTTGAGTCAAAATATACTTCAGACTTTTGTGATCAGAATATACATCACACTGCTGTCCATATAAATAATACCTCCAAATTTTCAGTGCAAAAATTACCGCAGCTAGCTCCAGGTCGTACGTCGGGTAGTTCTGCTCATAAACCTTCAATTTTCTAGAGGCATATACTACCACATTCCCTTCCTGCATTAACATAAATCCTAGTCCTATCTTTGAAGCATCGCAATAAATACTAAACTTCCCGTCCTCGACAAAAAGCGTCAAGATTGGAGCAGTAGTTAATCTCTGCTTCAACGTCTGCAAACTATGCTCACAATCCTCTGACCACAGATATTTCACACTTTTCCTTATTAACTGGGTCAGGGGTGCCGCAATCTTTGAAAATCTCTCAATGAATTTCCTGTAATAACCCGATAACTCGAGAAAACTCCGTATCTCCGTAACATTCTTCGGCTGTGGCCACTGCTTAACTGCCTGAATCTTGGCTGTATCAACCGCTATTACATCGCTTGAGATGACATGACCAAGAAAATGAATTTTATCCAGCAAGAACTCGCAATTAGAAAATTTCGCGTAAAGCTGGTGTTGCTTCATAGTCCCCAACACCAATTTCAAGTGCTCATTATGATCCTTCTCACTTATACCAAAATATCATCGATAAACACTATGACGAATTTATCGAGATATTCATGGAACACTCTGTTCCTCAGATCCATAAAGGCGGCTGTAGCATTTGTCAATCCAAAGAACGTCACCAAGAACTCATAGTGTCTGTACCGCGTCTGAAAAGCCGTGTTGGGAATATCTTCCACCCTGACCTTCAGCTGGTAATAGCCCGATCTCAAATCAATTTTTGAAAATACTCGCGCCCCTCTATCCTCGGTAGAGGGTACTTATTCTTAATCGTCAACTTGTTTAGCTCCCTATAGTTGATGCACATTCGCATTGACTCATCCTTCTTCTTGACAAAGAATATTGGAGCGCCCCACGGCAAAAAGCTCGGGCGTATAAACCCTTTCTCCACCAGCTCTTCTAATTGGTTCTTCAACTTCTTCAGCTCTGCTGGAGCCAATCTGTAGGGATTCTTTGATACTGGTTCAGCTCCCGGATAAACATCTATTGCAAATTCTATTTCCCGATCTGGAGGCAGACTGGGTAAATCAACTAGGAAAACTTCGGAGAAATCTTGAACAATTGAAACATCCTGCGGTCTCGAATCCCTGGAAATTTACATATCTATAATGCTGGCGAGAAAACCAAAATATTTACTAGTTAAAACCTGACGAGCACTAACAGGTGCCATCACAGATATTCTCCTAACAACCTTTGCGGCCTGAAAAGTATGCTTCCCACCACCTGGCGGTTGAAAACTCATTGTGCTTGCTCTGCAATCGATCCTAGCGTAGTGCTTGAATAGCCAATCCATTCCCAATATCGCGTCATATCCCGTTATATCTATAATGATGAAATCAACTAGTAAATTTTTGCTTCCCACGGACATCACGCTATCTCGTACAACTTGATTCGAGTGCATTCTCTCACAAGAAGGTAGCATCACTCCGTAGCTACAATTCATCGATACAGGTCATACATCTAACTTGATCGCGAATGTGGTCGCAATAAAAGAATACGTAGCACCAGAGTCAATTAAAGTATAAGCAGGTACATAATTCACTAGTATGGTACTTGACACCACGGCTGGCTGCTACTTATCTTCCAACTCAATCATAACAAATACTCTCGAGGTTGTGCACATCAAACATTTTTTCAAAGCTGGGCCATCCCTGCTGATGTGGCCCACCTCGTTGCAATTAAAATATCGAACAACCTTGGGCTTCAGGCAGTCTCTGGCCACATGTCCGGCTTCATTGCGGTTGTAGCACTTTTCGGAGTTCAATCTGCACTCTCCCGGATGATACTTCATACATTTATGGCACTGGGGGTACTGTACCGGTCCTTTCGGCCTATTGCTACTACCCTGGCTGCTAGAACCCTCACTAAATCTTTTTGTACCTCTCTGTTGTGGCGGTTGGGAGACACTCTTGCTCTGCTATGGGGCCGCTTCTCTGAACGATCTCCTGGAAGCTTCTCGCTGATTAACACACTTCATCTCGGCTTCCTCCACCTACAATGCCTTGGCCACCACCTCGGAGTACGGCACGTTCCGTATGCCCACTATATTCACTCCTTTATATATTTCTGGTTTCAGCCATTGTACAAACTGAAATACCTTATCTTCATTACGGCTTACTAAATTGCTGGCAAATCGGGACAAAAACTCAAATCGCCTGTTGTATTCCGTCACTGAGGTAGTTTGCTTCAACTTTAAGAACTCCATCATCTTCGTTGCCTGTACTGTGCTGTTAAAATACTTGTCATAGAATGCTTCTTTGAACTTCTACCAAGCCATATATTGAGCATCGACGGTAGCCTCTATAGACTGCCACCAGAATCGGGCATCCTTTGCTAAGTGAAAAGTGGCCAGCACAACCTTATTCTGCTCTTCTACATTCGCATATTTAAACATGCTATCTACTGCCCGGATCCATTACTCGGCAGCCATCGGGTCTGATACTTGTCCTTTGAAAGTCGGTGGCCGCAATCTCCGAAATCGGTCACCCAACTGGTCTTGACCAGAGCTAGGGTCTGCACCTCCCTTTACTTCCCGATTCAGCAACATCCCTAGCTGCTGAGACTGGCGATCTACTAACTTTGTCAACCGTCAAATCGTCATCGTATCACTTTCGCTCCTCAGTTCGGTTGTCTCTCTCGACACTCTCAGACGTCCTGGTCGCCTAGACATTTTCGGCTATCTTTCCTGTACAATAGTTAATTACTCTCATAAGTATCTACTAAATAACACTAAACTTAAACAGTTACAGTTATCGAAGCACGTCGTGCGGCGATAGTCGCTGTTGAGTAATCGTTTGAACGTTTTGATCAAATGTCTCTGGTACCAACACGATAATGCCTCGAAAATCCTCCAAGATTCCCGGTTCGCTACCAACTACTACTTGTCACCACCCCTCACATACTTTACTAAAATTACTTAAAATTTTGAAAGCTTTATTTTTCGACTCAAAAAGACTCTATTTTTTTTTTTTGTGAAATGATTAAAACATTACAACGGAAGACTTTTAATAAAAATTCGATTTAAATAAATTACGTTTTCTGAAACCCAAAAGAAAAGATTCATTTTCGGTCGACCCCGGAGACTCCGGTCGACACCTCCTTCGCCTCTGCCAGCACAAGTCAACCCTCGCGGTCGACACCTGGTTCCCACTTCCCGGACCGGTCGACACTTCCGTTTGGCGGTCGACACTTAAGTTCTCTTTGTCTGCATCGGTCGATACTCACGGTCGACACTACTGCTTACTTTACATAACTGGTCGACACTTGCGCGCACCGGTCGACACTCCATTACTCTCTGACTGAGTAGGTCGACCCTCGTGGTCGACACTTATGGGATTTGGTCGACCCTGATACTTGTCGATCGACACCCCGCACTCATTTTTACACTGAGCGGTCGACACCTACAGCCGTAGGTGTCGAAGCTTTCTGCCCACACAGGTCGACCCGTGCAGTCGACAGCTGCCTAGTCTGGTCGACCACTAAGCCTATCGATCGACACTTGCTCCCCAGAAACTTTAACAGAATTCAAACAAAACAAACACGGTTAGGACTAAACGGTTGAAACCATTAATCCACTTCTCGACTCAATTTCAACCTGTTATGCACACCAAAATATTCAACCCAAAATCAAATCTCTCTTTTACATCAAAATAACCAAGTACGACTCAAAATATTTCACCACCCATACTTACAACTGCATAGTCAAACCGGCTCAACAGCCAGCCCAGTCGTCCCACGACCGTTCTGTTGCAACTGACTCCTAGTACTAGGCATGCTCGGGATACTCACTAGCTGCTGCGTCGTCACCTACATCACAGAACTCAACTATTAGCCTAATGCTAAGTAAGTAATGCCTTATATACATCTCCAGATCAAAGTTAATACGTGGTGTGCCTTAGGGCCCCTTCAGTCAATCCAAAACTAAGGCTCAAACTTTACCTAAACTATATTCGAACAACTTTAATTTTTTTGTAGGTAAAGACATCATTGAAGACTTCGAATGTAAGACAAATGCACAAGACATGAAGCAACCTTGCATGTGCTTACTTGGACAACAAGGAAGAAAACTCAACAAGCTCATGAAGAGGGAATTTGTCTTCCCTAAAATCACTTGTAACCGAGTACCTTTATGTTTTATGATTTGGGCAAACACTTAACCTTGTGTGTATTTTGTTGGCAAACATTGGCCTTGATGTAATTTTTATAATTGCATGCATACTTAGGCATTAGGGTTAGATGAATGTTAGGTTAGATAATGGTTTGAAGTTGGTTCAAATCACAAATGCCTGGAATGCATAGAAGAAGCTTCGACCATGAAGAAGACTTTTCACTTAGCGCCACTTTTGGAGTAGGAATCGTTACCCCTTTTGGCCGAGCCATGTGTTGCCAAATGAAGATACTTTGTTGAACTTTCCCTTCTTGAACAAGGCCATTGATTGGTGGCATGACCTTTGGATCAAATGAAACAACTAAATCTCGGTCATCCAAGGAAGCATGAAGACCACCTATGAAGCTTATGTTCAGTAGAGCCCTTCCCACATTACTTTGAAGTTTCAAACCTCACCAAACCATCCAAACCATCCAAGGTCTATAAATACATGACTATTGATGTTTGTAAAAGGTTATTGATGAATGAAATAGCCACTTTTGCTTAAGAAGAAAACTAAGATGTTAGAAGATACAAGGTGAACCTCGGTGTGAGCTACACCCAATAGGAGTTAGCCTCCATTACCTCAAGCCCAAGGTTGTTTGAAGGTTCTTATTACCATCATTCTCTCCACTTTTTTTAGAGTTGAAAAACAGCAGAAGGTGGCCAAACTCTTTCATTAGGTTTTCTTTTCTTTACTTGGAAAGAAGTGCTTGCCGAGAACAATAATATTTGCTCATCGGACAACCTTCGGTTTCCCTTGTACAACTTCATTTTTACTTATTATTTCTACTTTATATTTTAAGTTGTTGCTACTCAATTTTAATATAAGAGACCCTTAAAATTTCATTAGATTTGGATCACGTTTGCACCTTCAACGTTTTACCTTATTTTTAGAATTTCTCGACCTAGCCGAGCCCTTATAGTGCTATCATTTTTGTGTGGGTAGAACACGGCATTTGCAGGCCATGACCGTGTCAAGAGGTCTTTCCTCACTACTCATAATTTCATAAAAGGAAATAAAAAAATTATTAGTGAATAAAGTAAGTAAGTAAACGGAACTCGCTCACTCTCACGTGTTTACACTCGATTTATCTCTCTGCACTCATGTTTTCCTCAAATAATGGCTTTTATATGACAGTATCACCCTTTTGTCTTTTAATTTTCAAAATCGATTAGAATAAAAAAATTTAGAATATGATATAGGAATTCACAAAATGAAACTCTTTAAGAAAGGAAACTATCACGAAAAGAAACTTTTCAACAAAAAAACTTTTCATGAAATGAAACTTTTCAACAAAAGATACTTTTCAAGAAACGAAACATTTTTAAGAAAGAAAATTTTTCTCGAAAGAAAACTTTTCTAGAAAGAAAAAAATTTTGATATTTCAAAAAATAATGAATTATGCTAAAATATTGTGAGAGCAAGATCAATCAAGAACTTCGGAGTCTCTAAGAAAGTATAATCAATAACTTGAAATTAATTGATACAATCAAAAAATAAGATTTGAAAGCACACTTACAAGCAAATTTGATGCTTATAAGGAAGAACAAGAAATTGATACTCAAGATATTAATATTCGAAATTTTGAGATTTTGTTTGAAAGAATAAAACTTGATAAGCAAATAATCGTTGCTTGAAAGGTTTTTTTTTAGAATTTTGAATTTTTTTTTCACGATTTTTTTTTCAAAGGAAGATATTCAAGCAAAAAAAAAATATAGATAGAGATTTCAATCAAAGAGGCAAAGCTTTGATACCAATTGATGAAGAAAAAGGGCAAAGCTGAGATCCTTCAACAACGCGGAATAGAAACTCAGGAACGTCTTTGAAATCAAGTATAAGGAACTTAACATCAATCGAACCTTGCCAACACAACCAAAATTATAAAACAAGAAACTTTACCTATAACCGAACTTGTGGTTAGAACCAAAGCTATCAAGTTGATCTTTTAAGTTTTGACTTGAATAAAATCTAGTTTTTCACAAAGAACCAAAAAAAAAAATTCTCACAAAGAATAAACTCAAAATCGTGTATATTGATTGTATAATGTTGTAGGATTTATGTCTTTAAATAGGCTAAAAACTATCCTAATATAATAAGAAATTAATTAGAAAATATCTAAAGAGTAAGAAATTTAACAAATTAATAAAATGAAACTAGACTAAAAGCAAAGGAAAGTTAGTTAACCAAACAAAAGGAAACTTGTACCAATTTGATTGATGAATTTCGTGGCCCTTCTTCCTAAATTCGTGTCCTACCTTGCTTTAAGAATTAGGAAGTAGTTGCCGATTTGATAAAGAAAATGAAACTCTGCATGAATTTTGCATGTGGGTATTTTATTGTTTTGTTTTCATCCCACTTGCCACTAAATCTTTAGGTATTTTTCAAGTATCTTCGGTTTTCCTTTCCTCTTAATCATCCTCTACAATACTTAATAAATTGATTAATTTCAGCTTCTGCTCAAAAGAATCTTTCTCTTGGATTTCTAGAATCAATCCATGTAAAGCTTCGTGTATTTTCTTGATTCTTGATCTTGTCATTAAAATTCTAATTTCTGGACATGGATATTTAACTTTGTGCTTGAAGTTAGTTGCACTTTTATTCGCATCAACAATAGACATCTACAACCACAAAACCTTAGCTTTTAATGACATTATTGAAGTTAGATGAACTTGAGTCTTCAAAGACGATCATTTAGCCTCCACTTTAACAACCCCTCCTCTAGCTCCTACGATTCCTAATATACCTATGGAGGACGCTCCTTTTTAGCCATCTCCTTCTCATTCCCTATCCATTATTTAGGAGAAGTTGGATATTATGTCAACTTGTCTTTCCAACCTTACATCTACTGTTAAAGGGTTGGTTCATCAAGTTCAAGATCTGGGTTCAGCTTAAGTGCGCTTTCAGGTAGAAATTCAAAAGAAGCTTGAGGAGGGTAGGGTTGATGGATAGAACCATAAGCATCAACCTCTAACTGACTCTAGCATTCATCCGCTAGCTAATGCGGATCCTCCTTTAGACATCTAGGCATAAATTCATCTTATTTTTGACTTTTGTATTTTGATTTTTCTTTTGAAAAATCTATGTTTAGTTTTTTTTAGAACTTGAATTTATCTTGTTTTGATCTTTGTTATTGATTTTGGGTTACTCATCTTGCTCTAATATACTTTTGATTTTATATCTCTACGATACATATTGCTATATTGCTTTGGCTATTATACATATGTTCTACACTCTTAGACATATTTTAATCTCATACTAGTGAATCTTTTTCGTAATGACAAAGGGGGAGACAATAACAAGAGCATATAGGAGAGAGAGCTTTGCGCAATTTCTTTTTAACTAAGTGGAATAGTACACAAAAAGATATACATTTGATCAAAATATTTGGCATAACTTGACGAGGAGTATGTTAATTTATTTTTAATGCATGAACCAAAATGGTGTCATTAATCTAATGCATAACTTAGAATAAGTGGTGTCGTCACCGGTAAGAAAAACATTAATGTTAGGTACTAAGTATAATTGTTTTGATGATTAGTGTAACTAATTAATTATATTATTTTAAATTTGCAACAATTATTAATTTTAAATTGTTAAAGAATATATTTTGAATGGATTATATGTTAAAGGTATATAAATTATAATCCCTTGGAAAATATCCTTGAGAGCAACTAAATGGATTTACCAATGCCATTATTGAATCTATGCAACATATGGAAAGTTTATAACGTACCTCTATAAAAGAATTAATCTTAGAAGAACGTAACACCTTATTTTAGCTCTCTATTTAGAAAATTGGTGATCTATTGTTCTTGGAAAATAAATAAACTAATTCAAGCACCAATGTAAATAATAAATCAATGCTAAGTTGATTTATTAATTTGGTGTTGTTAAGTTGATACATTATTTGATTGCCAAGTCAATAAATGGAAATATGCTTCTAGAACTTTTACCATTTTCTTGCGAAACTTTCTTAGTAATCAATCAGTAATTCTTCGATGTTCCGGTTTTGCTGAAGATCAAGAACAAGCCGAGGCCTCCTCCAGGACACCGCCATTACCATGAGCCTCGAGTACGACAGTGTGAGAGTACTCCAAACGTCGCTCCCGCAGAGCCCCCCTTCAAAACGAATGCTGGAACGAGTTCTTTCTTCTCGTAGAGCCCCTCATCACTCCGATGATGCTGACGATGAAGACGACGTTTCTAAGACCAAGAAATACACTCCCTTCTCCTTCACCATCAGGCTTTCTAACTATTTCACCCGAAACGGACCCATTTGGCCCTGCCTAGCTATCCTTGGTCTAATCCTCCTTTTCATCGCTTCCTCGCTGATTTTCCATTCTCGGAGTTTCGTTTGCGTTTCCTCGTATGACCCAATTTCTCGTTCTGGGTTTTTTGGCTTCGATGGGCTCGAATCGGATTTCGGTTCTCTTGGCGTTCCTTGGTGTAAGTGTTTCTTGACGATTTTGGATCTGATTTTTCGGTGATTCAGATCTAGGTTATTGTTCTTTTTGCGGAATTTTCACATGGAAGTGAAGGAATGTGACGTTTAACGCGTAATTTTTTTAACTTTACACTGCGTTTTTGTTGATGATCGTGAAAGATTGAATGAAAAAGAAAGATATGCATCTCCGATCAACTTCTAATTAGCTGTCCCTGCATTTTGTAGTAGAGTTTTGTGGGGGTTTTTGTTGGGATGACCTTTTCTTTTGTTTAGTGGCTTTCGTAATAGTTTTGTACTTCTCTTTCCCTGCGATTTTTTTTAGTCTTAGTTTTGGGAATATAAGCAGACACAAGTTAGAACATTGTTACTATCCGAGTGCAATCCATCATTCAAAAGTCTTTCCGATTCCATAGGTGGCATAGCTAGTCATGTATATAATTTCTGGAATTTTCATGTAGAAATAATTGACACTTTAGACTACTGCTGCAAAGTTTTACAATGTTTTTATCTTGGTTAGATGGGGAAATTCACTCTCAATCGGCTGTGCAGTTGCAAATTGAATGGAAGATGTGTTTCATTTTCTTAAAATAAATTTGATATGACATTTTATTGTATCTTTATGGGTTGTAGAATCATCACAAATCTTTTTGTTTCATGATAGTTAAAATCCAGTCAAAATTGTTGTTTTAGCTCATTTAAACTTCTAGTTTCAAATCAATTACACAACATTTTGCTGTATGCAATAAGAAATTATTGTGTCCGTCCTTCTGTGTCATTTTGTTCAAATCTTTATAATCCTATCCTTGGCAAAAAGGCAGATCGAAACATGGAAAAACAGTTGAATGGACATCCAAGGACTTACTCAAGGGCTTGGAAGATTTTGTACCAATTTATGAATCTCGACCAATAAAAAACAATATGTTTGGGATGGGATTTGACCACAGTTTTGGGCTTTGGTTCATCGCCAGATGGCTAAAGCCGGATTTGATGATTGAGAGTGGTGCTTTCAAAGGGCATTCAACTTGGGTATTGAGGCAAGCAATGCCATACACACCAATCGTATCATTGTCTCCTCGACACCCGGAGAAATATTTGAAGAAGGGACCCGCATATGTTGATGCCAACTGCACCTACTATGCTGGAAAAGATTTCATCGACTTTGGAAGCATGAAATGGGGAAAAGTAATTAAAAAATATGGGATTACTGATTTTAGTCGCGTTCTTGTCTTCTTTGATGACCATCAGAATGAGTTGAAGAGGTAATCTTTCTACCTCCATGAACAATTTTACTTTCATCACTATACATTCTCACTTAACTTCAAATACCTTTGGTACTTCTTTTATGCTTCTATGACAGAGTAAATCAGGCTCTTAAAGCTGGCTTCCATCATCTTGTTTTTGAAGATAACTATGATACTGGTACAGGAGACCATTATTCTTTAAGGCAGATATGTGATCAAGTTTATATAAGAGGTGCTTTCTCATATCTCCAGCACATCTAGTCAAAGTATTCAGTGGATTGTAATTTATTATTAAGAATTAAATACAAAATTTTAGTATCCAAGTACATAATTGAACTTAAGAATGTCTTATTGCTAGTGTAGGTGGTGGTCATAGCTGCTTTAGGGACAGTGACGAAGCAAGAATCAGATCAAAAAGGAAGAAAATCTGGGAAAAGGCAGTAGATATAGAAGAACTTTGTGGTGCAGATGAGGCGTGGTGGGGTGTTAGAGGTTACATGCGAGATAATTTTAATCACAGTAATAATCTGATTCCTTACGACGAACACTATGGAAACAGTCGTGCTCTCGAATTGATTCTGGATGTTTATTGGGAGCTTCCTCCTGTAGCTGGCCCATCTCTGACTCATCAAACGCGATATGATCCAGCTCGGGCTACCAGCCCCATCATCGAAGATGGCAGATATGGCTTTTTCCAGCGCCTTGGCTTAACCAGACTTGAAACTTCAGTCTTTAATGGATATACCCAAATGGTCTACATTCAGATTTCGGAACAATAACTTCCAGAGTTGTCTTGACAAATACAGTGTGCTAGTTGTCCATATTTTGCTTTACTCAGCTATTGCCGTTGTATCTTTATTTTTCTTGTTTAAGTTTTTCATGTCAATGTTAGTGAGAAATCATCTGTTGGACCCAGTTTTGGTAATCGATCTTTCGTCTTGTAAGTTGAATCATGATAGAATTTCTTTTCATTTCTTCCACATTAGGAACTAAAACAACAATTAAGCTCACTTGCGTTGTGTATGATTAAAGTAGACGCAGTGCTTGTTTCAGCATCTGCTCCAAAAATCGTTGTCGTAGTCATCCCAGTATTTTCACTTGCCTGCAGCTCTATGG
>CM039519.1:22046750-22090898 GCA_022433055.1 Begonia peltatifolia | reverse complement strand
AAAAAACAATTGTTCATATTTGTCTTGGCATCATGCAAATAAAAAACTTAAAATTACTCAAGGGAGATTGAATGACATATGCATCAATACAACTTCATTTAGTATGTCTTTATCAACTTCGATGAAATTTTAGGTTTCTACACCGAAAAAATGAATCTTAGATGGAAAGCGTTAAAAGAGCTCCGTGATAAAAAATAATACTTTTGTTTTCTCCATATATTCTTTAGAACTAGGTCACATGAGAAAGTAGGTCAAACCAATTATCAATGCAAAACTATCCGTGGAAGTTTAAAAACGAGAAAACGAAAAAGAAATAAATAAGGAAAACTACTATTTATTTTTCACTAAATAACAGAAAAATCCTTAATTAATATTACATATATTTTTTCTTGTATTATATTATGAGTTTAGACTTAGATGCGTGTTTTTTCATGTGACCTACTTTATTTTTATAAATTTTGCACAAAGCAATAAAAGAAATGTAAATAATGACAGTAGGGTTATCATGACGATTATGACAAGGGAGAAGATTGCTATGCTGCATATAAACCTAATCAAAACTTGGAACAATTCAAAATCCTCAATGATAATAAGAAGTGAGAGAAGCCACGGGTTAAGAAACATCAAGTGTAGATTGATGAATGATATATAATAAGGTAGGCTTCTAAGTAATTCACCTTGTAACTTCCGTTGTATGAACTTGTATTTGCCATTCTTGCTTAGGTTTTTTTTTCCTGATAATAGATTTTGATTTTGTTTTTTCAAGCCATAAAATATTCAAATACGATTCTATACGTTTTTACTTTTTTGAATAGAAATTGGGAGCGTTTAATTGTTTTTGAGATTTGTAATGTTTAAACGATCAAAACAAATTTCAATAATCTAGTGCAATCTATAAAGACATGAACATTTGGAAAACATTATTTTTTGGTAAGATTTTACTCTAACACTAATTGAAATATTTGAAGAAGACTAATGAAAAATGTTGCCGTCATTTATATAAATAAATAAATATATATATATATTATAAGATTAATAATGCAGATATGTACAAGAAAATTACGTCTTATTCATGTGGTTATCTCAATTCTATTAATTTCATCTGATTGGGCTTTATTCAACTCCCCCCTCTCTTCTTCTTTTGCCTTGGACCTCCGAGATCACCCCGCACGCAAACTCATTTGAACCCTACCTGCATCGCTTTTGACCGTTATGACCGACTCCACCCCCAACAAAATCGAGTCCCAAGGCTCTCTTGTTGCTCGTAATGGCAACACGAGCAACATGAATTTTCCTTCGCAATCTGCCGGAGGTAAAAGCTCTCACCTAGTTTCCACGGTACGATTCTTCTTCGACCTTCGATTTCATCTTCCCTCTTTCAGACATTCGAAATCAATACTTTACATAGCACACAGTCAATTTGATTTCTTTTCCTCCTCCTTTCCGTCTTTTAAATTTTCTCGCCACTCTCCAAACCCTACCCATCCATCGTTTCTGACCGCGACGAACAACTCCACCCCCACCAGCCATGCCCCTCTCTATTTTAATACTTCTTTATTACCTAAGCTTTTTCCTCACGTTCACCACAACCTCTGATCCTGCTTAACTATTTCTACTATTTTTATTCTCGATGTGATATGCCAATAACTTAACCTGGTAAAGAAATTATGAGAAATCTGTATATCTTTTGAGACTTGAGCGGTTTTTTAAGCCCTCCTTGGTTGTGTAGCTTTTTTTTTCAATACAATTTTTTTTTTTTTCAAATGGAAGACAATAAAGAATAAGTAATTCATTCAACTTTTTGTTGGACGGGGCAGGTTGAGATTAACATCTCCAAATTTTTCAAGAGCTACACAGAGGGTGGTCGATATAGAAATGGGTGGCCTGAGATGTTAAAGCTGAAGGACATGATTTGCACCAAACACTTTTGGACAATGTTTGCCGAGGCATGGTGCTGAATCTATAGCCATGCTTCCATTTAGCCACTACACCCATCCAAAGTCTGGTATTCTATTATATCAAGTTCAAGGATGCAATTTTAAAACTTGTTCATGAAGGGTTCACTTGCGCTTCTACTCCCTAAGTGAGGAGGTATGCTCTGGTTAACTACATTTTTTTATTTGATGTTTTTAAGACCATCCCTTTGGAGTTGTTATTTTTTCTTTACGTTCTTAAAATTGTGAAGATTTGTTCGGGCTTTTTAAGTTTCTTGATTTCAGATGTTTTAGGTATGGTTTGAGTTATTTTCCTTTTGCTTGCAACATGATTTCTTAATTTATTAATAGGTTATTTGAAACTAAGTTGCTTATATTCTTAAGAGTCCATTGTTTTTTTGAGTTGAGAGTATTGGGGGTAGCAAGCACCTGTGTCCACGTTCAATGCAAAATAGACTCATCCGCACTTGTCACCAATTTTATCCCAAAGTACTTGGTTGGATTAAAATGCCCCTTTCTTTCACATTTACCGTCACCGATTATGCTATTTAATTGTTGATGCCCAATTGTAAATAATGGCTTCCACATACCTATTCATCCCCTCATTTCCAACCACTTTCACTCTCTCTCTTTCTCTCTCTCATTTTTTTTGTGATTTGATTGTGGTTTCTCTTGACTTCATTTCTTCTTTGTGGTTAAGGAAGGAATATTCTTATTGAATAACCTAGTTACTATAAAATATAGGGAAGGAATAAGCACTACTAGAATTTTCAAATTTATTACCAAGTCACTTTAAGAGTACAATCTACATCAAGAAAATTGACAAAAGGATTCTCCTTCCAAAAATGTCTTATAAAGAATCACAAATAGGAAAAATAATTTAGAATGAGGGAAATTCTAGAGCTTCAAAATAAAGGAACTAGTCATAATTTTCGAAAAAGAGCATATTTATCTTAAGGGAATCTCCTTATTTCTCTGTTTTAAAGATCTTTCTTTCCTTTAGCCATACATATTTCTCTTCATCTCTTTTCCAATTTAACACGAATAAGGAACCCATAAGCAAAGTCCCTTATGTGCACTGTCAAACCGAGAAAGTTTCTTGATGAGTACATCGCTAACATTTTACTCTTTTATTTATTATTTTAATTAAAATTATTTTTTCGTATTATAGGGTTAACTTTAATTTCTTCTATTTAAATTTTATTATTATAACTTTGTAAGACAGTTTATGATGAATGAATATATAAGGTTTTGAAACCCTAATTTCTAATCCCCTATTCTCTTTCGGCTTCTCCCTCCTTTCTTTCGTCTTATTCTCTTTATTTTCTATAAAGTTAATTTCTTTTCTATATTTTTTCTTCAATTTCCGCTGCTTACATCATTTCTCCGCGAAACCAAGTAGAGAACCTCCCAAGGGACGAACTGCTCCGCTAGTCAAACCCACATCACGATCCAACAAAATATGTGAAAGTATATTTTAGCGGCATGATTATTAAAGACTATTGAGGATATAGAATTGAACGAATTGAAGATTTAAAATGATCGTTTATCTAGAAGAAATGAAAGTTGAGCGGATGACTTTGAAAGTCTTGAGATTATAATAGTGGATAGAAATAGTTTAAGAGCTTAAGTATTAATATATATGATAATTTCTTTTGGACTTAAAGTTATAAATTTTATCTTAACGTGTTTTAGTGTCAATCCATTGTTAGGAAAAATAAATATGAAATCCTGTTGTTGATCTTCTATCATTAATATCTGCAGCCCAATCAGCATATGAAAATACTTCTATTCCTCTTATCATAATTTTTCTTGAATATAATTCCATTTCCAAGTGCCATTTTCAAGTATTTAAAGATTCTCTATACTGCTCTCATATGTTCCTTGGGTGGGTATTTACAGCAAAGCCAATATTCGATCTGGCGTGAATTAAGTATATTAATCGTCCAACAAGTCGCTGGTATCTCCCTTATCTATTGGTGTGCTTTCTGTGACATATTTGAGTTTCTTGTAACGATCCATAGAAGTTTCAGTAGGCTTACATCCGAGGATCCATGTCTCTTTCAATAGATGCAAAGTATATTTCCTTTGTGAGATAAAAATTCCATGTTTAGAATGAGTAATTTCAACTCCAAGAAAATATTTTGTGCTACCTAAGTCTTTGATATCGAATTCTCAAGCTAAGACCTTCTTCAATCCTATGAATTATTCTGTGATGTCTCTTGTGAAAATCATGTCATCAACATAGATAATTAATAAAGTGATAGGAACTTCACTTTTGTTCAAGAAATCTATAGAAATATACAGAATCGTCCTCTCTACAACTAGGACACTAACTCACACACACTCCCCTAGGCTTTTGAGATCCTAGAATCTCCCTAATTTTCCCTCACCAAGTAATAGATGGTCTTTTTTGTTCCCATCTCTTTGTATTTATACAATTCAGTTACAAGTATTTTACTTGCTTCTCTTAATTTCTACCACAAATTTTTATTAAACTATCTTATCGTTTCTTCCCCTGTAAAACACACATTGTCCTCAATGTGGAAAAGAAATGAAAAACAAACTTTCTCTTTACATTTATGTCCCAAATTTCTTTTGCCCTGATCTAACTGTCTTCAACTTGAAGTGTTAGCAGCTCAACAATTTTAATTTTCTTGTCCCTACCATCCATACCAAATCCAAATGAGCTTCAACCACTATGATCATAGAAAGGAAATGAAAACTCCAACTTTAGTATGCTAAACCTATCCTCAAACCAAGGAGGTTTCCGAGGACCTTTTGTTGTCGCCGATTGTTGTGTGAAATTACTAATTAGAGTGGATGAAGTTGGAGTAGACTTGGGCTTGTAACTAAGAAATCCAACACCTTTTGAAGTCCAAATTTAGGAGATGGCTTTACCACTAGAAGGCCCAACAATAAAGGACCAAAAAGTAAACCCAGAAAGCTCATCAACCACAAAAACTGTCCAACTTCCAGGGTTTCTAGACCCACCTCCCTTCTGTAACTGCCCTTTCTCCCTCCCTCCCACAATTGCCGACGAAACTCTCTTCAACGTCTCTGATCTTCCCCCGCATCGTCCCTTCTTTTTCCGCCGCCATCGCCCTCTTTATTGGCTCCGTTAGTGCTACACCGACCTCCTCTTTTGTCGCCACCGTCTCTTTCCTCGTCATTGGTATTCTTCCAGTGAAGTTTTCTTACATCAAGGTTTCTGGAAGTCTATTATGAAGGACACTTTCTTCTTCCTCATTCTTTTAAACTTCATTCACAACCTTTGCCATTATATCGAATTGCTCTCTTAATTTTTTTTTTTCGAAAGCCATTTCAACATGTTGAAAGGCCAAGTTCTCGTGCTGTTCAAACTTTTCCATCGTAGCCAAGAAACACTTTTCACAGGTTCTTCATCTATCAGCGATGATCGCTTTTCAAGAATAATTTCTGTCCCTATTTTTTTTCTGCCAATTCTGAAATTTCTTTATGATGATGTTGATTTTGGCAATAAGTTGTCCTTTAATATTCCACGGACTCTTCCCGCACCCACATTGGCAGTTTATCATAATGGATTCTGTTCTTGGATCGGCAGAATCGATCTAACCTCCTAAGCTCTCTCCAAGAATAAAAGGGTGCTGGACTGTCCCATTGATACCAATTCAGCTCAAATCCTTCAAAACAGTCTTTGGCTATTTCCACTTTCTCCTTTTCCGTCAATCTGAAAATTCTAAAATACCTCTCTACCTCAAAGATCCATCCTCCCAGTTCTTGACCAATAAAAATGGGAAATTCAAATCTCGCCTCATCTCACTAGAAAATTCTTCTTCCATCCATCATTTTCCTAGGATTCGATGCTCCAATACCAAATCGATAGGAAATTCACTTTTGTTCAAGAAAGCTATAGAAATATACAGAATCGTCTTCTCTACAACTGAGACACTAACTCACACTCTCCCAGGCTTTCGAGACCCTGAAATCTCCCTAATTTTCCTTCACCAAGTAATAGATAGTCTTGTTTGTTCCAATATCCTTCTATTTATATAATTCAGTTACAAGTATTTTACTAACTTCCCTTAACTTCTACTAAATACCACTAACTTCTACTATACTATCTTATCGTAAAAGTATCTTTTTCTCTGGAGCAAACTTTACAAAGAGTGTGTGATCAAATTGACATTGAGTATATACATACTTTACAATGATCTTGGAAATTTTTTTGAATCATGCTCTAGGAGATTGTTTCAATCCATAAAGGGATTTTTGAAATTGACACGTTATTGTTGCAAAAAGATTTACTAAATCTTGAAGGGATCTCCATACACACTTCCTCTACTAGATTATCATTGAGAAATGCGTTCTTCACGTCATACTGAAATAATGGCCAATCATGATTAGCAACTAGAGAAAGTAGAATCCTTACCGTGTTGAATTTGGCCACCGCTGCAATAGTTTCTTTGTAATCAATGCCATATAATTGGGTGCTAAAGTTTCTTCGCAATCAATGCCATATAATTGAGTGAATCCTTTAGCCACCAAACAAGATTTCAATTTGTCAACTTCTCCATCAGCTCGATATTTCACAGTGAATATCCATTTACATCCTATCGGTCTCTTCCCCTATGGTAAATCTGAAATAGTCAATGTACTCTTTTTCTCTAGAGCTGTCATCTCATCAACTACTGCTTCTTTCCAGTCTAGATGTATAAGGGCTTCGTCAATTGAATTAGCAATCTGTATACTATCAAAGGAAGAGAGTAGAATATGAGAGGTTGTTATATGTCACAAAATTGCAATCAGACGTACAGTGCATGAACATACGCCTTTTTACAAAGCAATAGGGATATCTGAATCATTCACACGAAGAGAAGCCAGAGGAAGAGCTTCATGCATACATGTAGGAATTTCAAGTGATGTTGAAGTCGGATCTGAGTCATGAGTAGTGCATTGAGTTGTTATTGGCTTTATCTGCTCATCGGATTTGTTCCGTGAGGTGTAGACTTTTAGTTGTCGGGGCTGAGGAGGACAAACATATTGTGGCTGAGTAGGAAAAACATGTGCGTGAGACGGTTTTGGAAGAGTTTCAATGAGTTGTATAGAAGACAAATGAATCAAGTACTGGAATTCCTAAAGTGTTTCTCCTGAATTGCAGATTTGGAATAAAAAGATTGTTGTTAAAAAAATGTGACATCCATGAAGTGACAAGTTTTTCTGGTCATGGGTGAATAGTATTTATGCAATTATGGTTGGAGGAATAGCCAACAAGTATACATTTGAGAACTTTGGGATCTAGTTTGTTGCTATATTGGGAGTGAATATGAACGAAGGCTATGCAGCCAAAGACTTAAACAGAGAGATGAGGGGTGAAAATTTTAGTGAATGGGAAACATTTACGAAGAACCTGACATGGAGTATTGAAGTGAATGACTTTAGATGGTAAACGATTGATTAGGTAAGTAGCTATTAGAATTGCTTGCCCCTATAGGAATTTAGGAATGGAGGTAGAGATCAGAAGACAACGAGCAACTTCAAGAAGATGATGATTTTTGCGCTCGACAACCTCGTTTTGTTGTGGGGTGTCGACACAAGACCTGATGTGGATGATGTCGAGACGGTTGAGATGTGAGGTCAAGGTGTTTTTATAGTATTCAAGAGCATTATCGGTTTTGGGAGTTTGAATATTGATGTCAAATTGGTGAGGATCTTATTGTAGAAGTTGTCAAACTGATTCCAAGCCAAGGACAAACTAAAAATTGAAAATTGAACCAAATCTAAACAAAACCGAATAAAATTGAAAAGCAAGGTTCAATTTTGGGCTTGACTTGGTTTGATTTCCGTTTTTAAATTTAAAAACTGAACTTACTCAGCTTGGTTCAAATTCGGAGTGAAACTGAATTGAACTGGATTGATTCCACCTTTACTGTGGATTATATAGAGCATTAAATTAAGTTACGATATTGCATAAATTTTCGATTCCTATTATATATTGCATAAATTTTTGATTTCTATTATAGATGAATTACTAGATGAACTTCATGAAGCTAAAATGTTTACTAAGTTGGATAGGGAAAGTGAGAAAATTGAACCAAACCTAAACCAAACCGAATAAAATTGAAAAGCAAGGTTCAATTTTGGACTTGACTTGG
This sequence comes from Begonia peltatifolia, assembly GCA_022433055.1. NCBI lineage: Eukaryota > Viridiplantae > Streptophyta > Magnoliopsida > Cucurbitales > Begoniaceae > Begonia > Begonia peltatifolia. Next base: position 22,082,830 of record CM039519.1, on the reverse strand, counting down.
TTTGATTTCAGTTTTCAAATTTAAAAACTGAACTTACTCAGTTCGGTTCAAATTCGGAGTAAAACTGAATTGAACTGGATTGATTCCATCTTTACTGTGGGTTGTAGAGTATTAAATTAAGTTACGATATTGCATAAATTTTCGATTCCTATTATAGATGAATTACTGGATGAACTTTATGAAGCTAAAATGTTTACTAAGTTGGATATTGATTCTAGATATCATCAAATTAGAAGAGGGAAAATGATAACTCCAAATGGCTTTTCGATCACATGAAAGCTATTATAAATTTATTGTAATGCCTTTTGGATTGATTAATGCTCCATCAACATATCATTCATTGACGTATGAGGTTTCTAAGTCTTATTTTGCGAAAATTCGTATTGATATTCTTTGATAATATATTAATGTTGTGATATCTGTGAAATTAAATGGGGAGGTAAGGAAATTAATTTAATTTTGAATTGCCATATAAGGTAGTGTTCCCTTTATGGCAATTCAAAAGAATTAAATTAATTTTCTTACCTCATTTAATTTCGCGGATATCACATTCTCCCCCACTCAATGAAGTTTCATCCCTTGAAATTTTGATAAAACATAAACACATCATTAAATAGTTGAGTATACTTTATTATCATCTCTAATTCAATTTCCTAAGTGGCTTTTCTTTCATTGTGATTCTTCCACTGTACCCTCATTAAGGGTATCTCACAGTGACGTAGAATCTTAATATTTTGGCTTAAAATTTTCTTAGACTCCTTCTCGTAAAAGACATTTTCTTGGACCATAGTGCCTATCCAAGAAAATATGTTATATAAGGAGATTATTGAGCCTTGGATTAGATAGGTCCATTGAAGGTAGAGATTTATTTTATTTTCGGTTAAACATTATTTTTAATTCGATAAAAGAAAAAAGTTAAGAAACACTTCGATGCGAAAAATGTTCTTTCTCAAGAGGTAAGAGATCTCTTGGTTGTATTCATTTTTCATGTTGTTTTTGGGAGTCATTTTTACAAAAAATAAGGAAACACTTAGATGCAAAAAAAAAGTTCTTTTCTTAGAGGCAGAAGACTTTGATTCATGTGGTGATTGATAGCATCCCTGCCTTCTATTTAAGCCTCTTTTCAATCTCTCAAATAAAGTTTTTAAGATGATGAATAAAAATTAGTTAGTCCTTTTTTTAGGAAGTAAATAATGGAGGGTCCATACCTCATTTGATTCCTTTGGAGGTTCTCAATCTTAAATTGCAGGGTAGCCTCGAGATTATTTACTTCTAGGTTAAAAATGAAGCCTTGTTGGGAAAATGATTGGGGAGATTTTCCTTGAGCTTGATTTCTTGTGGTATGCAATGATTGAGAGAAAATATGGTTTCACGAATTTTGGTTGGGCAACTGACCCTGCTATCTGTTTCTTTTTTAGTTGCTTTTATCAAATTTGGCTTTACCTACTTTGATTTATTAAGTGAACAAGAAATTTTTATTTTTATTTTTTGCTGGGAGCTGTTTTAAAATATGCAAAAAAATTCATGACTAAAGAAATGCATTAGCTTTGAAAGTGTAGAACAATGGAAAAGTGCAATGAAGGTATCTCCTGCGCCATTTGTGAGGACTCTATTAACTTTTTAGTTCGTGAATGCAACAGAAGTTGGAAGGGAAATCAATTTGAAACAAGAATTTGAAGATTGCATATGTTATCCCTCAAACATTTAAGAAAACAACTAATTCATCAATGGCTCCCCCTCAAAACACTCATAAAATCACCACTCTTGGGAGTTGAGAAGGAAGGAATCTCTGTACTTTCAAATGAGTACATTTGATAGTTATCCTCAAAGGAAAAATGTGCACCCGATGTGGCGACTCCCCTTTCAAACATGCCTTACATTTATTAGTTGGAGCAAAAGAAGAGTTTAATGCAGATTCTTAAAAGATTGGTTCAGATGTTCTTCCTTTTGAACTTGTTCTATTCATATTTTGCATTTATTCGTTTTGTATGATCTAGTCCGGCACTCATTTTTTATCATGATATGTATTCAAAATTTGTATGGACAGACCAGAAATGCATGGAAATCTTGTCCAACTAGTAGTTTAATGCATTTTCTTGGGACTTTAAAAATCACTGTTCTGTCCTAGATTTATTTTTTTGACGTTATCTTGGCCTCAATAAGTCTAACCTAGCTTAGACTGGTTAAGGCAAATATTTTTGTAATCTTAACAATTTGAAAGCACGTGGATTATTTAACCTAAGGTCTCTATAAAATTTTTATTTCCATTAGAATCACAACTAATTCTTTTATTGTTTACATGGTTATAATTGGTTGATCCGCAAATTCATTTTTTTCTTCATTAAGTTTTGTAAGGGGTGGTCTTTGTGATTTCGAAGACATACTCAGTCACCAGTCATAAATGGATATCGAAATATGTGAGTTTTTTTGTTAGGTTCTCTCTGCAGGCGAAACCGACTATTGAGTTTATACTAGGAAATTTTTGGTATTTAACATTTTCTTTTATATTTTTGGAGAGATTCTTAGTTCTGAAATATTTAATTGAAAATATTTTAGGTAGGGTATTACATATGTCAAAGTACCTTTAAACTGCCTAAATGTTTATAGTACTGCTAGCAAATATGCTTTCATCTTTAAAGATTTTCTGCAACATTCAAGGCGAACACTTTGGAATAGATTCAATAATGATTGTTTGTGTCAATTAACGGTAAGTTTTTAAAGTGTCGTTGTGTCTTTATGTCAATGGTACTCAAAATGATTTATAGTAAATGTTCAAATTAACGCTAATGGATGTAAACAACTTTTATTGTGTTGTACCATTTTGTTCAAGGTTCAAGAAGGACGATCATCTGAGAAGTTGACTAATGTTGAAATGCTTATTTCCTACATTATTATCTCCTAATAATGGAGATTTTCTTAAAATTTGTATTTTTGCTTCCTCTTCTGCTCTACTTTCCTCACTCTCTTCAATAAGGAAAGTAAGTATTCTATGATTTGTTGTGTTATAGTTTAATTAAATTTAATGACAATAGTTTAGTTAGAATTCTGAAAGGGAAAGTGAGTGGGTGCGTGTTAAACTTTGCGTCCACAAGTGAAAAAGGTATAACATGAATGAGTTGTTGTTTGATGTCAAACGATGTGGTATTAGATGTTATGGTTATGAATGAGTAGTGGATGCATTATTGTTTCCTTGATAACCTTGTCTTGAATTTGTAGGTCAACTCTTTGGGATTCGAAAGGCTTTTAACAAGCTTTTGCTAGAGGAGCTGCATCAAATTATTTAGCCTTTAACAACGTAAGTCATTCAGGTATTGCATTGTCTTCAATGATTATACCCCATAAGAATATATAACCACTAATAAGAAGTGGTAATATTGTTATCATTGTGTCAATATATGTTGATGTCACAGTAAAGGAAAATATTAATAAAAATAATCTATCCATAAATAACTATTTGTTTGTCCATTGATTTATTATTCTGTAATAGTCGAATTTCAAGTGTGTTCATAACTATCTTTCAGCTACCAAGTATGTAGATGCATTTTTTTAGTTATTTGTTATTCTTTGTTTTTATTGGTTAAAATAGATTTTTTACCCTACCAAGTATGCTTTTATTTATTTGAGTCCTTACGTTGTGTTGAACTTTTTTCCAAAAAAGTTTTGTAATTAAAATAAACTTTTTCGATCTGGTAAGCATCGAAGCTTCCTTGACGTTACAAGCATTAGCAGATGTTGATCCTACTTGTTGGTGGATTGATTTCTTATAGGGTGATGCTAACTGCATTAAGAGAGAATGTTTCATTTGAGAAGGTAATTTTGATTATTCTGATAAAATTATCTGCAGAAATATTCGTTTACTCTCCTGTTATTTTGTTTTATCGTTGTTAACTTGGTCTATCATAACTAAATTTATTGTTTTTTTAAAATATAATATCTATTTATCTCTTTCATTTTAATTTTTACACTATCTCATTGAAATGTTATTGTTCATGCATTTCACTTTGTATTTCTTTTTATGTGATGTTTATATATATATTATCTCATCAAAAAATTGAATATATAGAGTTTGTGTTTATTATATGCTCAGTTGATTGTGTTTTTTTTTCCCTATTTTCTTTATTATCTTTTTGTTTTGTTTTCTTTTAAAATGTCATTTAAGATCAACTGTAAATGTTAGTTGCGTTATCTTCAGGTAAGCTTGAGATTGACTCATTGCACGACCAAGCAATTGTATCGGCAACCTTGGTGTTTGTATTTCCAAAATTAAATCTTGGTGATCCATCTTGGTAATATCCTTTTATTTTACAGTTTTCTGACGTTTGTTTTTCTACTAATTCTTTTATCAATGAACGTGCTCTTTAACTTCCTTTTATCGACTTCAATCTCTTTATGTGGGGTTTATATATAAGGATTTATTAGTTATTGATGTCATCTTAAATTTATTCTAAAAATTAGAGTTTAAATGTTCATAAAGAATTAATCAGTGAAGTATCTATTTGCTTACTTAGAACGAATCATTTTGATTGTTTTTTTATATACTAAATCTCACTATTATTCTATTTACTATTTTCTCATTATTATTCTATTTACTATTTATAATTTCTATACGTGGATAGAATAATGCTTGAGCCTGGTTTATGCTTTATAGCTGCTTAAAAAAATAATTATATTAAGTGGAATAATAGCTATTACGTATTCTAATATCTATTTTGTAAGTTTGGTTCTCTTCAAATAGAGAAAAATTGTTGCTCACTAGTCGTATTGTTTGGTTTTTGCTCGGACAAGGTTCTTTCCCTTCCGTTTTCTAGTATGGTTTCTACTTTAATGACTTTTATTTAGTTGAACTAGATTTTAGATTTTGAATTTTAATCACATCAGAAGGAAGAAATATTTTTTAACTCACTCCGTTCAATGTTTAGGATGGCTAAAGAAGTTGAAGAGGAAGCAAAAAAGAAATCCGCAAAGACATTCATATTGGGTGAAGTTGTGAATGTTTCGGTAGCTTCGTAGGAACGACAAAAGTCAAAAGTGGTCGCTCCCACACCTGAACAAACTATCGTTGTTAAGGTATGTATGGGTATGAGGTTATACGAAGTGAATCAAATTATGAAATTAAATACTTTTTAGAATGTTGCAGTGCTAGGAAGACAATAAAAATTCACTCTGTCCTACAACAGGAAAGAATATCAAAAACAAATAAATCAAGAAGAATTCAAAAGACTTGCATTTTATTGTTCACATGGTTATTAGTGGTTGATACACATACTTTTATTTTTTCATTAAGTTTTATTGATGGTTTTGTTTGTGCTTTCGAGAGCATACAAGAGTCACCAATCATAAATGGATATTGAAATGGAGTTTTCTGATATGTTCTCTCTGCAGAGGAAACCAACTATTGGTTTTATACTAGGAAATTTTTGGTATTTAACATTTTCTTTTATATTTTTGGAGAGATTTTTAATTATGGAAATATTTAACTGAAAATATTTTAGGCAGGGTATTATAGATGTCAAAGCACCTATAGATTGCCCAAATGTTTCTAGTACTGCTTGCAAATATGTTTTCATCTTCAAGGATTTTCTGCAACATTCAGGACTGACACTCTTGAATAGATTCAAGAATGATTGTTTTTTGTGTCAATTAACGATGAGTTTTTAGAGTGTCGTTTTGTCTTTCTGTCAATGGTACTCAAATGAATTTAGAGTAAAAGTTAAAATTAACTCGAATGGATAAAAACAACCTTTATTGCGTTGTACTTTTGTTCAAGGTTCAAGAAGGACAATTATCAGGGAAGTTGAATGATGTTGAAAAACCTGTCTCCTACATTTCTGAGATCGTGCTTATAATTCAGGTTAATAATAGAGATTTTCTTAAAACTTCTATTTTTGCTTCCTCTCCTGTTCTACATTATTCACTCTCTTCAATAAGAAAAGAAAAAGTATTTTATGATTTGTTGTATTATATTTTGATTAAATTTAATGACAATAATTTAGTTCGAATTCAGAAAGGGAAAGGGGGTGGATACATGATAACTTTGCGTCCACCGGTGAAAAAGGTAGAACATGAATGAGTAGTTGTTTGATGTTAAACGATGTGGCATTAGATGCTATGGTTATGAATGAGTAGTGGATGCATTATTGTTTCCCTGATAACCTTGTCTTGAATTCGTAAGTCAACTCTTTGATGTTCGAAAGGCTTTCACAAGATTTTTCCAGAGGAGCTACATCAATTATTCACCCTTTCTTTTAATAACTTAAGTCATTCAGGCATTGCATTGTCTTCAATGATTATACCCTATAAAAATATATAACTACCAATGAGAAGAAATAATATTGTTATTTTTGTGTCGAGATTTTTTGATGTCATAATAAAAAGAAAATACTAATAAAAATAATCTATGCGTAAATAACTATTTGTTTGTCTTTTGATTTATTATTCTACAATAGTTGAATTTCAAGTGTGTTCATAACTATATTCCAGCTTTCAAGTATATAGATGCATTCTTCTTATTTATATGTTATTCTTTAATTTTATCTTGAAAATAAATTTCTTTACCCTAGAAATTACGCTTTTATTTATTCGGGTTCTTATTTTAAACTTTTTCCCAAAGAGTCTTGTAATTAAAATAAGCTTTTTCGATCTAATAAGCATGGAGACTTCTTTGACGGTTATGAGCATTAGCATAGATTGATCTTACTTGTTGGTGAGTTGGTTTTTTATAGAGTGACTATTCTAATTGCATTAAGAGAGAATATTTCATTTGATAAGGTAATTTTGATTATTCTAATAAGATTTACTCTGCTGTTATTTTGTTTTATTGTTGCTCACTTGGTCTATCATAACTAAATTTATTGTTTTGTTTTTTTAAATATAATGTGTATCTATCTATTACATTTTAATTTTTACATAGCTAAATGTTATTGTTTGTGCATTTCACTTTGTATTTCTTTTATTGTGCTAGAAATGTGATGTTTAAATGAATATATATAATTTATCTCACAAAAAAATTAAATAAGTAGAGTTTGAGTTTATTATATGCTCAATTGATCTTTTTTTTTTTTTTTTTTTTCCATATTTCCTTTATTTACCATAGTGGCTATATTTTGTTATCTTTTTTGTTTTGTTTTCTTTTGAAATGTCATTTAAGATTTTAATTGTGAATGTTTGTTACGTTATCTTCAGTTAAGCAATTCGCAATATGAGATTTTAATTGGAAAACCTGTCCTACATTTCTGAGGTCGTGCTTATAATTTAGGTTAATAATGGAGGTTTTCTTAAAACTTCTATTTTTGTTTCCTCTCCCGCTCTACTTTACTCAATCTCTTAAATAAAGAAAGAAGTATTGTATGATTTGTTGTATTATAGTTTGATTAAATTTAATGACAATAGTTTAGTTCGAATTCACAAAGAGAAAGGAAGTGGATGCATGCTAAACTTTGAGTTCACAGGTGAAAAAAGTAGAACAACAATGAGTAGTTGTTTCATGATAAATGATGTGGCATTAGATGGTATGGTTATGAATGAGTAGTAGTTCAATATCTTTGCTTCACAGATTTGTTTGGCGAGAACTTTTCAGTCGGTCATCTAACATGGTACTGCTCTCGCCGGAGTACTTTTAATTTTAGAGTTCTTATGGGATCCGTTGTCAATTGTGCTGCAAAACGCATCTTACTATATTTGAAGGGTTTTCTTGCATATATTTCATTTCCATATACCTCCCCAAGCGATATGGGATTGTGACGACCCTTTTTTTATGACCTTTGCCTATACTCGAGTCCAGGATTTGCCTACGCGGCTTAGGTATCGAGGTTTGCCCCGCCGTTGTGCTCATACGTACATTCGCGTCATCACAGTCACTTATTTTTCTAGTAAGATATTGTACGCTCTGCGGATTGAATCATAACCCCAATATCCTCCTCGACTCACGGATTTGTTTGGCGAGTAATTCTTAGTCGGTCACCTAACATGGTACTGCTCTCGCTGTAACACTTTTAACTTCGGAGTTCTTATGGTATCCGTTGCAATTGTGCTTCAAAACGCGTTTTACTATTTAGGCAGAGTTTCCTTACATATGTTTCATTTCTATATACCTTCTCAAACGATTTGTGACTGTGACGAATCCCTTTTTATAACCTATGAAACAACACCAACATGATAACCCGAATGTGTACGTATGAGCACGACTGCGGGACAAATTTCAAGATCTAAGCTGAGTGTAGGAAAATCTCGAACTCGATTATAGGCAAATCCCGGATCGTAAAAAAGAGTCATCACAATCCCACATCGCTTAGAAACGAAACATATGTAAAAAAACTCTGCCAAGACAGTAAGACGCGTTTTAAAGTACAATTGGCAATGGATTCAATAATAACTCCGAAGTTAACAGTCTTCCGGCGAGAGCAGTATCATGTTGGGTGACCGACTGAGAAGTAGTTGCCAAACAAATTCGTGAGCGGAGCATATTGGGATACGACTTAAAACCTGGAACGGACAACATCTTATTGAGAAAAAGTGATCGTTACAGTTGCAGTATTATAAAGACAATAAAAATTCACTCTCTTCTACAATAGGTAAGAATATCAAAACCAAATAAATTTATAAGAATTCAAAGACTTGCATTAGTGGCTAGTGTGGAACTATGTATAAAGTTATTCTTATTTATGTATCTTTGTTTAAACTGTGACATGAGATTTATGAAGTCTTGTCCTATTTGATTTGCATGGTAAAGACTAGTTTTAGATAAAGATTGACTCACTTGAGATGTTCAAAAGTGAGTCAACGGTTAATTTTGTAATCTATCAATATATTTACTGATATTTATAATAGATTTTCATATTTCATCCACAAAAATGTTTTATTTAGTGAATCTTGAACATAGACCATTTTATTAATTAGTCACCATAAAAAATTTCTTAGTTTTGAATTTTGTTCTCCTAGAATATTGAATTACATCTGCACTATTGATTTTTATGATCAAGTTGAATTACTCTAACATTTAATAATTTTTACAATGGATAAAACATAAAAATGGATGAAATCGTGACGGTTCATTCAGTTCTCTTCAATTGGAGAGATATTGTTGCTCACTAGTCGTATTGTTTGGTTTTTGCTCGGAGAACTATGGATTTTAGATTTTGGATTTTAATTATATCAAAAGTAAGAAATGTTTTTTTAACTCCTCTTCAATGTTTAAGATGGCTAAAAAAATTGAATAGGATGCGAAAGAGGAATCTGCAAAGACATTCAGTGGGTGAAATTGTGAATGTTTCGGTAGCTTTGTAGGACTGACAAAAGTAAAAATTGGTCGCTCCCACACTTGGACAAATTTGCTACTAAGATATGTATGGGTATAAAATTATATGAAATGAATCAAAATATGAAATTAAACAACTTTTTATAATGTTGCAGTGCAATGAAGACAATAAAAATTCTTTCTCTCCTACAAAAGGTAAGAATTCAAATATTTCCATTTTTATTTCCATCGGAATTACCACCAATTCTTTTATTGTTTACATGGATATTATTAGTTGATACGCAAATTCATTTTTTTCTTCGTTAAGTTTTATAGGTAGTCTTTTTTGTTATTTCGAGGGCATACTTGAGTAACCAATCATAAATGGATATCGAAATATGTGTGAGTTTTATGTTGGGTTCTCTTTACAGGGGAAATCGACTTTTGGTTTATACTACGAACTTTTCAGTATCAAACATTTTCTTTGAAATTTTTTGGAGAGGTTCTTAGTTTTAGAAACATTTAATTGAAAAATATTTTAAGTATGGTATTACAGTTTTCAAAGCGTCTCTAGACTGTCTAAATGTTTATAGTACTGCTTGCAAATATGTTTCCATCTTCAAGGATTTTCTGCAACATTCATGGTGGCCACTCTGGAATAGATTCAAGAATGATTGATTTTGGTGTCAATTAACGGTAAATTTTTACAGTGGCGTTCTCTCTTTTTGTGAATGATACTCAAATTGATTTACAGTAAATGTTCAAATTAACGCGAATGGATGAAAACAACCTTTTTTGTGTTTTGACCTTTCTGTTCAAGGTTCAAGAAGGACGATTATCAGAAAAGTTGACTGATGTTGAAAAGCTTATTTCTTACATTTCTAAGGTCGTGCTTATAATTCAGGTTCTTAAAACTTCTATTTTTGTTTCCTCTCTCGCTCTACTTTCCTCATTCTCTTCTTTCTTCACTCTCTTCAATCAAGAAAGAAAAAGTATTCTATGAGCTATTAGTATTTTTTTAATGATTTGTTGGGTCATAGTTTGATTAAATTTAATGACAATGATTTAGTTCGAATTCACAAAGAGAAAAGGGAGTGGATGTGTACTAAACTTTTAGTTCACAGATAAAAAAGGTAGAACATGAATGAGTTATTGTTTAATGTTAAATGATGTGGCATTAGATGCTACGGTTATGAATGAGTAGCGGATGCATTATTTTTCTCCTTGCAATTTTGTCTTGAATTTGTAGGTCAACTCGTTGGGATTTGAAAGGTTTTCATTAACTTTTGCCGAGTTGTATCAAATTACCTTTCCTTTAATAACTTAAGTCATTTAGTTATTGCATTGTTTTCAATGATTCTACCCCATAAATAACTATTTGTTTGTCTGCTGATTTATTATTCTGCAACAATTGAATTTCAAGTGTGTTCATAGTTATGTTTCTACTACCAAGTATATAGAGTAGTTATCTGTTATGCTTTTATTTATTCGGGTTCTTATGTTGAACTTTTTTCCAAAGAGTCTTGTAGTTAAAATAAACTTTTTCAATCCTTGACGTTACGGGCATTATCAGAGGTTGATCCTACTTGTTGGTGGATTGGTTTTTGGTTTCTTTTAGGGTGACTATGCTAACTGTATTAAGAGAGATTGTTTCATTTGAAAAGGTAATTTTGATTATTTTAATAAGATTATTTGGAACAATACTCGTTTACTCTGCTGTTATTTTGTTTTATTGTTGCTAACTTGGTCAATGATAACTAAATTTATTGTTTTGTTTGTTTTAAATATAATGTCTATCTCTTTCTTCCATTTTGATTTTTACATAGCCTAATTGAAATGTTATTGTTTCGTGCATTTCACTTTGTATTTCTTTTATAGTGTTAAAAGTGTGATGTTTAAATGAATATATATAATTTATCTCGTAAAAAAATTGAATATGTAGGGTTTGAATTTATGATATGTTCAGTTGATCTTGTCTTTTTTTTTTTTTTTATATTTCCTTTATTTATCATATTTTGTTATCTTTTTGTTTTGTTTTCTTTTAAAATGTCATTTAATATCAATTGTAAATGTTTGTTGCGTTATCTTCATGTAAGCAATTCGCAATATGAGATTGACTCATTGCACGACCAAGCAATTGTATCGGCAGCTTGGTGTTTGTATCACTCAAATTAAATCTTGGTTATTTATCTTGGTAATATTATTTTATTTTTCAGTCTTTTGAAGTTTGTTTTTCTAATAATTCTTTTATCAATGAACGTGCTCTTTAACTTCTTTTTATCGACTTCAATACTCTAACTCTTTATGTGGGGTTTATATATATAGATCCGTTAGTTATTTATGTCATTCTAAATTTATTTTAAAATAGATGGATTTTAATTACAACAGAAGTAAGAAATATTTTTAACTTTCTCTATTTAATGTTTAGGATGACTAAAAAAGTTGAAGAGGAAGCGAAAAAAAATCTGCAGTGACGTTAACACTGGGTGAATGAGTAGTATTTCTTATTCTTTAAATTGAAAATGAGTCTAATACATATGTCAATTCATGTAATTGATACTGTGAATGATATAGACATGTCTTATTGGTGATACTCTAAAGCAAAGGTACGAATCTTTCGGCACAAATTAATTGTTCTAGGTCGAGTGTTATCTAAGTTCATCATTGCGATTCGTGAGCTTGGTTCTTACAAAGAGCTTCTTCATTCCCAGGTATCTTGTCCTAACAACTTATACCCATGACTACAACTATCTATCAACTTTAATCTGTGAGTAATTGTTATGAATCTCTACTTCCATATGCTAAGAAGACTTTGATGTCAATTGTCACGTTTTTCTAAAAGTTTTGATATTCTTTTTTGGTTCTTTGATTTTATTCTTTTTACTCTATAACATGCCAACAGTTTCCCAAAGTAGCCATAAAATATTTTATGTATTGTTTCTTAGGAGATATTAGAATTTAACTAGAAATTTGGAATATAGATTACATTTATGTCTTTCTTTCTCGATCCTAAAATTATGACATTAGGCCTTGAGTAATTTGTCTAAGAGAAAATACTTAAAAAGATATCCTGATATTTTCTATTTTATTTTACTTTAATCATGTATGTTTGTTTATTTGATTGATTTTTTGTATTTTGGTTTTTTTCTTATTGATTTATTATATTTTATATATTTTCTCTTTGATGTTGACAATTGAGCATGAGATTTAGTAGTACAAAATGTTGATATGTGTGAGGCTCTATGACTTATAAATTTAAAAATTGATATTAGCTGATACTACTGATGACAAACATCATGTCTTATTTTATGATAATCATTAAATTTGATTAACATTCTTATTTTTGTTGATAAATGAGATTTTAAATTAATTTAGGTCATTTTCAATGATTAATAATTTATCAAATTAATTTGTTGATAGTTTAGATGTTCAATTTAGAACAAATATGTACACTAAATAATGGGATAATCAAGAAAATATGGAGTAAGAGGGTTTGTATCACTATTACCAAAATAATTTCTTTGCAAATCTTTTTTTTGTCAATAATTTGTTTTAATGTTAGGTAAATTAATGTTTTCCAGGTAGAACATGGATTGATCGATTGATGGACTTCATGAATGTTGATCGACAAGTTACAAAGGTAAGTTGCACTTATTTTCTTATTTTGAAATACACTTTTAGTTATTGATAAAAAAATAAATGGTAATTTACATGAAAAATCTTGAATTATGGAATTAATAACAATATCAACCTTGCACTATTTTCGTTAACAAAACAAATCTTAAACTATTAATTTTTTAACAAAGTAAATCCCAATGACCTCAAATTTTGGGAAAAAATTCTGGAAAGTTCCGTAATTTTTGGATGACGTACGTCATTTTAATGAATTATTTGTAAAAAAGATGTAAAATGTTATGATAAATCGTGAAATTTTTAAAAAATCACAAAATTTTTTAAAATTTCTTCCCATGATATGATGAGCATCCGGTAAAAATTTCAGAAAAATTTAATATCGTTTGGTATTTTTTCTGAGATAACTACTAATATTTTTGAGACTCTCCTCGTGGGCTTCCGCTCTCCACAACAGGCTCCAGTTCTCTAGCATTCCAAATAAAGTGATTGGGAACGAGCTCTCGTTCTTAAGAACAGAAGCCCATTGCCCATTCACAAGAATGATCTCTTATCTAGAGAATTTTTAAAATATTAGTGTTTATCTTAAAAAATATATCAAATAATTTTAGATTTTTCTAAAATTTTTACAATATCCAGCATTTCATAAGAAGACATTTGAGAAAGTTTTTTAGTACATACGTAATTTCAATTAATTATTTTATAAAAAATTGTAATTAATCTTGAAAGTGCTAAAAAATCACAAAAATTTTCAGATTGTCTTCTGTGATATGGTTGACATGTGATAAAAATTTCAAAAAAATTCAATATTGTTTGATTTATTTATGAGATAATCACTAATAATTTAGAGATTCATTGGGAATGGACTCTTGTTATCGAGATCAGGAGCTGCTGAGATTTGTTTTATTAATGAAAATAATTCAAAGTTGATTTTGTTAATAACTTTATAGTTCAAGGTTTTTCAAGGAAATTACCCAAAAATAAAAAGGCAAGCATAATGCAATTTTTTGAAAAAATGTAAAATTACTTTTCTTGTATTTGCCTGAAAACTTAAGTTAAGCTCAATGGAGAGGTTATGCTAGGATATGTTCGATTTGATGGATTTCTCATTGGAATCAAAACTGAACCAGCTTGGTTTAAGAACTGAAAGAAGTTTTTTTGGCTAATACAATTCTTTTAATTTAGTATAATGCCCCTGTATGTTGACTTCCATAGAAAATTTGTTCACATTGATTAGATAGAAAAATCTTAAACACATTGGTACTGTTCTTGAAGTCTGGTATTTAATAGCAAGATTGGTGCTTTAATGAGGCCATCATACATATGATTAGGTATTAACTATTTTTTTTTATCGGAAGGTATCAAAGATTTACATAAGACTAATTAATCTTTGTGTGAAGTTTGATTTATGTTGTGTGTATTGGTTTTCTTTTCAGACCTTTCAATGTTGACGGAATACGATGTTAGATCACAAGTGTAAGTTTCTAAATACATTTGAATTTTCAAAGATGAATATTTTGTATTTTTCGAGACATCATGAAACATATGTTTATTCTTGAAATTTAGGGTTTACACTTTATTCAAAGTATGAATAAGATTTTATTCTTCTAAAATTCTTGGTCATGAATACATTTTATAAATTCATAGACAATGATACAAGTACATTCAGAGCACTCTAGCTTATTTAGACTATGTAAGTAAGGAAACTACCTAAGCATATACTAACTCGTGTTAGAATTTCTGTGTGTACCTAGGACAACTAACTCGTGTTAGGTAAACTCATAAATGTATTATTAAAAAAATGAGAAAACTACCAAAATAAAGTTAAAAATTAAATTTATGAAAGTAATCTGTTTCTTATCTTTTGAATCAGTAGAGTAGAGACGGTTGAATTGTAATAAATGATAAGCTTGCTTTACTAGTTGCTTGATGTCCACCTAGTGATTAATAGACTTTTGCAATTTCTGATAATATATTTAGTTCTTAAACGTAGTTCTTGTTTCTTTCTTGTAATTTTAATGATAAATATTTATTTTCATACTCGAGGAAAATTTTCATATTTGAAAAAAAAATACTAGAGAAGACGGTTGCTGAATTGAAGAGGTTTGCTTTCTTTTTTATGTATATTGCTATCTGATAGAACTATTTAGTAGTTGTGATATTAACTAAATGATGTAAAACTCTTAATTTTTAGGGACTCTAATGAGCTTATATATTTTAGCTTGGGAAGTCTTCAAATTTATAGGATTCTTTTTATTTTTGAATTTGACGTTGTAGATCACAAAAGAATTAATTAAGAATTATTTTGCAATTCTCAATTCAATTATTCTTCATGAATTTCTTGTTTCGTTTGTCCCTCGTTTTTTTTTTTCAAAATCTCAATATTTTCTCTTTTGATTAATCATACTATACTAGGTCTCCCTTGGATGCCTCGGCAGTAGAAAATGTTGCTTTTCCAACCACATATTTACACAATATCCAACATGTATATCAATTTTTTAAAAAAAATAAAAAATAATGCACATTGAAAGAAAGAAAATGCCAAAGGAGGGAGAAGAAAAATCCTTCTAAAAAAAAAGTGTAAATAGAAACACTTAATTTATAGCTACCTCTCGCTAATTATATAGCATTGAATTAAAAAGATACATTCAAATAAATAATGGAGGAAGCCAATTTACCAATAGTAAATTTATTGATGTCATAAAGATCGATAATTCGCTTAGTAACTTCTACTTTTTAAACTTTTTTCTCTTATTGAAAACCTCAGCAAGTAAACTTTAAATGTCTGGATGCAACTCCACAATCTTATCGAAGAACCAACCTGCAATCAATTAAACGCTAAGATATTTTTAACAATAGAGGAAAAATTGAGCCATTTTTTTAGGGTCCATCTAAAAATTATCAGAAACTCCAAGTATGAGATGAACAAGTTTGTGTCGTGATGTTTTGATTGTTGGAATTCAATGCATCCAAAAATAATTGACACATGTACTATCCTTGGTACTGCCAAGGAAATTTGAGAAACTACTTGTCAAACTACTTATTCAAAAGTCCATGATGCTGCTCAAATTTGCAAAATTAAAACAAAAATTTCAGCAACCAAAAACGTATATTCATCTATTACCAGATACATAGTCTCTTGCTGGGTTTATGGCAAGAAATGATCATTATCAATGTATCCAAATGTGCTATAGTGAGGATACTGCAATTCTGAAGCCAGTCGTAAAAAAGGAATGTATCTATGATCTTTAAGTTGGTTTAAACGTTGAATGTATCTCCAAATTGGTGTTGTGTTTATGAAATCCTGTTTATTTGTATTGTTTTGTGTTCTTGGTATTTTTGCTCTTATCATGGACCTATTGTGGATGATAAACAACTTAGTTGTGGTACTCTATTGACAAAATGGCCTTGTGCAGCTAAAGATGATTGAACTTTCATGAATAACTTAGTCATCGTATGTTTCATTTGATTTGTATATTTTGATTTTATTTCTTAATTCAAATCTTTTTTCATAAAAAATACAGAGAAGGATCTCTTAGCTCACTTATCTTAAATAAAATGTTGGTAGGACTGATGTGGATGATGAACAACTTAACTGTGGTGTTCTATTGAGAAAGTGGGGTTGTTCTTAATTCAAATCTTTTTTCATTAAAACAAATAGAGAAGGATCCCCTAGCTCACTTATCTTAAATAAAATGTTGATAGTACTGATGTGGATGATAAACAACTTAACTGTAGTATTCTATTGAGAAAGTGGGGATGTTGGTTGCTAAAGAGGATTGAAGTTTCTCAAATCATCTCAGGCTTATCATTTCATTTCATTTGTTTCTCCTGTACATTCTATTTCTTAATGAAAATTCTTTTTTATAAAACAAATAGAGAAGGATTGTTAATTGGTAATCTTTTCCTGTTTCTAGCTTCTCATTTGGTTTCAACTACCAAATGTTTTTTAATGACTCACATGTTGACGAGCATTTAGACTTAATTATGACTTCCTATTTGCTTTCTTGGATCATTATAATCTTACTTATAATAGGATCTATAGAATTCAAAATCAATATTCGGAAAGAGTCGTTTCAATCTTGTATGTTAGATTTACAATTTTTTATAAAGTTTTGTTTGCAAAGTTGTTATTTATTTCTAAATACATGTAACCCTTATGAATATTGAAGCCAAAAAGAAGTACGAGTTCTTGGAATCCATTAGTGCAATTATGGATACCCATTTGAGATATTTCAAATTGATTTGTTTGTTTAAGCATTTGAAATTATTTTAGTTGTAAAAGTATTTGTCATTGTACGAACTAACTAAATTTATTGTTTATGATTTAGGGGTGTGACTTACTCAGCTAATTTGTAACACCCAAGAATATTATCGGCTAATTTATTATGATATATAATTATTTAAGCTGATAAATTGATATTCATGTTAAGCGAAGAGGGTTAATTTGAAAGAAAACTCAAAGATTAATTGACAATTTATGTTGTAGTGAACAGTTTAAATAGATAATAGAAATATTTAGTTGAAGTTTGATCAAGTCAAACTTTCCTTGTGAGAGTAGTGATTATCACGTGGTAGTTATTAATTGAAGAAATAAAATGATGATTATGAAGCAAAGGTTTGAGAAGTTTTGAATGAAGAAATTGAAGAGAGTAGGAAGGAAAGCCAAAATGTTGACTAAGTCAAACTTGGTCATAATTTGGATATTAATGTGGATGAATTTGAAGAGAGTTGAATTATGATATTTTAATGAAAAAGTGAGAGTGAAGAATGAGTTGTGCATTGTTGGTGCAATTAGATTAAAACATGTCATGCTTTTTGTTTAATTTTATCACTTAAGCTTAAAGAGATGATAGTTTATTGTTTTTAGCAAAAACCTATCTACTTCTTATGAGCTCCTATTCTCCATTGTTGTCTGCAAAAGCTTTCAGCAAGAAAGCTCAACCTTCCTCAAGAATTTCAATCAAGGTAAAATGAAAGTTGAGTAATAGTTATAGATTAGCTATTTCATAGTTTTATTGGAAGATTGAAGAACTTTGTAGGGTTTAATAAACCTTAACTTGTTTGTATGAATTGTTGATGCTTTGCCTGACTTCCTTTTATTTGGATTCTTGATTTAATCATACAAACGTATAATGGAATTTATGAAAAGAAACAGAGGATCGGTTGAATTTTTGGATGAAATCTGAAATTTTGAATTTGAAACAGGGCAGTTTTGGATTGGATGAAATTCGGCTGTAATGTTGTTGTTAGTTTATCAAATGGATTTCAATATTAAAAACTAGACATCTTAAGGTTTTTATGGCCTCTTGAATCATTGAATTCGGATCTATATTCAATTTGTTACAATATTCCGAAGTTGGATGATTATACGGTAAATCTAAAAATGTGATTGAGAAATTTATTGAATTATTGTTGGTACAACAATTGAATTAAGTTAATGAATTGTATTTCTTGAATTTGAAAGTTGGAGTTTTGTTTGAATTGAAGTTTATGCATCATATTATTAGGTATGTTTGGAAGGTTATTAAGCTACATGCTTATGGATATGTTAGGTTTGCAAGTTGAGCAGGTAGGATCACATAATCGAATTGAGATTTCTACGGACACCAGGTAAGTAGAGTATGCGTATTACTTTCGGGCCTACATCACAAAATAGTAGGGTATGTTGCATGTTTATTTCATGTTATGTATGCCATGTATCATAATTTGAAAGAATACAAAAACGAATTTACATATTTTTACGAAATGATAGAAACCTATTGAGTAGTTTCTTTGAGGGAAGTCATTCGTCACTCAAATGAGCATGAGAATATGATGATTTGGGAAAAGTGATCCGCTTCTCATATAGTATGAGAATCAAATCAGTTAACAGAAATCTATTGAGTAGATTTTTTGAGTGAAGTAATTCGACCCTCAAATGAGCATGAGAATTGATGATTTGGGAAAACTGATCACCTTGCCATCTAGTATGAGGATCAGATCATGTAACGAAACGATAACAGAAACGAGAACGATGTGAATATAGAAATTGCATATGTAGTATTCATGTATTATTCTACTTAGTATTAGGTTAATTGATGAATTTTGTGATATAGGTGACGAGAAGATAGCTGGTGAGTTTCCAGAACACGTTCAGAACTAGAAGACAGTTGTAGTAGTACGGTCATATGACGTTCAGGCTATCTATTAGGGCGATTTAACCATGTAGCGTATGTATAGATTTTGAAACATTTTGTTGTATAGCTAGATTTTCAAACATTTTGGTATTCACTTTGATGTATATACTGCTTTTGGAATTGTATGTGGATTTGTTTTGATAGTAGTTTTTGGTTGATTTGAAAATGCAAGAATTTTTTGTTTTAAAAGATTTAAGTGTTATGCTGCCCAAAATTTTTTGATTTTAACGACGAGATTTTCACTCGTAGTTAATTTTCTGCTGCGAGTGTTTAAATGTTTTAAATAATGTTGTTTTGAGTCGATGATTAAAATTTTAAAATTTTACTAAGTATAATTTACGTAATCAAGTACCGATCTGAGTTCAGATAACTCGGGTCGATGTCGAATTAGTAGTCAGAATAGCAAACCAGGTTTAGATAACTCGAGACTTTACACAATTAGAATCTTTTATCCACCAAGTATGACACGTGGGACCTTCCTGTTGATTTGAAATGAGTTTATTTTGTTTTTACTTATGACAAGAATACGCAACGTTAAAATGTAAAGAAAACAAGTCTAAAAATAACTTTTACCGCTACATTCCAAATGATTGCAAATTGAAAAAGATTAGAAAATGCAAATTTTAATTTGTAATAGAAGGTAAATTATACTAAGCAAAGCTCACCCATTTAGAAGTTTATAAATTTTTCCCTCACATTACCTTAGTTATTGTCAAAGGAGATACCTTTTAACTTCTACGAAAGGAACTTGTTTGCCTCCACAGAATTTATTCGACCCTTTGTTTCTTACCAGCAACAAAAGAAGATATTAGTGTACAGGACATAAAATTTTCATTTATTAGTTTCATAGACTCTTTTATTCTACGAAATTATCATGGCGACATCTATTCTCACAATAAATTTGCATAACAAAATTTCACACATTTTGTACAGTTGATATAAATAAAGAGGGTTTATTACACTCCAGTAACATTGATTTAATATGGCGTAAGATGCAATTTTCTTCTCCTCATGATTGATTCCAAAAGTTTCACGTATTCAATGAGTTGCAAGCATTTTTTTATATTGTAATTTGGTTGATGTAGTTTTTCTTTAAGAAACAGAATTTATTAGGAAAAGTACGTGCAAAATAGTAGAGGAAAAGAGATATTCGCTTACAATGATTCCAAGAAATAAATATAGAAATTGATTTTTATCGTGAGATAGACAATAAATGCTTGAGAATCTAACGTATAAAGGTGCATCTCCTATTCATATGTCCTCCCAAAAGAAGATCACGATTCATCATCTATTTTAAATCCAATGCAATCTTAAAAAAATACAAAATAAAGATATATATTTCTAAAAATTGTGAAAAGAGACGCAGTTATTTGGATTGGTTGCCCAACCGAAAGTTTGAGTACCATTTTTACTTTCGATCAATGTGTGTCATAGAGAGTCACACTCCAATATTTAACTGTGATATGATATCTTTTATCTTTCAATATTTAACTTGAAAAAATATTTGTCTGTATTTAGATCTTATGTTGAACTATCTTCAAAGTGCAGATTGAGATCATAAAAAGGTAATTCATTTTTTGTTCATCTTGTGTTTTACATGTTGCTCTACGAAGGATTATACATCAATTTTAAAGTTGTTCGAATTTTCTACTTGCAGTATTTAAGGAATTATTATTATTATTATTTTTTTCTAATGGTTCTAATCATTCTTTCGGTACTCAATTATTTCAATCATCACATCGTCGTTATGTTTTCTTGTCTAAAATAGTAAATTTACTTTAGTTGGTTCA
Source organism: Begonia peltatifolia (assembly GCA_022433055.1). Classification (NCBI taxonomy): domain Eukaryota; kingdom Viridiplantae; phylum Streptophyta; class Magnoliopsida; order Cucurbitales; family Begoniaceae; genus Begonia; species Begonia peltatifolia. The sequence continues at coordinate 22,061,999 of CM039519.1, read as the reverse complement.
ATCCGACTCGAACCGCACCTAGTCGGTCCGGCCCTACCCGAACGAGGTCAAAGTCAACATTGACTTTGATAGTTGACTTTTGTCAGTTGATTTTGACCCGTCAATGTTGACTTTTGACCAGAAAGTCAACTCGGGCCGTTTGGTCTTGTTTTCGCCCCATCTTTCCGTTTATATCATTTTGGACCCCGATTGTACAGTAACGGGTCCTGTTGACTTTTTGTTCAAAAAGTCAACTTAAGCCGTTTGGGCTCGTTCTTACCTCGACTTCTCGTTTATATCGTTTTTTTACCCCTGTTTGACCTTAACGGGGAGCCTCCTTTGTGTTAACTTTCATATTTGGAGGATTTTACTGAGTTTGAGGCGATTCTCGAGGAGCCATCAGCTGTCGAAATTAAGAAGATTCGCCACAGAGGGATGAGTTATTATACTTATTACATTATAACTAGCCTAGCATGCACGTATATTATTTTTGGTAGGATACAACCAGTATTGACGTCGGCATTTTTACTAGCATCTGCATTTTATATTGTTTAGGCATGTATACGTTTTGCTGGATTTAACTGCGTAGTTGAGTTTGGATGCCATGTTTTACTCGTCTTTGCTGACGGGCTCGATTTGAGATTTACAATGAGATTTGTTATATTGCCATATATATGTGTTTTATTCATGTATTAGTTTTTTCACGCACGTCATTGTTTTCTGATGTGCATTGTAGTTTGATTATGGAGATAATCGTCTGACATTCTCAGCTGGGCCTATACGCTTAGAGTATCAGGAGATTTTGCCCAGATGCACCCATGTTTGACGGTTGTCGTGGTACTTAGGAGTGTACGTGGTCCGGTCCGATTTTGAGAAAAATTATGACTGCACCGATAATATTTGGTTTTCAATTTTTAGGACCAGTACCATCAAATTTTTTTTAAGGACCAGACCAGAACCGGACCAGAATTTTGGTTTCGGTTCTGGTCCGGTTCTGGTTTTACCATTAAAATATTATTTTTCAATCAAAAATATTTTTAAATAATAAAATCCAAATTAAAAGAAAAAAATTCTTATATTTTGCCTCTTCTATTGACTTTTGCTTTCTAAAATAAGTGTTTAAAATAATGAGTGTCGTTAACCCAACAAAAATTCATAATATCTACTATCTAATTATAAAGTAAAAATCATTGTACGTAAATCAAGTTAGTGAAGCTACAATAACATATATTGTCCAATATTATATTACAAAATATCGACTATTCTGCTACAAACCTGCAAAAATGAAAAAATACAGTACGTCATTATTAAAAGATGCAAAAAAATATGGTATTAATAAAAATATAATTACATAGAAAATAAGTTAGAAAACAATCAAACATATACCAACGAAATTCAATGTCTATGTTCTCACTATTCGCTGATGTTAATTGGTTCACTATCTTCATCTGGTGATGTAAAATCTGCAAAATATAAGTTTCAACGTAAGCATATAATGTATAGTAATTACTAAAAAAATATGAGAAAAATATAAAATACACCTTTGTCAAACTCATCAACCACGTCCTTAAAGTTGGCTACATCATGTTTTGTCTCACGAATCCAGCTTTGAGTACAAATAAGTGTGATGTAGTCAAATGAGCAACCAATGATAATCAAGAAACAATGAGGAGTCAAAATCCATTGATGAACATAGGAGGACCAATGACGAGATCCAGAAAAAAGAAGATAAACAAAACACTACAAATTTTAATCAAAGACATCCAAGAAAAAGAATCATTACAAGATGTGCAACGAGCCATAATATTACTAAGTGTTGATGAAGAAACAATGATTGGAAAAGAAGCGCAAAGTGCAAGAGATGTTTAAAAAAATAAAGACTTCCCACATGGTTACTCAATATGAGACTACTCTAGGCCAAGTTTTTTAACTTCAAAGTTTTTACAACTATCACACCATTGGATTAGACCCACAAATTGAGTTAATCTCGAGACGTGCGGTACGTAAACCTAATTTCCGCGGCCACCATCCACTTGCACCACTTTCAAAATATCAATTTTCTTTTTCTTATTTTTCAGCAATTTTCCTATTATCTAATTAGGGTATTTTATTAATTTCTAAATTATGTTACTTTCTTATTAAATTTATACCTTTATCTATTTAAATGAGAGGCTTGTAATAGATTTAAGGCACTTTTGAGAATGAATTGATGTTTATGAAGCTTTTTGCTTTTGAGGTGAGATCTTTATAATTCTCTTCTTAAGTTCTTGGATTAGAACTTGATATTCTTCAAGTGTATTCTTGAAAAGATCGAACTTGATAGCTTAGGTTCAACCAACGAGTTTGGTTCGGGTCTAGCTATTCTTCTGATAACTTCGGTTCCATCGCTAACTTTCGATTGGCGTCAAGTTCCTTCTTCTTGTTCTTTCGAATCAATAAAGACATCATTCCTTTTGATTTCCGCATTGCGTGTTGGGTCTAAGATTTCTAATATTTTAGGTTTGCATCATTTGGTATCAGAGCGAAGGTTTTTCGATTCAGAGAAGCTATTTTTATCGTTATTGTTATTTTCTCTGTTATTCTTCACAAAAAAAAAAAAAAAAACTTTTGATTCTTTTACTTTAGTATAAATTTGGAAAAAAAAAAATCCAAAAACTCAAAAAAAAAAAAAAAAAAAAAAAAGTGAAGAACTTCTTTTGTAAGACCAATTGAGAAAGACATTTCTTTGCTTGTCTCGAACCCTAGCATCCAAATCTCAATTCAGATTTCTATTTCCTCAAGTTTGCCAAGTTTCAAAAAAAAAAAAAAAAATTGTAAGAATACCTCATTAGTATCGAGGATTCACAACCGGAAACTATTCAAGCTTCTCAAAAACGTTATATCCAGAGATCGATTCTAGCAAACATCTTTAGTGGTTTGACTTTAATCTATTCTCGAAAGTTGGATTTTAATTTTGAAAGTTTGAAATTTTCACGTTGCACTTGTTGGATTGCATCTTGATTGGGTTCTAGCTTTAAGAACTTAAAGAAGAGATTGAGTGGTAAAAGACAAGAGTGTGAGATTATCTTATAAAAGCCAAACTTTGGAGCGAAACACGAGTGGAGTGATATTGAACGAGTGTAAATATAGGGAGGGGAGAGGTCCATTTAAATTTCTACATTTCAATTCAGTCATTTAAATTTCTGCATTTTAATTCAGTCATTTAAATTTCGGCATTTCAATTCAGTCATTTAAATTTTTGCATTTCAATTCAGTTATTTAGATTCCCGCAAATACAAATTTCGCAATTTACCTTTTGCGTTATTTATTTAAAAAAAAATTCAGAATCATGAGCGGAGAGGAAAATGAAATTGATATAAGGATGTTTATGAAAGCCATACACGATTAATACGAGGCTCTTAATTGAATGATGAAGCGTTTGAAGATACCGTCACCTACAAATCCTCGTGGACAAAAGTTTGATGACTACTACTATGACCACGATGAAAAACCAAACCGAAAAGAAAGATACGATAGGAACAATAGAGAGGATGGAGATCTTAGCGATATCAAGGTCAACATCCCAACCTTTCAAGGGAAAAGTGATACCGAAGCTTATTTGGAATGGGAAAGGAAAGTCGATTTTTTACTCGAGTATCGAAACTACACGGAGGAGAAAAAGGTCAGGTTGGTCACAATGGAGTTCACCGACTATGCCAGCATCTGGTGGGATCAACTAGTTAAAACACGGAGACGAAACGGAGAAACACCAATCCGCACATGGGAAAGTGTGAAAACAACTATGAGAAAAAGGTACGTTCCGTCATATTATTATAGAGATTTGTGTCGGAAACTTCAAGGCCTTACTCAAAGATATAAAAGTGTGGAGAAGTATTATAAAGAAATGAAGATAGTCATGATAAAAGCCGACGTTAACAAAGATGGAGAAGCCACGATGGCAAGGTTTGTGGGAGGACTTAATCAAGAGATTGCTGACATAGTAGATTTGCAACACTATTTGGACATGGAGGAATTACTACACAAGACAATCAAAATTGAACGACAACTAAAAGCTAAGAAAAGTGTAAAGGTAAACATGGCGTTAAATAGTTCGTGGAAACCAAATTGGAAAGGAGAGAAGCCAAACCCGAGGGAGGATCACAAAGGAAAAATCGCGGCTAACAACTTCAACCCACCAAAAGGAAAGAACGAGGTTCCAACACTAGCTCGGACTAGAGAAGTTAAGTGTTTTGTTGCCAAGGATTTGAGCATATCGCATTAAATTGTCCCAATAAGCGTGCGATGATCTTATTAGAGAATGGCGATATAGAAAGTTTAAGTTCAAGCGATAAAGAGATGCCATCACTCGAAGATTGTAGTGATGTAGACGTAGAGGAACCAGTCACAGGGGATTTATTAGTCAAAAGGAGAGTCTTTAAATATACAAATTAAGGAGGACGACGACAAAGCCCAAAGAGAAAATATCTTTCATACTAGGTGTCATGTCAACAACAAGGTATGTAGCATGATCATCGATAGCGGAAGTTGCACAAACGTGGCTAGTACGTTATTGGTCCAAAAATTAAATTTGAAAACCAAGCGATACCCAAAGCTGTACAAATTGCAATGGTTGAGCGATTGTGGCGAAATCAGAGTAACAAGACAAGTAAACATCGCATTATCAATCGGAAAGTACAATGATGAGATTTTATGTGAAGTAGTGCCAATGCAAGCAACTCACATCCTATTGGGGAGACCATGACAATATGATAGAACGGTTAAGCATAACAGCTATAAAAATGAGTATTCGCTTACTCAAAATGAGAGGTTGGTAATACTAAAACCATTACCACCATGGGAAGCAAGCATGGATCAAGAGAGAATTGCCAAAAAAATCCAAACTGACAACAGTTTTAATGAAAAAGGTGGGGAAAATGGCAAAAATGGCGTAGTCAAAAATTCAAGTATAAAAAAAAGAGAAGGAAAAAGGCAAGAAAGAAAGAGGAGACAAAGAAGCCGATGAGAGAAAAGTCATAAATAAAGAAAGTAAAAAAGGCAAAGAGAAAGAAAAGAAACCGGAAAAAGGGAGAAGTAACGAGGAAGAAGAGAGAAAAAAGAGTGGACTTGTGAGGAAAAGAGAGGAGATGATTTTGTTACTGTATAAAGATGTTTATTTTTCCACTAACGAACTAACGAATTCTCTTCCCATAGCTGTTACATCTTTATTGCAGGAATTTGAGGACATATTTCTAGAGGAATTACCTAAAGGCGTTCCTCCACTTAGGGGAATCGAGCATCAAATCGATTTCATCCCCGGAGCAATGATCCCGAATCGACCTGCGTACTAAGCAAATCCAGAGGAAACCAAAGAAATTCAAAGGCAAGTAGATGAGTTGGTAGAGAAAGGCCTAGTGAAGGAGAGTTTTAGCCCATGCTCAGTTCCGGTCATATTAGTTTCAAAAAAGGATGGCACCTGGAGAATATGCGTCGATTGTCGAGCAGTAAATAAAATTACGGTAAAGTGTCGATACCCTATTCCTCGATTTGATGATATGCTTGATGAATTGTATGGTGCATGTATATTTTCTAAAATTGACTTAAAGAACGGATATTATCAAATTCGCATGAAACAGGGAGATGAATGGAAAACAGCTTTTAAAACAAAATTTGGTCCTTATGAATAGTTGGTTATGCCGTTTGGACTATCTAATGCACCGAGTACGTTTACGAGATTAATGAATCATGTTTTAAGGCAATTTATTGGAAAATTTGTTGTGGTCTACTTTGATGATATTTTAGTGTATAGTAAGTCATTAGACGAACATGTTAAGCATTTGAGGTCTGTATTTAGTGTGTTAAAATCGAATCTATCGTATGCTAATCTTAAAAAGTGTACCTTTTGCATGGAATCGGTAGTTTTTCTCAGTTTTGTAGTTAACTCAAAGGGAGTATCTGTGGACGAATAAAAGGTAAGACCAATCAAGGAATGGCCCACACCAAGAAACGCAAATGAGGTACGTAGCTTTCACGGATTGACTAGCTTTTATAGGAGATTTGAGAGAGACTTTAGCACTATTGCGGCACCTTTGAATGAATTAGTTAAAAAGAATGTTGAATTTAACTGGACCAAAATACATGAAAAAGCGTTTAATTTGTTAAAAGAGAAACTAACTAACGCTCCCCTTCTAGTCTTACCAAATTTTGATAAAACATTTGAAATCGAATGTGACGCGTCGGGAAAAGGAATTGGAGGTGTCTTGATGCAGGAAATGAAGCCGATTGCTTACTTCAGTGAAAAACTTAGTGGAGCGGCATTAAATTATCCAACATATGACAAGGAATTCTACGTTTTGGTAAGAACTTTACAAACATGGCAACACTATTTGTGGCCTAAGGAATTCATCATTCATTCTGATCACGAAAGTTTGAAGCACCTAAAGTCGCAAGGAAAATTGCACAAGAGACACGCCAAGTGGATGGAGTTCATCGAAACCTTTCCATATGTCATCCATTACAAAAAAAGGTAAGGACAACGTGGTCGCTGATGCGTTGTCAAGGAGGTACGTTTTAATCAATTCTCTACAAACTAAATTGTTAGGCTTTGAATTTATAAAGGATTTGTATGAATCCGACGTAGATTTTTGTCATGCGTGGAAAAATTGTGAGAAAGTTGCATGTGCTGATTATTATAGACACGATGGGTATTTATTTCGAAAGGATAAACTTTGTATACCTAAATGCTCATTACGTGAACTGCTTGTTAGAGAAACACATGGTGGAGGGTTAATGGGACACTTTGGAATCGACAAAACTTTGCATGTCTTGATAGAACATTTCTTTTGGCAAAAAATGAAGCATGATGTTATAACTATTTATGAAAGATGCATTGAATGTAGAAAGACAAAATCAAAGGTCAAACCATATGGATTGTATAGTCCTTTGCCCGTGCCCGAGCACCTTTGGACGGATATTTCCATGGATTTTGTGATAGGTTTACCAAGAACACAATGGGGTAAGGATAGTATTTATGTAGTTGTGGATCGATTTAGTAAAATGGTACACTTTATAACATGTTCTAAAACTAATGATGCTACACATATAGCGAATTTATTTTTTAAAGAAATTGTGCGTTTACATGGATTACCTAAAACAATTGTTAGTGATAGGGATGTGAAGTTTCTAAGTCACTTCTGGAGAACCTTATGGAATAAGTTAGGTACAAAATTGTTGTTTTCCACCGTAGCACACCCCCAAACGGATGGACAAACTGAGGTAGTAAATCGAACTTTATCTACTTTGTTGAGAGCAATAATTTCTAAGAATTTAAAACAATGGGAAAACTGCTTGCCACATGTTGAGTTCGCTTACAATAGAATTGTTCATTCTACTACTTCTTACTCACCATTTGAAATAACCCTCTTACAACGCTTTATTTATTACCGTTACCTTCTAATGAATTAGTTGATTTACATGGAAAAAGAAAAGGTGAATTTGTAAGGGAATTTAACGCAAAGGTTCGGGAAAACATCATGCAGAAGAACGAGCACTATGCGCGATAGGCCAACAAGAGTAGAAAAAAAATCATCTTTGAACCCGGAGATTGGGTTTGGGTGCATCTACGAAAGGAGAGATTTATGAAGCGGAGAAAGAATAAGTTACAACCGCGAGGAGTCGGACCCTTCCAAGTATTGGAACGCATCAACGACAATGCTTACAAAATTGACTTACCGAGCGAATATGGTAATGTAAGCACTACTTTTTTAATGTTAGTGACTTATCTTTGTTTGATGCAGATTCGAGGACGAATCTTCTTGAAGAAGGAGGGAATGATGTAGTCAAAGGAACAACCAAGGATAATCAAGAAACAATGGGGAGTCAAGATCCATTGATGAACATAGGAGGACCATGACGAGATCCAGAAAAAAGAAGATAAACAAAAGACTACAAATTTTAATCAAAGACATCCAAGAAAAGGAATCATCACAAGATGTGTAACGAGCCATAATATTACTAAGTGTTGATAAAGAAACAATGATTGGAAAAGAAGGCAAAGCGTAAGAGATGTCTAAAAAAATAAAGACTTCCCACATGATCACTCAATATGAGACTACTCTAGGCCAAGTTCTTTAACTTCAAAGTTCTTACAACTATCACACCATTGGACTAGACCCACACGTTGAGTTAATCTCGAGACGTGCGGTACGTAAACTTAATTTCCGCGGCCACCATCCACTTGCACCACTTTCCAAATATCAATTTTCCTTTTCTTATTTTTCAGCAATTTTCCTATTATCTAATTAGGGTATTTTATTAGTTTCTAAATTATGTTACTTCCTTATTAAATTTATACCTTTATTTATTTAAAAGAGGCTTGTAATAGATTTAAGGCACTTTTGAGAATGAATTGATGTTTATAAAGCTTTTTGGTTTTGAGGTGAGATCTTTATAATTCTCTTCTTAAGTTCTTGGATTAGAACTTGATATTCTTCAAGTGTATTCTTGAAAAGATCGAACTTTATAGCTTAGGTTCAACCAACGAGTTTGGTTCGGGTCTAGCTACTCTTCTGATAACTTCGGCATCGCTAACTTTTGATTGGGGTCAAGTTCCTTCTTCTTGTTCTTTCGAATCAATAAAGACATCATTCCCTTTGATTTCCGCATTACGTGTTGGGTCTAAGATTTCTAATATCTTAGGTTTGCATCAAAGTGCCTCGACAGTCTTTGGGGACAAATAACTACGAAAAGAATTCAGAACACGTCCTCCACAACTGAATGTCGACTCTGAAGGAACAGTGAAAATAGGAATACTCAATACATCTTTTGCAATTTTACTTAATATTAGATATTTCAACCACCATGCCAAAATATCTTGATTGTCTGAAAATTTTTCCAATTCTTCGGATAAATACAGATTGACATCTGTTCTCTTGTTTACAGTATCTAGCTCACTATGACGGCTACAAAACATCTCATAAATCTTATTGTGGGCAAAACTAATAATTCGTCCAGTAGATGAAGATGTGGCAACACTTGTGCTACAAGAATCTTGTGACATACTTAACCCAAAATTCAAATTGTATTGAACATATAATCTGTTAATCGCATTTCGTACTAGTATTCACTAAAGTTGTTGCTCTATTATTGTCGCCAAGCATGGTAAGACAATGTTGCAAAAATTGTATTTTACATCTCGGATCTAATACAACTGCAATGTACATGAAAAAATTAATTTTCTCATAACTTCCCTAGTATTTGTCAAATTTTCCTTCCATTCCAATAGTCATATTCTTCAAGGATGGTTTGTCAGACTGAGCATACTCCATGATAATCATTTTCAAATTGCATACTTCACTAAAATAAATATTTGAAGTCACGCACGAAGATGCTGAAACGATCACAGTTGTATCATAAAAAATCTTCAAAAACATGAGAAGTTCTCTAATATTCTCTCAATCTGTTGTAGTGGGAGGTGATTCCCCACTCAAATCACCGACATAATTACTATCGATTTCCATTAACTTGGCAAAAGCGTTTTCAAATTTTGCAACACTTGCTAACATCAAATATGTAGAATTCCATCTTGTAGACACATCAAGAGAAACACTACTTTGCATGCAATTTTAACATTATCAACACAATTCTTAAAAATTTGTAACCTCGCAGGTGAAGACCGAACATACTTAACAACTCTTGATGATCTTTCAAGCCATCACTTACAATCAAGTTCAATATGTGTGCAAAACATCGCACATGCATGTATTCTTCATTCAAAATCAAACCATTCCAATTTCTAATACTTTTGATTAAATATGAAATTGCAACATAATTCGAAAAAACATTATCAACTGTAACAGTTAACACATTTTCAATTCCCCATTCAAACAAATATCTTTCTACTTCTTTATCAATTGTACCACTTTATGATTCGAAATCAAACAAAAATTCAAAATCCTCTTATACATGGTCCAATCACTATCAATATAATAAGCAGTTAAAACCATGTAATTTAAATTTTGAATAGAAGTCCATATATCTGTAGTCAAACAAACTCGTCGTGATGTTCTTCTAAAGTACTCTTTCAATTTCATCTTTTCTCTTTCATATAGATTAAAAATATCACGAGCAACAGTGACTCTAGAAGGTATGGAAAATCTTGGTTGCAAATATTGGGAATAGGCTCTAAAACCTTCTCTTTCAACAAACCTCAAAGATAATTCATCAGTAATTATCATCTTCGTAAGTAGTTTTCGACAAGTATCAACACTAAAACAGAAAGGTTGTTGTCCTCTATTATTTATATTCTCAAAGCTCAAAGTTTTTTACTTCACGTCTACATTTGCCAATAATTTTACACAAATACGAATGTGTTTTTTCAAACTAGATGTCTCATTCTTCAGTGTATCACATGTAACACCCCGAGAAACCCACACGTTCCCGGTGCGCTATAGTACGTCTACACACTAAAACTTGACACAACTCATTCAGTTTAATAGTACTTTCGTTTTCAAATCATCTTCAAAAGAATATTTGTGAGTATGAAAAATTTTCGACTCGATTCGAAAACTACCCGTGCCCCGAAAAGGGAACACGAAATCCTCAATATAAAAATACGCTGCAGAAAAGAAAATAATTTAAAATAGTTTTAAGATAAAACGACAAGACTCGAAATCCTAGGAAAGAGTTCAACATCCCTCTCGAACTCCATAAAGTCGGTGCCGCACACTCACGTCCCCACTTTGATGCTCTGCGCGCATCCTCGCGGTGCCGCGCATGCCAACTCAACATCACTGCGTCACACGCATGCTCACAGCGCCGCGTGCCCCACGCACCCTGCCTCCGTATAGCACGTTCGCACACATGCCCTCACCCGGCACTGCACGACCCGTGAGCACCCGCAAGACCGCGTGCCCCGCGCACCTGCGATCACGCCACATTTCCACGCTCATCTACACTTTTCTAGCACTCACTGTACACATCCCGACCTATTGCATATCCTTCCGACTCCCAACCCCTCTCCCGAAATTTAGGCAGAGTAACGCCTAAAAACTAGCTATCCCAAAAATTGAAACCCTGTACACAGTTCACCAGAAAACTAGAAATATCTATCCATCAACCATTCAGAGAAAACTCTATAACCAAATCGAAATTTAAGACAACCAAATCCATCAACTACAAATGAATAAAATCCACAATACAGAGCATTTCCAAGCTCCTACATATAAAGTATACGCGTACGTCGCCAAAATCACACGCACTCCTTAAACACCTATACAACCGACACTCATACAACTCCTCTCATCAGCTGTACCTCAACACGGCAAAAGAAAAATACACGCAAAAGAGTCAAACCACCACCTACCGTCTCCACAGGTCGGGTCGCCCTAACAAAATCTGCCATCTGATGCCTCGGTCGCACCCCGCTAACCATCCTATGCCTCAGGATTAGGCTCTCGAGGCTCACCAGCAAAATCGTCAGCACCTACACCATAGAACACACATCATAAGCCTACCGCTCAATAAGTAGCACAATATGAAAGTAAAAGCCGTCAATGCAATTCTATCACATGCAGTCTCTACACTTACACTCATGTTGTCACATCAGTGACGCGTAGTGTAGCCGCACCAGGGTAAGGAGCAATCTAACGCCACCCTACACCCTGACACGTCGCCACCGTCCTGGACTCCCCAGCAACGAGGCCCACAAGCTACACACACGCATCACCTCACAGCAACCACATCAGGGTGAGGGTGTACCTCGCGCCACTACACCCTGACACGTCGCCACTGTTTCGGACTCCCCAGCAACGAGGCCCACAAGCTACACACACGCATCACCACACAGCAACCACATCAGAGTAAAAGTGTACCTCGCGCCACACTACACCCTAACACGTCGCCCCCGTCCCAACCTCCCCAGCACGAGGCCACAGTTGCCACACACACGTTTCGCGATAGCCCAGCCGGCCCACTCCTCGAGCAGAATTCACGATTGGTGTTGTACCGGCCCACACACTAGTAGGATCCGCGGTACCACTGCCCATCATCCTCACCGCCAATACATACACGCCGCGTGACGGCCCAGCCGGCCCACTCCTCGAGCGAAATCTGCGGTTGATTACGTATCGGCCCACACACTAGTAGGATCCGCAGTACCACCGCCACACGTCTCACCACTTACTTAAAGTATGCTCAAAATCATTTTCGTTCCCTTTTTTTAAAAAAAAATAATGCATGTCAAACAATACGCACGCACACCACAATCAATGACATAAATCCTAAAGTACTACGGTGTAGGCCCACTTGGGCAAAACACATGCATACACTACTTACCTGGCGTCCTAAGCTTATTCGACGCACAGCTTCGCCAAAAATGCCTCAACCTAAAACGCAAACAATTCACTCATCAATCTTTACTTCAAAATTCACCAAATAAGTTAAAAATAACATCTCTTAACTAAATCCATGAAATTCCAACTAAAACGGGTCCCCAATTTGGTTCGGCCGAAAACCAGCCTAAACTTCGGACGCGCATAACTTTTGCGTCCGTTAACGGAATCGAGCGATTCAAGAGACTACACGTTCTCTTAGGAACCTAGTTTAACATATTAAGACGAATTTTAAAACGGTAAGATGCAGATCGGTGAAAAACACTAAAAACTGAATCTGTCCATTTTTATCCAAATTTCACATTTTCGTTTCCTTCAATCAAAACTCGCTCAAAACTAGCTTTACGCATTAAAAATAGCCATGCAAATATTACGCGTCACAATTCTACGAAAAACACTCACTAATTTGACTCGGTCCAAAATTTGACATAAACTTCCGACGCGCATAACTTTTGCGTCGGATATCATAATCGAATGATTCCAGCGGCCAAACGTTCCTCTAACCACCTATTTTAACCCCCTAAAATAGAATTTAAAACAATTAGCCGTAGCCCCGACAAAATCTCTGAAAACAGAACTGGTTTTATGCTCGGGCATGCCACATTTTTGGTTTCTATTTACATCCGCCAAATTTTCTCGCAATACAACCACATTTTAGCTCACCTATGCATACATTAACAAAATTGGTGGTTCCCAATTAGAAAAACAAAAATGGCAGCACAAAATCCTCACGGTTCTCTTCCCAAAATTGTGCATTTCTCAACCGGCTCATTGAACCATGAATTTCAGCTCTATTTTTCCTAAATTCTAGCACAAAATTCCTAAAACTAAGAAGCAAATACAACTCCACGCTCGGCCATCAAAACAGGACAAGACCGAAAGGGAAAACTCCCTGTTCTCAGTCGTTGTCGCGGGAAGGGCCAAGCCACACACTGGCTCCAGAACACACACACACTAGATTCTAAAACACCCCAAAAACCGAGGTTTAACCGTCGGGAGTTCAAGAACAACTGAGCTTTCACGCTCGGTCGACAGAAATCGAAAACAGGGACACTTACCTTCGGTCTTTCAGCGCGGGAAGGTCGAACCAACTTCTCCCTCCAGCTCGTCGGCACCCCCTTCTTACGGTCGTCGTCCGTCGGCAGCACGCATCCTCCTTCGGTTGGGCTTCACTCCTCTCGGGCGTCGATGAGCAGCAGGCGAATGGCTTCCTCCCGAAGCCATTCGGCTGTCATATTTATTTTAATTTTTTTTTAAAATTTAATTAATTAGAAGCAGTTGATCAAAAATAGAATCAAGAGTTTAATTAATTGGACAACACAAGCAAAATGGACAACACAAGCAAAGTGACAGCGAACGACAGTAGTTGATCAAAAATAGAATCAAGAGTTTGTAATGCTAAAAACCGAAAGTACATTCGAAGCCAGGAAAACCAGCAAATATGCTACGGTTAAATAGAAAACACAAAATAGGGGGTTGGTACTGCAAATGCACGCAGAAGATAAAACAGAGGGTCGGTACTCTTTCGGTTAAGCCGAGAGAGTACTCTAAAATCCAGAACGAAATATCACAAAAACAGGTTAAAAAATGTATGAAACTTCTAATGTGGGCCTACGGCTAACCTGTAATCGAAGAAACAAGTGTGCGACAGAAGATGAGCGGTGGCGAGGGCGAGAGACTGAGAGTGAGCACTGAGCGACGACGACTCGGCGAGGTGAAGAGACTGCAATTGGTTTTGAGAGAACAGAGAACTCAGTATAATAGGGTTACTCTGCCATTGGTCCGAGTCGGTTTCCATGATTTTTATCATCAAAACCGAGAACCGAACCGGATATTTCGGTTCTGTAAAGGGCTGAACCAAAACCTATTTAATTTTTACTCAAAACCAACCAAAATCAAAACAATTAGGTCAGTTCTGGTCAGGTTCTTCGGTCTGGTCCGGTTCTGTACACCCCTAGTGGTACTCCACACACTTGTTTGGATATAGCTTCGGGTCGTGTACCCTCGTGGAGCCCAGGGGTTGACGGGCCGTGTACCCTCTTGGATGATTGATTATTGTGCGGTACTTCCCGCGAATGAAGTGATGGACTCTGAGCTTTGCTAGTCGAGCTAGATTTGACCCGACTGGGTTCGGGTTGGGTCATACCCGAACTGACTGGGTTCGGGTTAGACCTGGGTCGGATCGGACCGAACCAATTGGATTCGAGTCGAACCCGCCCGAACCAGGTTGGGCTGACTCAACCTGTAAGGGGTCCTGACCCAGCCAAGGCCTAAGCTGTGGGCCTGAATTGACTCTGCCCAACTAGGGTCGGGTCGGACCTAGCAGGCCTTCATTTGGGCTCGGGTCGGACCAGACAGAAACCAACTTGGTCTGGGTCAAACCTGGCCTGGCCAGTGTCTGTTCGTTGCTATCCCCGGTTTATAAGTCTATTGTACGGTCCTATTGGGTCCAGAGTTGAGTGGTTGTGTCCCTCCTGGTGTGCTCTGTGCGTGTATCCGCGATGACTCAGGGTTGAGTGGATCCGTTTGATTCTCTTTTGGTTGGTTGACTTATTCTCTTTTCCCTATGAGGCCTTGCCGGTGTTATCGCTGTCTTTCTTTGTGGTATGGCTCGGAGGATTCTTGAGCGATCTCCCTTTTCACTGTTCACCTGATTTTATATGATTGCATAGTTGATGCAAGTCTATTTTTACTATAACTACTGTATTTTTGAAACTAGCACTATCAATAATTTTGAAAATGAGAAGAGAATTTGATAACATTGAAACTAATTTTGAATTTTAAAAACACGTGCATTGATTTTAAGCGGGCATGCATAATGAGATAAGTGGTAGGTATAACATGCCATACTGAGTTTGTCACTCATCCCAACAATTCCCCTTTCACAGGTAGAGGAAAGAAAAAC